>CM053599.1:163584588-163627213 GCA_028646575.1 Pseudocheirus occidentalis | reverse complement strand
TTTTGTTTCTCTTTTCTCACTGTTCACTCCATTGGCTACAACACCTATACAACCAGACTATTGTACAATGTGAAAGAGTTTGCAGATCCTATACATGATTGTGTGCCACCATGGTGGGGGTGGGGGGGTGGGGGTGAGGAGTGGGGAGGAAGGGGAGAAAAATCTGAAACTCAGGTGATTCTGGAACCGAATCTTGTAAACAAACAAGTCAATAAATAATTTTTAAAAAAGAAAGGATCAGTAAAACCAATCCGTATATCAAAAATGTCTGGAATATATGCATTATTCCTTAACTCTAGACTTCCTGTCTCTTGGAATTTGAAGGAAGTAATTTCTGCCTGTTCTTTAGGACTGTGAGGTTCATGATAATTCCACAACATTCACTTTGTGTTGTTTTGCGGTGTTTGTTCTTCCCTTTCACATGGTTACAGTCATATATGTTGTTTTCTTGGCTCCACTTAATTCATTGTGTATCAGTCCATGTAGATCTTTCCATGCTTCTCTGACATCGTCCTCTTTGTCGTTTCCTACATTTCTGTGTCACAGTGTGTAGCCATTCCCCAGTTGTTGGGCATATACTTTGTTTCCAAGTCTTTGCTGCCAGAAAAGTAGTACTGTCAGTATTGTGATCTCTGTGGGGACTTTCTTCTAATCAGTGACTTTCTTGAGGCAGGTATTCCACTGTGAAATGGCATCTATGGGTCAAGGATATGGACATTTTGGTCACTTTATTTGAATAATTCCACAATGTTTTCTAGAATGGTTGTACAGATTTTCCACAAACAGTGCACCCGTGGACCTATATTTCCATAATTCCTCCAACATTGACTTCCCACAAAAGACGAAATTTTTTTATCTTTCTTTTTTTTTTTAATGTGCCCTAGAATTCTCTTGAAAGTGTTGGTGCCCGGACATCAAAAAATGAAGAGGATGATAATGAGAAGGAAAAGGAGCTTCAGATGGAGTCTCTGCTGTGTGCCTTTGAGAGCATAGGCAAAGCTTGGCCCAGAAATGTGGAGACTCAGTGTAAGCACAACAGTGACTTTAAAGTTTGAGGAAGGAATTCAGTTCGAAATTCAGTTGGCTTCTGGTGGAGCTCTTGACTGAAAGCAAACGATTTCTTTTTCATGTGATCATTGCCTTCTTGTCTGGTTGATTTTAGAAATGGCCAAAGATAATGCAATATTTGAATCTGCTGACCTGTGAATATTCTTATCAACCTCTTTGTGACAGAATAATAACATTATCCCAGTAATGTTATTGACATATGTCCTTTGTTCATTGTAATGATATAATGAATCTATAAACCATATATAGTCTTCAACCACTGCAACACATCCAGAAGAAAAATCTCTCCAATTTAAAATTATATCAGCTTTATTACATGATTATTATTAGGCACATGATTTCTACAGTTGGTCATTTATGACTGAGATGAGCCTTTTTGGATACTGATGACTCTTTTGGAGACCTTATCAACAATGGCCTATAATCCCCATGGGAGGTAGTGAAATGTAAGGGTTCATTTAGAGAAGCATTTCACCACCTAGCCAAATTTGCTGCCAGTTTACCTTCTGGACAAGATGAAAAAACATTTGGCTGATTGAGGTTCACTACTTTGGCGTGTCTCAATGTTTTAACTACTGTGTCTTGCAGTGTGCCCTGTTACTTTTTTCTCAGTATTTTTAATGCTTTTCAGTTTGCTTTGTTCATTCTTGATCTGGTTTGACTACAACCAGAATGAAGTTTTTTTCTCTTTATGTGCCATAACTAGTATATAAAATCTAGTTGAACTAAAACAGGTTTTTTAGGAAGGAAAAGGGCTGGTCAGGTTAGTTTAAAGTTAACATTCATGGTAGGCCCTATGGAACAATTAATAAATTTATGTTGAACTGTGTATGACAAATGGGCATAATAATACTTGTCTGAATTTTCCTGGAAGAACTAGGAAATTTCCAGGAAATACTCATTTAAGTTTAAGGACTCATTTTGCACTTTTTCTTAGGTTGCTATCGTCAGGAGTTGTGCAAGCTAATGTGTGAACGACTGAAACTCAGCACGTGGAAAGTACAACTGGGTGTTCTGAGGTCGATGAATGCCTATTTTCAAGGGTAATTCACTTTATACTTCAAAAGTTTCTTATTTTTCTTCTGGCATAATTATGTATAACCACTAGTGTCCTAGCTTTTTGTCATGATATTAGCTAAAAATGACTTAAAGTGATGAATGTAAATAATACATTTAATAAAAAAGATGTATGAAAATGATTTATATTGCTTAATAGAACATCTTTATTCTAATTTCTTTAGGTTAATGCTTTTAGAAAAGGAGCATGCAGATTCTGAGGCTTTGACTGAAATTCTGCTTGAGACCTGTTCATCAATCACACATTCTTTAGGTAAGCTTGCTCTCAGAGTGGTTGATGTCTTGGCTAGTTTTACTGAACTGTTTTTTATTATTTTGTTTTGTAAGTTGGACAAAAAACAGCTCTGGATAAAAGAAGAGGGGGAAATATATTAGAAAATGAAAGTGATATGAAAACAAAAGCCCAATTAAGTTGGTCAAATTTAATTTAAGTCTAAATTAAATGAAAAATTGTAAAAGAATACATCTAGTAGCTAAAGGTTTTAGCCAAAAACATTTGATTATCAGACTCTTGAATTGGATTTGCTGCCAGCCACTGACACGTCTCTTGAGTACTGGAGATAGAATAATCAAAAAAGAGAAGAAAGATGGTTCTTCAGATTCCAGTGAATTAGATTTGAATTCCTAGAACATTTAGGAATTTGCTATTCAAAGTATGATTTGTATGCCTTTAGCTTGCAAACTCAAATCAAAAGATTTAGAACTAGTTGGGACCTTAGTCACACTCCCTTTGACCCCCTGCATTTTGCAAGTGAGGAAATGGAAACCCGGGTAAGATTTAATACAAGTGTGGTTTGTGGACAGAGGACTAGGAGTTAGGAAATCTGGCTGCTTCTCTAAGATTTTTCCATGGTTCAGTCCTGTGTATATCCCTCAACAGGCCATAAATTCTATATTCTTAATACCTACTGCTCTGATAGAGCATCTGTCAGTTGTTTTTTCAGTCATATCCTACTCGTTTTGACCCCACTTGGGGTTTTCTTAGCTAAGATAATGGGGTAGTTTGCCATTTCCTTCTCCAATTCGTTTTCCAGATGAGGAAATGGAGGCAAACAGTAAAGTGACTTACCCAAGGTCACATAGCTTTCAAGTGTCTGAGGCCAGATTTGAGCTTAGGAAAAGTCTTCCTGAATCCAGACCCAGTGCTGTAACTCCTGTGCCCCCTCGCTGTCCTGATCTTAGGGATGTTTTTAATAGGTATGTCGTGATGAACATGGAAAGCAAGAAAATTGGGGCATACTGATAAAAGTGTTAGATTTGAAATCACAGGACATGGACTTAAACCCTAGCTCACTATGTATTTGGTTTCTCTTAAGCAAATCACTTAACCTCTAACAATCATTGTTTTTCATCCAGAAAATAAAGGAGTTGGACTAGATGATCTTTGAGGTCATTCTCTCCATCCCCAAATTTTTTAATCCTAGCAGTACTGCTGCCTCCCTAAAATTAGCTAACTAGTAGGATTCCTTGGTAGTACCTGAGTGTTTTGTAAGATGTATGAACTTGCATGATACAAACACAAAGCAACACTCGGTTCGTTTCGCTGCAGGAGCTCAGAACATTGTTTCCTGTTGAAGGAGGCATTCTATTAGATAATAATTTTATTATAATTATTATCTGTAAGATAATTTTAAACATCATTTCCTTCATAGAGAATAAAAGCTACACATCTATAAGAACAGAAGCTTTGTCTGTGTTAGAGCTGGTGCTTCAGAAACTTGAAGGTGCGTATTTTACCTGGCAATTGAGAATTATCCTAACTTTCCTGTGTTCAGGTCCAAGCCAGTTTTTGTATCCTACTCCTGTAACTGTGCCTCTGCATGGGAAACCTAAGGACTTTGTGATTTAGGAAAATGTCCATAGTGAGTTGTGGTGTGTAAGCAAAGATGTGTGGAATGCCAATTTCTAACCTTTAATTATCTGTAGGGTTTTGTTATCAAATAACTTTTCCATGTGACTTTTATACTTCTTTGCTTACAATTCTTTTGAGGAGTTTCATGTTTTTTTTGTTTTTTTAGATAGTATTTAAAAATTACAGGAGTTACTTTTTCAGTATGTCAACTTGATTTGTGTTATTTACAGTACTGGTGATTGTGACAACTGCCTATAGAAGAGAATTCATGGTTTAGGTTAACCAGAGCAGTAGATTGATAGGTTAAATAGAAATAAATCTAATGTGAAGCTTGTTCTTTACAAGTTTTGATCTGTTTAATGCATATTGAAGTTGGTGTTGTTAGAATCTCTCTGAAGATTACCTAAGCAACTTCTTTTGGTAGTGATAAAAGGAGAACTGCCATAGGTTTTATTCAAGGCGTCTCCCCCCCACCCCCCCACATATTATCTATGCCATAGAATAGCTTCCTTTATATCTCAGTTTCATAAATAAGGTCCTGGGTATCTGTTGCTTGCTTTTCTGTTTTTTATTACAGTATTACTCAGTTTATTTATAGCAACACTTAAAAAAGAATTTGATTTTTACAAACCTTAAAGAATTATATAAATGCTAGTTCTTGTTACTGAAGACATTGCCCAGTTTGAACCTAATTTGTAGAACTGATTGGTGTTTATGTGTAGATATAAATTTGTTTTTCCCCCTGCATTTAAAAAGGGTGAAAGAGGCCCACTTTATACTGATTCTAATTACTAGAAGTCTTTAAAATGGGTGATGTTCATACTTCTAAAATAGCACATGGAATTATTTTGTATGGGGATTTAATGCATAGGAAATAATATTCTGTTATTTTTATGTCTCTCTTGGAAAGATATGATACATTCTTTTAGAATAGAGTTGTATTTATACTAGAGGACTATGCCCTGTAAGTTTCCACTTAAACTTGTCAAACTTTGTGGTTTAAATACTTAACATCCTTTAGTGTGACTAATAGGACTAAAACTCACATTGTTGGATTATAATATATCTGATTGTTCTGAGGCTTATCTGTAATGATAAAATTTGGTCATTGGTATATCCAAATACATTTAATTAGTTGCTCTTGCCAAAGAGTTGTATTTTCTAAACTCACAACTTTTCCCCCACATTTCTAATTCTTTTTTTTTTTTTGTAGGCTAGACTCTAATTCATTTTTTCCTTTCAAATGTTTTGTTTGTAGAGTCTAAACAGTGGGAAAGTTTGACGCCTGAATGCAGAACACTGCTCGTTGAGTCTTTAACTACCATGGAGAAGACTGACAGCAGACCTGAACTGCAGGAGAAAGCAACATCATTGAAGAAAACGCTTGAAAATCTGGAGTAAATTAAGGGAGAAAATTCTCCCTCCCTCCATTAACCAAGTGCCATGTAAAACAAAAATTAAAAGAAAAAAATTGGTGTTCTCAGAAAACCAAGTGGGAAAAGTAAAGGTTAATCTGTAGCATGCATCATTCCTTGGCTGAAATAAAAAAAAAAATGCCTTAAATTCTGTTCCCCATTAGCTTTATTTTACTGTGGTATTTAAGCAACTTGGCTGAATGTGGTCATTGTTACCTCAGATTTGAAAAGAAGTAATTACAGAAATCTATTGTAAATGCTGTTTGAAGGATTCTTAAATGGACTAAAGTGTATAGGGTTTTAAAAAAGTGTATGTGGGGGGGGGGGAATATTCCGTTAGGATTAGTTAAGCATTGGTCTGATCAGCCACAGTCAGACACACTATAAACTTGACTAATAGTGATGCCATTCTGGTCCTGTTTGAGAATGAAGGATAGCAACCAGCTAACCAGTGAGATAAACATAGGTAGCTTTGCTCTAGAAAACAAACTGTAATGTGATAGAATTACTGGACAGAGAAAGGTTGAAGACTGCACATCGTTGGAAAATGGGGAGGAAACCTGGTTGTGTTCTGTGTTTTGGCAGGGATGGGAAATTTCTGGTGGCTTTACATTTTGAGTCACTATTAAAGACTTGCATTTATATGGGAGAATTCATTCTCCGTGCTCTCCTTCTCTGATTATCATACCATTTTCTCAGGCATGTGAGGTTGAGTGATATTTCATTACACATTCTAATTCGGCATTTGGTTAAAAAAAAACAACAAAAACCAAGCTGCCTTGCTTTTGAGAGTTTCCCTAATAGATTTTACATTTCAGCAACAGTATTAAAACATCATCTACCCCTTCAGTGAAAGATTGAATTTATGTGAATTGATTCAGGAATGAATGATGGGGAGGGATAGTACTTAATTGGCCAGATGAAAAATGTTTTGTTATTACATATCAGCACTTCTTGGGAGCATTGTGACATGGCATTTCAGTGGCTGCAGCAAGTACTCTGTTCCCATCTCCTTTAATGAAACAAGTCACAATAACTTTTCTATGAATGTTTTTCAAACCATGTTTGAATTTTATATGACAGTAATGTAAACTTCAACCTTCATAGCCCTGTTCTTATTTAGAAAAATGATGATAATTTAGACTTAAATATGAGGGGTTTTTTTGTTTTTCTTTTTCCTACAAGCAAAATGATTTATAGCTCATAGATTTTAGAGGGGAATATTACATTACACCAAAACTCCCTATGTGGGCAGAAAGCCCATTCTTGTTATCTTTAATTTTCCATGTAGACTGAATACCAAAACCTGTCTTCAGCAGCTGACACCTCTTTGGTCTGTTCTTGAGTTGAAAAGGAAGGATTTATAAAATGAAGACTAAATCAAGTGGGTACATCATACCAGAAAGTGATAACTTCATTCGGATGCTGAAATACAACCTTCCCCACCCCCCTCCCCAGCAGTGTCATAGTTCTGAATTTTAAGATGACTGGTTTTAAATTTTTTGTTTAAATGCCCAACTATCTCCATCTTAGAGCAATCTGTATCTGGCTTACATTCATGGGATGAGCATCACAAGTTTTTTGATACACTGTACCTTCACTTAGACTATTTTTGGGGACCTATTTACTCCTCTGCCCTATGATATTAAGTTCCCTCTTTCCATTACATTAAATGTGCTTTCAGCATACTCTAGCTTGCATTGTTCCTGGGACAGTTTTCAGGGAAAAGAGGAATAAATGTAGGCAAGGTCCAGTTGGTAGAACCTTAGAGGACAAATAAGTGTATTCAAGCTTAAACCGTGAATCTATTTACACATTTTAGATGGATAAGCATCACCAAGTTTTATACATCACAGACTTAGTCTTTAACATGGGAAAATTCCCTTGGTGCTGAGAGCTGGTGCTAAGACACTTGAACTGCTTAGTGATAACCTGCTGTTTGTTTACATTTATTTTGGCTTACTGAGCACACTTCTGATTTTTACACCTAATGCCTTCATTTCCTGTAGTAGCCAAATCATTTGTACAACATAACATACTAAGTCTTGCCTCCCAGAAATGATGAAAATTTTTCATTCACCTTCTGTGTATGTACGTACGTGTGGACAGAGTGTGTGTGGAGTTGGTTATGTATGTACGACTGTCTACGTTTCTAAAGGGAAAAATGTCAAGGAGGAAACTCGGTTTTGTTGTGAGATTTTGACCCAGGTGAATAGAAAAGGCGATAGATGATCCATGATTATGTAACAGACTGGTTGGCACCTCCCTAGGAATATTCCACAGTTCTGATCTGACAACATTTAATCAAATTGTCTTAAGAGATAGTTCCTCTTCTGCTGTTATATGACATGCAGTAATGAAGCATTTTTGTAAATGTGAAAATAAAGGATCTGCACCCTTGCCTCTGTCCAGAACAGTTGGGAACAGGGACAGTGAAACAGTTTCAAACTTTTCTTGATGGCAAAGAGCAATATGAAATTTTCTAACTGCCTTTTAAATCGTTTCATTTAGCCTAGTATGTGTGCCTATCTACACAAAGTCTATCTGCACAACAAAACTGAGACTTTGATTTAATCCCCATTGACTTTCCCTTCTCCCTCCTATCTCAAACTTAAATTTGTGAGCTTGATTTTTTTTTTTAAAGTGCGACCTTGCTTAGAGTCTTTCCTCTAAAAGTGGTCTCACTATGTAAAAACTGTACTTTGCCCTATGTGGGTTTTCCTTATGCTACTGCTGCAATGTGTCTGCTGCTTATGAACTAGGAGTGAAAGGTGGAATTTTAACACCAGCACTCCTAATGTGCAAGCTTTTGCTTAAATTGATGTATAGTAAGAAGGGTTTTCTATATGCGAGGTCTTCATAGAATTCACTGCAATCTGTACGTAGCTATCTAAGCATGTAATGAATTTATTTTAAAGGAAATCCATCCCAATACCAAGAAGGCATAAAATGGTAAATAAAGCTGCATGACCAACTATACCTGTGGATGTAATGGGTAATTTTTTTCCCCTCTTGGAGTGTACTCAGCTGACCATCTTTCAAAGATTGTGGCCTGTCATATTTATTTTGAGAAACCAAATCTGATATGCATATAAAAGATACAATTTCAGTTAGAAATTATCCTGAGTGACTGGGATTTCAGAGAATTAAATTATAAAGAGAAAAAGCCATAGATATATAGTTTCAAAGTTGATAAATACCTTTTAGGAAAAAAAGCTGGTCTGGCTTTAAGAAAATTAAAATTCGAGGTTAATTTTGGTTTTCTATAATCAGAGTTTTTTATTTTGAAGTGTGCATTCTCTTTGCCAAATGTGTCCATCTTCTCTTTCCTGCTTTTTGCAACCTGATGTTAATTTTTAAATTAATGATCCCAATATGAATTTGTGTTTCTTGCACTGAGCATGTGACACTTGCTCAGTCTTTATTGGCCTTCCTATTTCTACCTGTGCCACTTACTTTCCCCCACCTGGCTCATCTGTTTGAGCACCTTCTGGGTGTTGTGTCCAGTGTTGACTAACTAGCAAGTTTATCAGAGTTGAAGCTGCTACCTCCTGTGGATTCAGAGAATGACCTTTAAGGTAAGTGAGTTCATAATACTTATCCCACCAGAACTAAGGAGCTTTGTGTTAGAAGGAATTGGATTTGGAACTTCAGCTTTGCTAACCTCTTCTGCCACTTTCTTGTACATTGCTTCCAGTTTAACGGGAAAGTGGGAAAAAAATATTAAGCACTTACTGTGTGCCAAGTACCAGGTGAGATGCAAATACAAAAGCAAAGACATCGCTTGCCTTGAAGAAAGGCATTCTCATTATATTCTAATTGGGAGGGAAGGCACATAGAGGAGAGTGGTTGGCCAAGGAGACACATTTTAGTTTGGAAAGTGATAGAGATGGTGAATGGAGCAATATTGGGGCAAACTGACATATCCTTCCCAGGAATCATGGGAATTGTTTTTATTATAGTTCTAAAACTGAAAGTGAATTTGAGGATGGAGAAGGTACCATTAGAGCCCAGTCCTAGAGACTAAAACAATCACCAATCAAGTCAGCAGGAGCCCCAGGATGGAGTTTCAGGATGTTCCTTTCTCATCCTTTCCTAGTGTTTCTATATGGTATAATAAACTATCGCTATACTCTAATGTTTTCATTACAATGAAAAGTGACTGTTAAGTAGTTTTCAGTTTTTCATTTGTCAGCTTTGATAAACTAGTCTCTAAATGATATTATTGTATAAAACTAAAAGTGTTGAAATCAGCCATAGTTTTAAAGAGAAATCTAGGTAAGAAAAAACCAGTATGAGTGTAGGTAATAAACCAGATGTTGCGTTTAAATTGGTTTATTGACAAAGTAAAAATCATTAAGAGTGATGAAAATACTCATTTTCCAGATCTCAAACTATTTTTTTGCCTTTTCCATGTGAATATAAGGTGGGTTTTTTTAAGTACCTGCAGTCTTCCCAACCTATATACTGCTACTGGGAAAATATTCATGATGATTTATATAACATCAGAACACAGTATAGTCATTTTGCTTTTTAAAGTATTAGGGCATATTTATTTCTTTACCCTCTTAAGTCAAGTAATAATAAAAGACTTATAGAGATAATATGAGATTAAACCAAAAAGATATACAGAAAACCTGTGGATATGAAGAGTTTATCTTAAATCTCTACCGTCTACAGAATGCAAAGTTAGCATCACTGTAGGCAATCCAAAAATAATTTATCCTGTGCTTTCATCTTTGGGATGTTGTCAGATGCATTTCATCACACCACACTCTGGTTCATCTTTAGCCTCAGTGTCACTCTAACAAGATGATGAACAGGTTACGGACAGTCCACATAGGGTACCACGTCAAGTTCATTATTTACACCATTCATTAATCAATAGCATGGTATAATAGAGTAATGGCTATGATGCGAGAAACTTGGGTTGGCACTACTGCTTCTGACACTACCTGTATGACTTTGGGCAAGTTACTTAACCTCTGGGCCTCAGTTTCCTCATCTGTAAAATGAGGGGAGTTGTATTAGATGGCCTCTAAGGTATTTTTCCCACTTTAAATAGGTGATCCTTTAAATGTGGTATCCTAAAGCCTAGAAAACGTATTGTGGCCTTGTTTCTTTTAGCTTTTTAGTTTAGGTTTGTTTTAGTTTAGGCTTAGTTTTAGTTTTTTTTTAGTTTTAGTTTTAGTTTTTAGTTTAGATTTAGAAAGCTAGATATTTGGACACTGTAATACAAGTAGATGCCACCAAGTGAATGGTGTGAGTCAGTGTGTGAGTGACTAATGGAGTGTGAATAAGCTAAGCTAGGCTTTCCCCAAGGGTAGACAACAGGATAATAGTAAGCAATATTTAGAGAAATTGTCATGCAAAGATCCAGTCTGACAAGACCATAATTCTTTGCTGACTAAATTTCATTATTTCATCTAATTTCAGCTTTTCTTAAAGGAAAACCTTTCACTCTAACCTTTAGTTCTACTCTCCTGCTAACTAATTTCCTACTAGCTCCAAAACTTAAGCAACTTTGCCTGTGCTGCATGCTGGAAAAAGCAGGGTAACGCTGTCTTTGCAAGAGGGAGGAAAGGTGTTTACTCTGCATGCTGAGATTCCTCTTAGTAATCATAAAGTCCTTGAAGACCAGGACTGTCTTCGTATTTTTATCACTAGCCCTTAACACACTACTTGGAACACAGTAAGTGCTTAATAAATGCTTTTTAATTCTTTAGTTCATTCATTCATTCTTGGTTCTTAGCACAGTGCCTAACATATGGTAGGTACTAAGTAAAGGCTTGTTGACTTGACATATTGACTTTGCCTCTGCATCTCAGTCTCTGAGACATGAGATTTAACTTACTCCAAGCAAGAGTTAAACAGTGCCCAATATTTTTATTTCCTTTCTATTAAAGATGCAGCAAAAACACCCAAAATCTTTGCTAGAGGGGCTTTTGAAGCTGCTGTTAACAGTAAACATATACAAAATAAATACAAGCTATTTACCTTGGCAGGAGGGCACATTGCAGTTGGTGAGATCAGGAAAGGCCTGGAAAAGGTAGTCCTTGAGTTCTGAAGGAAACAATTGATCTTAAGAGGTGAAGGGGAGGAGGGATTGCATTTCAGACATGGGATTCAACTAGTGCAAAGGCATGGAGATAGAAAAATAGGGTATTATGCGTAAGAAATAGCAAGAAAGTTTGGCTGGCCTATGAAGTGAAAAAAAAAATAGAATAATGTGTAAGGCTAGAAAGGTAGTTTGGGGATAAATTGTGATGGGCTTCCAAAGCCAGAGGAATTCCTATTTGATCCCAGAGGAAATGGGGAGGTTTGGAGTTTATCGACTAGGGAGGGTAATGATGCAATCAGACCTTAAAGTGGAAAATCACTTTGGTAGTTATTAGAGCAAAGGTAGCAAACCCTGCCTAGTGTAGTAGGGGCCTGATTAGAATGCAAATGTGAAATACCTAACAAAAATGTAGTAGATCATTGTTTAGTCATTTTCCAGTTAATCCTGACACTGTGACTGCATTTGGGGTTTTCTTGATGAAGATACTGGAGTGGTTTGCTATTTTCTTCTCCAGCTCATTTTACAGATGAGAAAACTGAGGCAGACAGGTAAATTACTTGCCCGGGGTCATACAGTTAGTGTCTGAGGCCAGATTTGAACTCAAAAAGATGAGTTGATAACTCCATAATTTCCTAACCCTAGGCCACCTAGCTGCCTCACAGGAAAGTATAGATAATGTTAACTTGTGGTTTTCTAAGTTAACGTGTGGTCAGCTGGGATCCTTATGTATGGTTTAGGGGCCTTTATTTCTACTTGAGTTCAACACCAGTGAGGTAGAGACTGTATTGGACTGGGGAGAGTTTAGAGGTAAAGAGACAAAATTAAGAGGATGTTGCAGTAATCCAAGTGAAAACTAATGAGGGTCTGAACTCGGGTGATGATCATGTAAGTAGAGAGACAAGGGGCTGGATACAAGAGTTTGTTCTGGAGGTAACAATTATATATGGGTTACTACTGACACCAGGAGAAGACAGGAGAATGTTTTTTCTTAGTTAACAGAGTTCTCCATATGTTTGTCATTCAAGCTCAATGTTGACCGCTTCTGAAGCACCAAATCCTCTCCCGTTTCTGCGCCCAGAGTAGGGGCCCAGCTGTAGCACAGGCCAGATGAACATAGAAGCATTGATCTAAAGCTGGAAGGGATCTCAGAGACTATCTAGTTTAAGCTCATTTTGGAGATGAGGAAAATGAAGCCCTGTGAAGTAACCCCAGGTCACAGCAGTATCAAGTGTTAGACATGGTATCTTGTTATCCTGAGCACTTGCATGGAAACTGAGGCTCCTTTTCCAAACCAAAGCCCCTCAAACCCTGGATGGAGCATTAAAGCTATAAGTTATATAGGAGTTAACCAAGTGCCAGAGGACACTGAGAGTTTTCACGTAGATGAAAACATGTCTGTGTCTAAATAAAAGTGGGGAGTGTGTTTATATTACACCAGTGTAGCTTGGCAAGTTGTGTAACTTAGGGCACAAAGAGAATAAGTGACTTAGCAATGTTGATTTGACTAACGTGTCAGAAGCACAACTTGAACTCATCTCCTCCTGCCTCCCAGGTCTACTATCTACCTACTTTGCTCTTTGCATTTGACTTGCCTTGAGTTTCTGGGGTGGTGAGTTTCCAGAGGAAATTCTCACCCTGGTCTTGAGGTAGCCAAGAAACAAGTACATGAGAGCATTCTGCAGGCACTTTATTCATACCATCAACATGGGGTGGTGGTAGGTTGCAGAAAACAACTGGGGAAGATGAACAGGGTGCTTCTGTGTAGAAGAGGGGCTGCTGGTCCTTTGGGCCCTGCTCCTGCCCTAATTCCTATTCAGTTGTCCTTTAATACTGTAGTGGGGTATAAAGAATGAACAGTCTAGTGAAATGAAGTGATAACCCCAGAGCCATTTATCTCAATCTCTGGGACACAAAAATCCACTGGGCTCTGAACTATATGGAGTGATACCAATGTGGCCTAAGATCCACCAGTACTTTGATTGCTGTTCTCTCCATCCACTTATCATAGATCTTGCCTGAGGAGTGAGGTCCCACTTTACAGAGGTGTTCAAATTTAGGCCAAGCATGAGTCCGCCCTGGATTGTAGGTGAATGCCCTCTCCTCCTTTTGTGGACATGAATAGCTAGCTCTCCAGAACTTGATCAGATAAGGCCTGACTCTTCTGCCAGTCTGTAGAACAATCCCCTCTGAGCCAGCAGCTGGGGTGGGGATCCAAATTCTGCCACCACTCCATCGTCCATAACTAGAATCCTAGTTGGAAAAGTAAAATTAATGCAATGTTCCGATGAGGTAAAATTAGCTCTAAGATTCGCAACCTGAGTTCAGTGGGGTCTATAAGAGCTAGTATATATTAAGTACCTCGAAGCACAGAATTTCTGAGTTCAAAGATTCTCTAATGGTCATCTAGCCAGCCCAATTCTTTCCAGAAAAAGAATTCCTACCATAACACTTCCAGCAAACAGGTCATCCAGGCTGCTTGAAATCCTCCAGTAAAGGGGAACCCACCACCTCTGGGAGCAGCCTATTCCATATGTAGATAGCTGTTTGGAAATTTTTCTTAAAACAATCCTAAATTTGCCTATTTCTATCTCTGCCCATTGTTTCTGGTTCTGATTGTTGTTATTCAGTTGCATATGACTTGGTGACCCTATCGACCATATTGCTCGTGGGTTTTCTTGGCAAAGATATTGGAGTCATTTCCATTTTCTTCTCCAGTCTCTCTATTTTGTACTTGTGAAATTGGTTTCCCAGCATCATATCACCAACAAATTTGATATGAACGCCGTCTATGCTTTGTCCACATAATTTGTAAAAATCTTAAACAGCTTATAGGGTCCAGCACAGCTCCCTTGGGTGTTCTACTAGAGACTTCCTAAATTGGCATGGAAACCTACGCTTGAGTGTAAAGCCATCCCAAGTCTACTGAGTACCTGTGCTGTCACCTAGCACACATGTCTCCTTTTCCACAAGAACAGCATGGCTATAACTCACTGTGGTTGGTAAGGAAGAAGCTGAATAAAACCTCCTTAGGGAATATGATATTTTCAAAAGTCAGGAAGACCTTTAGATCAATGCACACCTTTTGCATTTAATAGCTGTGTAAGTATGGTCATATTACTTAACCTCTGGAGCCTCAGTTTGTTCCTCCCTAATAGGAAGACACTACATCCCAACGTTGTAGCTGTTTAAGACACAATCATCTGCATGTCAGTTTTCCATAAGGCACTTTATTCACTGGGTTGTTGTGAATATAAAGTGCTTCAAAACTCTGAAAGTATTACGGAAGTGGGGGCAGCTAGGTGGCACAGTGAACAGAGCACTGGCCGTGGAGTCAAGGGGACCCAAGTTCAAATCCGGCCTCAGACACTTAACACACACACACACAAAACTAGCCTGTGACCTTGGGCAAGTCACTTAACCCCAACTGCCTCCAAAAAAAAAACTAACCAAAAAAAAGCATTATGGAAGTGTCAGTTATTCTCCAAAGCAGGATGTTTTCTGGACAAAAGGGAATTAACTTTCATCTAAAGGCCTGATGTATTTCACAGGATGCCCTGCCATGATTTTGAACTGAAACTAGACTACGGCCCTGTGATGGCAAGGATTGGGCATCTCCTTTCCTCTGAATTCTTCCATTCAGGTATAGAACCTACTGCAAAGGGCTGAATCCTCACTATCTTTAGGGCCTTCTGTGTACCTAAGTGTCAGAGGAAGGATTGTTAAGATTTCAGTAGCAGGCTGAGTTCACAGTTGAAACTTGGGTTCAGAATTGCTGAACTACAAGTAGGGCTCTAGGATATTTCTGGGAAGGCACTGGAGATGGGGGTTACCTGTTGCAATCCATCACTGTGTGCAGACGGTGGGCGATGGTCAGCACTGTGCAATCTGCAAACTGATCTCTGAGGATGGCCTGGATCTGGAGATCATTCTGAGAATCCACGGCAGATGTGGCTTCATCCAGGAAAAGGATTTTGGTTTTCCGGAGCAGGGCCCTGGCTAGACATAAGAGCTGCTTCTGGCCTACACTGTACAGCAAACGGGAAAAGAGTGACTTATGTGGTGACCAAGGACTTACTAAATCTTCTCTTTCCCCTTCTCCTTGTCCTTCCTACACACACACATACACACACACACGCATGCACACACGTATGTATCATTTTAGTTTTTTAGATAGCCTGAAAACCAAGACAAAGACCAGGCTAACCTGTGACCTGTCTGCTGCCATTTGTGGTACAGCTGGAAAAAAATGGACATTTCTAACCTCAGCTCTAACACTTATTAACTGTGTGACCTGAATACAATGCTCAACTTTTTGGGGCCTGTTTCCTCCGAAGTTACTTCTAATGTGAAATCTGTGATTCTATGATTTGGAAGACCTAAGTCCTAGCTTTGGTTCTTCCACTTACTAGGTGACCTTGAGCCAAGTCACAGTTTCACTGAGCCTCAACTGCCTTATCTGTCAAATAGGAATAAATGCCATGCTAGCCAGAAGTAAGGGAGCTGGACAGAAGAGATTAGGAGTTCTTCACCTGGGGCTCACAGATACTCCGTGGATGGATTTAAGAGGTCTGTGAACTTGGGGAAAAAAAGATTACATCTATTTACTTATTCACTAACTTCTGGTTTCCTATGTAATCCTGTTTTTTATGGTATACATTTTAAAATGCTGTAGTACTTCAGATGAGAACCAAGGACATCACAAGGGGTCCATATTATGAAAAAGGTTAAGAACTCCAGAGATAGATGACCTCTTGAGGTTCCTTCCAGACCCATTTTATACCACAACCACTGAAGCCACAGGATAACCTACCTAGCCAGGAGCCCAAACCATGCTTATCTTGCCCAGTGCCTACATAGGTTCAGTGTTTCCTCCTTTTCCCACAGCTGTCCTCACCTCAGGTTGTCTCCTTGGTCTGTGCACTCATATTGTAGTTGGCCAGGGAGACTTAAAATGAAGTTTTTGAGCTGAACCATCTCTAATGCCTGCCAAATCTCATCATCAGAATGTTCATCCAAGAGATCAAGGTTCATTCTCACAGAGCCAGGAAACAAGATTGGGTCCTTGGGAGAGAAGGGGGAAAGTAAAATCCACTAGTAATGCTCTAACAAAGTAAAGAACAGGGCATCTCCCCTTTTCCATACCCAGATTTCTCTCCCCTCAACCCACATCTGATGCATAAAACCCAACTTCCTAGGAATGACTAGTAATGGTTTTCTCCAATAACTAGCTACATACCTGAGGGATGACAGTTATTTTGGACCTCAGAGCATGGAGCCCCACTTGATTGATATTCACCCCATCAATCCAGATTCCTCCATCTGCTGCTTCAATGAGCCTCAAGAGGCTAATGGTGAGGGATGATTTCCCTGCGCCTGTCCGGCCAACAATGCCAACCTAGAGTGAAAACATGAAAAGGTGGCATCTTCTATGAGGACTAGCCTCCAAGAAACTCTTAAGTTTTTCAGAGTAGGAGTTTATTGAGTTGTGGTAGTTACAGTAGATGAATGACGCACAGGAGGCCTTGCTCACCTTCTCCTGTGGGTGAATTTTCATAGTCAGATTCCGCAAAGCCAATGCCAACTCCGGCCTGTACCTTAGGCTGTAGCCTCGAAATTCAATCTGCCCCATGGAAGGCCAAGTATGATTGATACCATCATGGGGCAGAGTCCAAGGGGCCTAGACAAAAGGGGAAAATACCAAAATTCACTTAAAAGGGGAAGAGAGGAGAAATTCACTTAAAAGAACGTGAACCTGGGGTCTGGGCATGTCTGCCAGGAGGAAAGAAAGATGGCTTTCTCTGAAGGTTTTCTTGTGGTTGGAGAGGTCTTTAAGAAGAGACTGGATGACCACTTGTGGAAAAATATTGGACACAGGATTTTTGTTCCAGGATAGGTCAGTCTAGTTGGCTTTCAAGATCCTTTTCAATCCTAGAATCCTCTGTGTGGACCTCCCCATCACAACCTCCACTCATCCAATTATTAAATTAATTAAAAATAAATTATTATTTATCCTAATCTCCAATCCTTTTCCCACCCAAGAGTGGTAGATAAGATGCAGGCATGGATTTCTGATTTTTGAAAAGCCAGGACATCATGTCATGTGGCCAATTAGAAATGGGCACATGCCAAGTCGTACCCTGATTAGGAAAGATCACTATGCTTTGTTTGAAAATAGAGAAAGTGGAGGTTACCTCCTTGGAGGTTTTAGTGTAGTCTTTCATCCTCTCCACAGAGACAATGTTATTCTCCAGGTCTGTCCAGGAACGTACTGCCCAGTGCAGGATCTCAGTCACCTGGCATGAATAAAGTGGGTGATATCCAGGAAGTTTGTCCTGATAGCAAACTCTAGCTTGGTAGATTGGATGCTAGAGACCTGCTCCTTTTACCCTACACAAATATACCCAAGGATCATAGACACAGAGCCAGAAAAAAATCTCAAAATCCATGTAATCCAACCTCTTCACTTTACAGATGGACCATGGAAGTAAATGGCTTGCACGAGGTCACATAGATAGGAAGCATCAGAAGTGGGATTTGATCCCACGTCTTCTGTTTTCTATGCCAAAGTTCTTTCCATTTTACCGCTCCCTTTTTCACTTGAAGTCAAATGACAGAAAGCAAAGCAAGTGCTCTCTCTTAGGGTGACCTTCAATCAGAACTTTTTTAGGCAGAGATGCTAACAAACATAAACATGCCATGTTTGGTTTTCTTTCTTTTTTCCCATTGGGTACAAACCTTCTATACAACCAGATTATTGTACAATGTGAAAGTATTTGCAAATCCTATACTTGATTGTGTGCTGTGGGGGGTGGGGGATGGGGGGGTTGGGACAGGGAGGGGAGAAAAATTGAAACTCAAAGGATTGTGGAACTGAATCTTGTAAATGAAAAGTAAATAAACAAGTCAATGATAAAAAATTCCCATTGACTAAAAACAAAACAAAACAAAACCATAAACATGCCAGAAAGATACAGATAAGAAAAGAAAAACAAGATGACTCTGACCCTAGATAATCCAGACAACCACTGAGTAATCTGGCATTAAAAAACTTGGCCCATTGTCAGTAGGGCAGAGACGAATAGTTATGTTTTCCAGTAGAAGGGACAGTTCATACTGAAACATTCACATTTTTTCACCTCTTTAGGTCTAAGGGCATGCATAGGCAAGATGTCTAACTGAGGTTGAAGAGAATCATTGTTAAACTGTAGAGCAAAGTAAAGGGAAGACTCCCATATCTTAATTTTCTCAGCCCTGAGCTCTAAGCAGCTGAATGATTAAACGAACTTCTCAGCCGCACTCATGTGCACTGAAGATTCTGGCATGAGTGCAGAAAATCATTAGAGTCACTTACAGCTCTGCTCAGGCCCTGAGCCTGGGAAAGGGTATTAGCTCTATAGTTTTCACTTCCGGTGGCAGGATTAGATTCCTTTCTACCACCCACCTCCCCCTCCCCAGCCCACCTCCATTGTTGTATGTTTGGATCCGGGGAGAAGCCACAGCCTTCTTTCAAACATACTGGGGTGTACGAAAATGGTAGACGTGCAGAGAGAGGCTGAGATGACAAAAGAAGGGGGACCCTTGTCTGGTACAGAGAGGATTCAGACCTCGGCTCTAGAAGGGTGGAAAGCAGGTTGAAGGGTCTGGTTGTCTTCACGTTACTGTGAGCCATTGAGATTTGCTTCATCCAAGATTCTAAGCGACGTCCCCAGGATGGTAAGCCTTTTTTAGCGGCTACTCTTAGACCTGCCGTCTAGGTCCTGGCTCTGCCACCAATGCCCCAGGTAACGTTCTCTAGGTTTTCAGAACACTGCTCTTTCCTGGGTTTCCTCCTATCTGTCTTGCTGATATTTCTCTACCTCCTTTTCTGGATGGATCTTTGTCCGGGTCTTGCCTGCTAAATGGGGTTTCACCCAGGCTCTCTTCTGGCCTTCTCCTACCTCTATACTGTTTCATGTGGTGATATCATTTATTTCATTTATCATTATTTCATTTATCATCTCTATGCAGATTTAACTTCTCTCCTGACCTCCCATGTTATATTTCCCACTGCTGTTTAAGATATCTCAAACTAGATGTCCTGTAGACATCTTAAATTCAGCATGTTCCAACCTGATTATCCTTTCCTCCAAATGTTCTCCTCTCCGTAACTTCCCTATTACTGTCTAGAGCACCACCATCTTCCCACCAGACTGGCAGCCCCAGTGCCATCCTCGGCTCTTCACTCTCTCTCTCACTTCCAGTATCCTAGAGCAACTCCAGTCCTGTGGCTTTTGCCTTCATGGTTTCTCTTGCATACGCCGCCCTCTCTGTCCTCTGACACTGCAGCTAGACTGGCACAATACCTCATTCCCTCACTAATGGACGGCTACAACAGCCTCCTGGTCGGTGTCTCTGCTTCAAGCCTCTTCCTGCTTTTACACCCAGTTGTAAAAGTCATCTTCCTAACCCTATCACCTCACTATTGTGTGATCTCCAGCAGCTCCCTGCTACCCGCAGCATCCAAGCCCTCGGTCTGGCTTTTAAAGTCCTTTCTAACAGGGTCCCCTTCTATCTTTCCAACCTTTTTATACCTTACTCTCCTCCACATCCACTGCAATTTAGTGCCACTGTCTTCCTTGCTCTTCCTCGCTCCTCCCGGCTCTGAGGGTTTTCCCTGGCTGTGCCCCATGCCTGGCATGCTCTTCCTCCTCATCTCTGCTTCCTGGCTCCCCCGGCTTCCTTTAAGTCTCAGCTAAACTCCTACCTGCTACAAGACCCTGTTCACAGTCCTCCTTAATCTTGCTTCCTTCCCTCTGAAGCTATCCTCAGTGTGCCCTTTATTTATTTGTGCAGAATCATTTGTATGTGGTTTCCTTCATTATGCTGTGAGCTCCTTGAAAGCTGGGACTGTTTTGTGTTTTTTTTTCTGACATTCTTTTTATCTTCAGCTCTTAGCATTAGGTGAGCGACTGACTGACTTACCGGATGTTATGTAATTCCTTTTACCTGTGAGTACCTTAGTTCCCACATCCATCGAACAGGTGATCTCATTGGATCATAGCTATACAATGGGAAGAAACCTCAAAGTCCACTTAGTTCAACCCCATCATTTTACAAATGAGGGAACTGAGGCCCACAAAGGCTAAGTGACTTGTATAAGGTCACACGGGACCTGAACCCAGATCCTCTAACTGCAGCCAGGCCTCTTTCCAGGGCCATGCTGCCGACAGCATTTTCTCGGGCCTTGGAGACTAATATTCAGGACAAACTGGCTTCTCTAGTCTGCCCACCATCAGCTACCTGAGACAGAGAAGGTCAGTGGAATACCTGGAGGGCCATTGAAACGGAGAAGCCCACCATCCCTGGACTGAGGTCGTGCTTGCTGAACACAGCGAAGAAAGCGGCTGTGAAGACGAGAACATTTCCCAGGATCTCCGTGTTGGCCGCCAGCCACCTGTGTGACCCAAGAAACAGATAGATTTTTTTCAAGTCAGGGGGACACAATTTTTTGGCCTCTTTCTATATTATCATCTCATATATTAACCCTTTGGGTAGGTTACCCCATGTGGAGATTTCTGATGACTAGGCCTAGTGCAGTCAGTATATTTGCCCTGAGACGCAGCAACCTCGGAGGACTGGGAAGACCATGGGGTTCCCTATAAAATAAGAAATCCTGTCCTAGCACTGGAAGCCAAGCACTCCCTTTTTCTTTCTGGAAGGGGCAAGGCAAGGCACTTGGGGTTAAGTGACTTGCCCAAGGTCACACAACTAGTAAGTGTGATCAAATGTCTGAGACCATATTTGAGCTCAGGTCCTCCTGACTCCAGAGCCGGTGCTCTATGCATTGTGCCACCCAGTTGCCCCTATGACTCCCTTTTTCTACACAGGGATACATCAGTATGACAGACAGATGGCAGGAGAAAGACCCCTTGAGAATTTTACACTGGACACAAGTTATCTATTTTGCTAGCAACTAAATGACACAAATGGTGATCCATCTCCCATCTCCCTGCGTTTGCACTAACTACACCCCATGGCTGGGATGCTCTCCCTCCCCACATCCACCTCTTAGAATCCCTAATTTCATTCGAGACACAGTTCAAACACTACCTTCTGCAGGAGGCTTTCCTTAATTTTTTTCATAGCTATACAATGTGCACGACAGCTGGCGCCCTTTCCTCTGACATTCTCTTTCATATGTTCTATATATTGTATGTAACTATTTATATGTATATTGTTTTTCCCATTAGAACATAAACCCCTTGAGGGCAGGGCTTGAGACATAGTAAGAGATTAATATATGTCTGTTGCTTGACTGGAAAGATACAATAAAAGCTTGCACACCTCCTGTCCTACAGAGAAGCTCTCACCAGGAACCAGGCAGGCAGGGATTAGGCTGATTTGTGACCCATTCAGGGAGGGGGAGGTTAGGATTTGTGCCTAACTTGTGGCTAACTTGATGCATCCTCAGTTACTTGGCTCCCCAGGGAGCCCAATAGAGCAGTTTTTAGTTCCTTCCTTCTCGCCTCCTAAAGGAAGAAAATATCCTTATCCCATCCCATAGAACAGAGGGTGATTATCAAAGCCTTTGTTTGCTATCAGGAGAATCACTGACTAAAATGATCTTGGGCAACTACATATTTCAGCATGGGGAATTTTAAAAACATTGGAGAGCCTACCAAAGGGAAAGCAGGGTTAGTGTATAGGGCAGGAGAAGAAACAAAGGAAAGAGAACCAGACTGTATGATTTATCTCATGCCCTTCCCAAACCCAACGCAGGTTCTAATTGCAGGGTCTTCACCTCAATCCCCGATTCTCCTTCCCTTTTCTTTAGACTCTTTCATACCTGTCAGCAACTACCCTGGGGAAGCTGGTTCTCTGGTGCTCATCTATCCATGAATCATTCTGTACAACAAACTGGTCCTGAGCCTGGAAGGCCCGGATCACAGCACCCCCTTGGAATGTCTCTGAGATGTGGGAATAGATGGGGGAGCGGCTGGCTGACTCCAAGCGCCTCAGCTGGCATGAACTGGCAACAAACAGACTCTGAGATGAGACAGAACATACAGAGAACGTCATGAGGAAAGGTGGGGGAGGGAGTAGGCCTGCCCATAATATAGCAGGATTCAAGAGTGAAGACGAAGGACTGGTAGAAACCAACATGGTAGGAATGTTGAGCTGCGAGTCAGGAAACCTGAATTCTAGTCTTGTTTATGTCACTGTATCGATATCACCCAACATTTCCAGGACTGGATTTCCTCAGCTGTCACTGACCTTCTGGGGACCCCAAGGAAGACTATCACAAGAGTACCCAGAAATGGCTTGGAGATCACTAAAAGGAACTGGAGAAATAACCTTTTCTCCTGAAACCCAAGAGAGAAGTGTCTTTAGTGTTTCATCTCAGCCAAGAGATGACCACAGTTATATGAAGGATGATAACTAGCTATTCTTAGTTTCTGTTATAAATTTAAAAATTAACAACTTCAGGGTGAAAAGAGAAGCCTAATTTAAAGGAAAAACTGTGACAGTACTGAGGGTTATGAGAGACAATGGAATAAACTAAGGAGAACAAATTTCCTGAGAGATCTATGACAACAAATGAGAAGCCTATCTGTGAACAAGAGCCCAAGTCTAGTTGTCTTCCCTGGATGTGGGGAATGGCATCCCAAAGTACCAGAAGAGGTGAGTGATATGCAATACCGTGTTTTGCCTCCCTTTCCTTTCTTGGAATTGTGTCTCCATCGTATTCTATACCTGCAACCCAGCGTAGAGAACCATGAGGGGCAGGATCACCACAGCAGCCAGTGGAGTAGTTACCACCACCACCACGATCACCTCCAAAAGTCCAAACAGGAAGCCTAAAAAAGACTTGAACTTGTCTGGGATCACAGCATCAACGGCATCGGTTTCCTTAGAGAAGCGATTGAGCAGATTTCCTATAGGTGTCTGCTCAAAGAAGGTCATGGGGGACTGGGACACATCATGAAGGAGCCCCTGGAACAGCTGTTGAGATGCTCGAACTCCCCCCAGTAGGACGACGGCAATGGAGCCAAACCTTCCAACGGCTAAGAATAAAAGCAGGAAATAAGAACTCATGGTACAGTGGAAGGAACACTCAATTTATAGTCAGAAGATGTGGATTCAAATCCTGACTGCCGTTTGCTATTTGTGTGAACTTGGGCAAGTTACTGAATGTCAATGGGGCTCAGATTGACCATCTGCAAAATGAGAGTTGGGCTAAGTGTCCTCTAAGGTCCCATGCGGCTCTCAATTTATCATCCTATGACCCTAAGGGTACCTATAGGTAGAACAACTGGAAGCTGAGGGAGGGAGAAAAGAAAGTGGAAAACAGCTACAGGGTTGTTTTAGCTAAGACTTTGTCATTAATTAGCAATGCAAACTCAGGTGATTCCTAATGTCTATAGGACTGTATTATTGTATTTGTATTGTATCTATTGTGTTATCTGTAAAGCCCTTTCCAGTCTTAACAGATCATAATGAAAATGGACTAAGTGACTTGCCCACATGGCCAGTAACTGATACAGTCCAGGACTGGGACCCACTTCTCCCTGTGCCTCAGTTTTGCCATTTCTAAAATGTTTGTGTGGTTTGTTCTTTGTTCCTGAAGAGGAAGAACCATGACATCAGCGATGATGACATGACTTGCAGTTGACTTGGATTTAAGGGAGGCAGAGCTGTGCGAGGTCAGCAGCCTCACTTTCTCCTCCAGAGCCATGTGGGTCCAGTGGCCAGATACTGATCAGGGTGACTACACCCAGGGTTTGTAAAATGGAAATGATACCTATATTGCCCATCAAATAAATTAAGAGTGTGAAAGTGTTTCCAAAAAGGCAAAGAACAACCCAAATGTAAAGTGGTATTATTGATGGTGCAGAACTTGTGATAATTTAACAAGAGCTGGGCTAATCTATGAGAAATGGGGGAATAAGCATTTCCATAGCATCTATTATATGCCAAGCACTGGGCTAACCCTGGGAGGTAGGTGCTATTGTCATCTCCATTTTACAGATGGCAAACAGAGGTTAAGTGACTTGCCCAAGCTACTACTAAGTGTCTGAGGCCAGAACTGAACTTGGATTTTCTTGACTTCAGGCCCAATGCTTTATCCACTATGCTACCTGGCTGCCCAGGGAAAGGATTAACTATACAAATTCAAAGTATGAACAAAATGGCTAGGATAAGAGGAAATCTACTAAAGAAACCAAACTGTTTAAGTTTTACCTAAGTGATATAATTATAACTCAATCTCATTTTTTCATTAACAATTCACTCAAAGAACTCTGATAGTCTCATAACCTCTCTTAGCCTCAGTCACTTTATGTACAAACTGAGACGGTTAAACTGGACAACCTCTAGCATCTAACATCTGTGATCTAATACTTTATGGGCTTAATCCCAATTATTATATAGTTCCTATTTCTACTCCTGAGTTATTACAGCTGGAAAAGGTCGTCTAATCTAAACCCCTTACTCTTCAGATGAGGAAACGGAGACCTAGATAAATGAAGTGAATTTCCCCAAGTCACACAGCAAATTAGGGACAGAGACATCACTACTTGAATGTAATGAAGCTACAGTTCTGTAAAGATTATTCTAAATTCAATTAAATGTCACAAATAGAAGAAGTGTCTCCTCCCAGTTAATCAGAAAATATAAGGTAAAGGTATATTTTTAAACAGAAAAAAAGAACCCAGAGAATTGGTGTGTGTGTGTGTGTGTGTGTATGTGTGTGTGTGTGTGTGTGTGTGTAAATAGAAGGGTGATAAAGGAAGTTATATTTGGGAGAGCCTTTGACCTTCTTCCCACAGGGCTTGGTCACCTGAGGAATTTTTTATGCTGCTTGGGGAAGATTATCAGGTGCTACATGAAGGCTTGCTTGGGGAAAGGGGCTGCATGTTTATTTCCTACAGCTCATATCCAAACCATCTGGAGTACAAAATGCATGATCCAGAGATTTCTTTGGTTCTTGCTGTCAACTCTTTTCTAAGGCATAGGAAGACCCTGGGAGTCTCTTTTCCTGCCCCAAAAGGACCGGGACAGAATCCAGGCTGTATTCAGAAGTATAATACCTGGGCTCCTGATGAATGTCAGGGAAGGGAAAGAGAAGACAGATGACAGTTGAGACAGTTGAGACAAGTGAGTAAGAGACAGTTGAGGTAAGCTAGTGGCTCTCAACCCTACTGAAGGGAAGAGAGAGCGACAAAACATCTTGGGGAGTGATTTGTGAGAGTGAAAGAGGAGAGTGAGGAGAATAGGTTAGAGACACCTTGGAAACAGCCTAGTAGCCCAAAGACCCCAATCCGAAGTCCTGTGTGCTGCTGGGTTCCATTCACAATAGGGTCATCTGCCCAAAGACCAAGCCAGTAACCACGAGAGAACGAAAGCACCTGCTGACAGAGGAATAAAAACACCGCGGAGAGGCAAATGGGTGTTCCTGCTGCCCTCAGGTAGGCCAGGTACAGAGCAGCATTCACCTGAAACACATGACAAGTACAGGGAGAGTAGAAGAGGGGACAGACGGAAGGGGAAGGGGAGAGGAAGGGAAAGGAGACGAAAAGAGAGGGAGATAGAAGGGGAGACAAAGGAAAAAGAAAATCCTCGGTTAAGCTTCTAGAAACCTTCTGGGCAGTGGTTCTCAACCTTCCTAATGCCGTGACCCTTTAATAATTATATGTGGGCATATCTGTATGTGGGTAGACCTGCCTGGAGATGGATAGAGGAATGGTGTCTCAGTTTCTGAGGCGAGAGAAAATATGTGTTTTCTGATGGTCATAGGCAACCTCTATTAAAGGGTTGTTTGACCCCCGAAAGGGTCGTTAGACCCCCAAAGGGGTCACGATCCACAGGTTGAGAACCACAGTTCTAGGGCAAAGAACAATGATTCTGAAGTTCCCCCAACCAATCATCTGCCTCCCACAAGGATTGCAGCCTCTTCTTGAAGTCAGAGCCACAGCCAGAGTCATTACACTCTCCTCTGAAGTATCCTTCCATTCTTATGTCTTTTTCCCCATTCATTTTCAATTAAAAAATACCAGGACATTTTTAAAAGGTTAAAAACATTCAGTAATGCAGTGACCTATTAGGCTCTCACTGGGCAAAGGCCAGGGGCAGAAAGAGGTTAGTGAGGGGAGAAAAAAAGAAACAAGTATTACCCTGCCATATTGTACTCTGTCCCCTTCAGTCAGCTCTCCTGCCATCCTGGCGCCCTCAGTCTGGCTCTGTTGGGTTGTGCTGCCCTTTTCATGGGAGTCCTCCATCTTCCTGCAAAAGAAGACCAGTCATTAAGTCAAGTTTAACTTGTGAATCTCTCCCTGGTGGGCCGTGTACACTAGCCTTTTAACACTAGCCTAGTTAACTCTTTAAATCACAATTTTCCTAAGTTTGGCTTAGAAGAGAATCATGGACCTTTGAGAAAAGAGTCCTCTGAGATTACCTCCCAGAGAATATAAAATGAAGGCCCACTCTGTGTGGTGAGCAGTATTTGTGCAAGATTTGTGCCACAATTTTATGTGTCTTGTGAAAGTCAAGTATTTCCTTTGTTTACATATAACTGAAATGGCATTCTAAAGTCAGATTAATATGTTTCATTAAGGACCTTTGCCCTGTCATCTCACAGGAAGATATTTTATGAAATTGGTATCTGATATAAAAATGTGATATTCAAATTTGCTTGAGAAATAATAAATTTGTAATAATCTTTATTATTTTAACATGTGTAATATTTAATGTCAGTATTATTAGTATATTTTTATTAAAATAATTTAAACATAATTTGCATTGATATAATATGCAGCATGCATAACTTTTCAAAATATTTTTAACTTCTATTATCTCATTTGATTTTCACAGCAGCCCTGTGGGGTAGGTAAAGAAGGGATTGTTAACTAGTTTTCACAGGTGAGGAAACTGAGATGAGCTTCAGAGAGGGTAGTAAGAGAATTGGGGCAACTGGGTGGTACAATGGATAGAGCAATAGGCCTGGAGCCAGAAAGGCTCATCTTCTTGAATTCAAATCTGGTCTCAGAAACTTACTAGCTATGTGACCTTGGGTAAGTCACTTAACCCAGTGTGCCTCGCTTTCCTCATCTGTAAAATGGGCTGGAGAAAGAAATGACAAACCATTCAAGTATCTTTGCCAAGAAAACCCCACATGGAGCCATGGAGAGTCAGACATGACTGAAAAATGTCTGAACATGAACACAAGTAAGAGAAACAGTTCTGTCAACCCAGATGTCTTATTCCCTCTAGCCTGGTGTTCTTTTCCTCTGTCTCAACACTTTCACTGACCAACTTTGTAAAGGTTTTTATTACTTAATTAGATTTGGTAGTAGAAATATAAACAAGAACAAAAATTAATTAATTTTCTAATTGTTCTGCCCTTCTGTGATGGTAATGAAATTTGAAGATCCCTTGGTATTGCTAAGCTAAGAGGTACTTAGCATCTAAGAACCCTATTGCTGACATAACAGGAAGGGGCTGAACAGGGAGGAGCTATACCGTATTAAAGGAAGAGCACAAGGTGGACAGTGAGAACTTCTTGGGATAAGCTTCGTGGAGGCAGAACAGCTGCTGCCAGGGTGAAAGAGAGAGAGAATATCTCTCAGCAAGCATCTGAAGGCTAGGCTGCTGCTGCTGGACTGGAACTTCCATGGACAAAGTGATTTTGATTTTGAGAACAGGACAAAGTGATTTTGATTTGGAGAATGGAACTGCTGAAGACTCCTGAGGGCCAGCTGGATCTGCCAGAGGAAGCATGACTGTGGTATTGGTACTTTGTCTGTGGCTCTGTTAAGTTTTCTCTTGCCAGGAACAGAAACTGTGAAGGACTTAAAGTAGACTGGACACTGTGAGCATCAATATGGAGTGGGAACTGCGTGGAGAGCTGGACAAGGAATTAGGAGCTATCTACCTTTGAACTCAGGTGGCAGTTGGTTAGATTCAGGAGGGAGCTGGGACCGTGGAAGAGGAGCCGTGGAAACTGAAAGCCTGCTCTGAGTCAAGATGAAAAGTCCTCTCCATGGGTACTGAGTAGTGACTGATGGAATAGGATACTGAGTAGTAACTGATGAAATTGTAATTTACTAATGACCTAGGGGTGGATGGCTTCTGTACTTCCCACCACCCCTTAAGAGGGTACTGAGTAGTGACTATGGAAGTCATAACTTGATTGTACCCCATGGGTGGAGGACTTTGACTTTTGTATTTTTGTGTCCCTCCTTAAGGATAACTGAGTAAAGGATTAAGGAGGCTAACCTCCTTAAGACTGATTGAATTAAGAACTTAGCTAAATGATTGATTGTCTAAATGAATGCACCTTGTTTAAAAGAGAACCACTAAATAATTGAATTACTAAATGACTGTACTTTGTTCAAAATTATGTGACCACTTTGGTGAAAACTATGTGGCCATTTTGGTGATCAATTGTTGAGTTGCAACATGGTGAATGTTGTATTTTGATTTTCTGTGATAAGTTGTAATATTGTGAATGTTGTATCTTGATTTTCTGTGAATGTTTTGCTCTGATTTGTTATTGAATAAATAGAGCGTTAGCCATACTATGTAATCAGAATCTTGAAAGTTGTTCACAGTAGCAGTCCTCTGGAAAGCTGCTCATACTTGGCTTTACACCTGCTATGTTGGGTCTTTGGGTCCTAATAAACGCATATCATATGTTTATTGATTAGTATTACATATACCAAAGTCAGTTTTAGTGGGAAAAGATTTCTTTAAGATATCTCAAATCTTCCTTGCCTGTTTTCTCATTTAGTGTAGTTTTGTGTTCCATATGCTAATCATAGCCTAATTTATTGGACAGAAATGTTTTTTTATGTTAGAAATGAAAAGATAGAGAAATTTAATGTTTGTTGCAAGTTTGCAAAATTGGCAGAACTATTTTTTTTTCAGCTTCCCAAGGTTTGGGTATGACTTGGGTTCTCATAAATGTCATCTTTAAAGGTCTTGGACCCTTATCTTTTAGACATGATTGTCTCCCTCACTTATTTATTCCTATGTATGCAGTCTCGAAGGTGCCACTATCTCCTCTGGGAACCTGAACTGTATATATCCCAAATTCCACTCCTGCTCAATGCCAATGGGATAAGTCCTTCAATGTGTCCTAGAAGGAGGCTTCCTTCTCCCTCCTTCTGACCTCTACTAAAGCCTGTTTGTTTCTCATATCTGATGCAAATCTCATGTCTGTAACTGTGTACATTCAATATTATGTTCACTGACACTTTTGGGATCAGATGCTCTGAAAAAAAAACCCAACAAATCTCCCAAATGCACAGTCATAAGAAATAAACTGGAACAATCTGCCTACTAACCTAATGATGTGGTCTTGTTTGTTCCAAAACACAGTGAAAGGAAAAGATAGTTATTCTTTCATACAAAGCACTAGGTTCTATGAGGGAATATAATTAGGAATAAGATAGTACCTATTCTCAAGAAGTGTATGAACTATGCTTACTGTTTTGGGAAGAGGGAAGGGGATGGAGGGAGAAAAAGTTGGAACTCAAAATCTTATAAAAAAAATGAATGCTGAAAATTGTCTTGACTAATGTGGGAATATGTCTAATATGAATGTATACGTAGAGCCTATGTCAGATTGCATACCATCCTGGGGAGGGGAGAGGGAGGAAGGGGGAAAAAATTTAACACTCAAAAGCTTGTGGAACTGAATGTTGTAAACAAAAAATAAATAGTGTTTTAAAAAAGAAAAAAATTGTCTTTACATGTAATTGGAAAAAATAAAATGCTATTTACATTAAAAAAAAATAAATGGTGCAGTGAATAGAGCACCAGCCCTGGAGTTAGGAGGACTTGAGTTCAAATCTGACCCCAGACACTTAACACTTACTAGCAGTATGACCTTGGGCACCCCAGTGACCATGCCTTCTCCCCTCCAAAAAAAAAAAAAGAAATATATAATCTAGCAGAGGGATTGGGAGGGAGGGCAAGACAAGTATACAAATAATTATAGTGTAAAGAAGGCTGTAATGAGCAACACATAAGCAGTACTCATACAGCCCTTACGTAGACAGAGACTAGAGATCCTAAGATTCCTCTTGGAAAGGCAAGTTTGGTCCCCAGAGGGCTGCTAGCTACATCTCCCCACTAAGCTTCCAAAATTCTTTAGGAATTCAGAGGAAGAGTAAATTGCAAAGGAAAAAGAGAAAATTCTGGAGACTGTTGATCAATATGACTATTTTCTTCACTTCTCCTTCTCCCCTTTCTCTTCTCTTTAGCAAACCAAGGAACCTCAACTGGTTACCAGGAACTTCAGAAGTTTTCTGGATTCGCATGTACTCTTTCTGTCCTGGGAATGTTATGGAGGGAATAGCATTACACTGACCTGTATGTTTTTCCTGCAGATACCCCACTTTCTGAAATGTTTCTGGAGCTCTTCTTAACTTCTGAAAGCTTCATTTCTGAAAGAAGCATTTTGGGGGAAATGGGAAGTTTCTCCTGGGAGCTGTCTGCCTCAGAGGATCAGGGAGACTTTAGAGGTTTGAGGCAGGGCACAGGAGGATTATTTATATGCTGACCTCCTCTCCTTGGGTAGAAGCCTAAAGAGACCACTCCTCTCCCTCCCACCCACCCCCCAAAAGAGACAGACAACTCTCCTTCAGTCTAAGGGCAGGGAATTACCTTGGCCCTGATTGGCCTCTTCTTGTTTTGCCTGGCCTAGGAAGTCTACAAAAGGGCCATTTCTCTGTAGTAGCTCCTGATAGGAGCCACTCTCAGCAATTGCTCCATCTGCCATCACAATGATGTGATCAACCTGTACTAGGATGTGGACTGCATGGGTCACAAGAATACGAGTCTAGGAAAGATAGAAGTTAAGAGTTGTGCGTATAGGTTAAAAAGGTGCTTTAAAAAATGTATGAACTTAACAAGCATGATCGTTTCAATATACAAAGAACAGGGTATTGTGTATGAAATTGTGTACTTCCATTATATGTAATATCTTTTTAGAAAACTGGTTAGCTAGGTCCTGATTAGTACAATTTCTTGAATCTTGTGGTCACATGTTTTTTAATTTGCACTATTTGAAGTTATATAAAGTAAGGTATTTAGTTTCAGTCCACTGGAAAAATGCAGTGCAAATTAAAATCATGAGACCACTCCACAGGATTCCTTGTTTGCACTAATTGGGACCAAGCTCTAGATTAAATTAATATACAACAATACACCTTCCATATTGAAGACACAGGTTCAGTAACTTAGTCTCCTGTAATCCTCCCTTCCCCCCCCCCAATCTCTTTTTGGGTAGAGATGACTTAGGAAGACATATATTTAGGGAAGACACACTGGTCTGACCTTAGAATTTTGGCTTTTAAACTCATAGAACCATAGATTCAGAACTGGAAAGGAGTTTGGAGGCCAGCAAGTCCAATCACAATGATTAAGTGACTTGCTGAGCATCACACAGCTTGTAAGAATTTGAGGCAGGATTTGAACTCAGGTCCTTCTGACTCCAAGTCCCACACTCTACCCCCTACACAGAATCTCAAGACTAGGAAGACTTTGAAGAAGTCATTGAACTAAAACGATTCCCCATGGCTAACATTGCCCATTAAACATCCAAAAAACGATGGTAGGGGCAGCTAGGTGGTGCAATGAGTGCCAACCCTGGAGTCAGGAGGACCTGGGTTCAAATCAGATCTCAGACATGTGACACACTTACTAGTTGTATGACCTTGGGCAAGTCACTTAACCCCAATTACCTTGCCTGCCCCCTCCAAAACAGATGGTAGTCTTCCCTATGCATAAGAATTTCTGGAATTGAATCAGATTTGAGGATCACTTTTCTATATATCCATCTGCATGCAGGGATATAAACTTGCATATGTACTCATGTATTTGAATATGTAGGACCTACTTCCCTTCATATTGCTTAACAGTATGTAATCGAAATTGTATTCACTGGGTCTCATTCTCCTATACACTTCCATTATAATTTTGGAGATTCTTTCTATTTCTGTTTATTTCTCTCTTGATAACAACAGTTCCCAAGTTTCTCAGTTCTCCATGCTGCTTTATCTAAAAGTCTATCAATAAACACTTAAATCCCCAAGATGAGATCAAACATTTAAAGGAGACCCAAAGTGAAAAATTCTGAGACCTTACAAATGTTCTAATTAGGTCGGGGTGACTGGCATTTCACCCCACAGTGCTGAAATTTACTCATCCTCATTCAGCTGGCAGGAATAACTAATTCTGGTAACTAGTTATCAAGAATATTAGTTAAAATAGGAAGCTAGACTTTCACCCTGGCTGTCCAGGTCCACTTCCCTTTCACTTGTCCTGTTCCATCATGAGATAACAGTCTCTGTGGCTGGGCTAGGGTGGAATCCCTAGGTCTCTGTCTTCCTTTCTCCTAGGGCTTGTGTCCTGTGGCTTGTGTCCTGAGGTCTAAGGTCTATTACTCCCTCTTCTGCCCAACTGAATTTGTCTTAAAAGAAAAAAATTTTATAATGCGTTTTACACCACTTTTTGTGGTTTAGATATCAGAATTTCTAGTGACAGCTTTGGAAGTGAATTTCCAAAGTTTCAACTATGAGATTTTTCTCAACATGGGTCCGTCCTGTATATATAACTTAAAAATACCCAAAATATAAACACACTCACTGAGTATTGCCTATATGTTGTCTTTGTTGTACTAATTAAAATATAAGGTCCTTGAGGGCAGGAGATATATTTCCTATTTTTCCTGTAGCAACTAGAAAAGTCTTTCACATTCAGCAGAATATAAATAATTATGTAGTAACAGAGGAGAAAAAGAGACATCTTTGTTCTTCTCTTCCTTGAGGAGAAGACAAAAAAGGACAGAAGTGAAGGGGCAATGGGATGATCTGGAACTCAGAATGGATGAGGGCTGAGTCCTGGTTAACCGTGAAAGATCACTCTGGTCTGAAGCCTCTGGGGCTGAGATACATGGGCAAGGCTCCATATTCTATGCCCTTTGGGTACCATACCATTCCCTGGAGCAATCCACTTGGCCCAATGACACGGTCAAAGACGTGCTGGCCAACATGAACGTCCAAAGCTGAAAGAGGGTCATCCAGTAGGTAGATAGATGTTTTCTGGTACACAGCACGAGCCAGACTCAGCCTCTGCTTCTGGCCTCCAGAAAGGTTAATGCCCTGAAGAAGAGGATTCAAGAGACTGAGTTAGTCCTGTTACATCTCCCTGTTGAGGTAAGCTTTGGCTAGCTTCCTGCTGCCCTTGTGAGAAAAAAGAAGACTAGCTATTAAGTGCCCCAAATCCCTGAGAAAGACTACAGTCTGGAATACAGAGGGCTACCTCCCAGAGCCCTTCCGAAAAGGAAACCTAAAGAAGATCATTCAAACCAAGAACCTGACATCACAACTCAGAATAAGGAAGCATACACAGTGGTTTCAGACAGCTTCTGTGAATTCTCTGAGGAGCAAAGGCAGGAGTTTATAGGATCACAAAGTTCCTTTTTATATATGAAACTGTGAATTTCTATTAGATACAACTAGGTGGTATAAAGTATAGAGCTCTGGATTTGGAGGAAGTTCAAATTTAAGTTCAAATCCAGTCTCAGATGCAAGTTGTGTGACCATAGGGAGGTTGCTTGATTTTTAGATTCCTCATCTGTAAAATGGGATGATGATAACCTACTTCCCAGGGTGATTGTGAGGATCAAATAACACAATATTCATAAGGCATCTTACAAATGTTAAAGCACCATATGTTGTTGTTCAGTCATTTCAGTCAAGTTTGACTCTTTATGACCACATTTGGGGGTTTCCTTGGCAAAGACACTGTAGTAATTTGCCATTTCCTTCTCTGGCTCATTTTATAAATGAGGATACTGAGTCAAACAGAGTTAAGTGACTTGCCCAGGGCCAAATAGCTAGTGAATATCTGAGGTTGGACTTAAACTCATGAAGATGAGTCTTCCTGATTCCAAGCCCCGTGTTCTATACACTGTGCTGGGCATTTGCCCCTTAAACATCATAAAAATGCTTGCTATTATATACAACTTACTTTTTAAAAAATTTTGCTTTTCAGAGGGGTAAAAGTAGGGCAATTAAGAGACTTGCCCAAGGTCGCATGGCTAGTAAGTGTTATAAGTGTCTGAGGCTGGATTTGAACTCAGGTCCTCCTGACTCCAGGGTCAGTGCGCTATTCACTGCACCACCTAGCTGCCCCCTGGCATCCCCAGATCTTAATAAATGTTTGTTTACTGACTGGTTGCACTGGACTAGAATCCGGCTTTCTCAGTTCTCAGTTGTTGGAAAGACTCCCTTCACTGCTTTTTACTACATGAATCTTTTCTTTTTTTCCCTTCTTCCTCACTCATCATTCCTTATACTCTCATTTTCTTCTTTATTCTCATCATCCCTAGAAATGCTTTACCGAATGCTGCCTTCAGACAGCACTTAGATCACATAGAGGCAGCTAGGTGGTACAGTGGACAGAACATGGGACTTGGAGTCAGAAAGACCTGAGTTCAAATAAAGCCTCACCCACTTAATAGCTATGTGACTCTGGACAAGTCACTTAACTTTTCTTAGCCTCAGCTTCCTTCTCCATAAAATGGTAATAATAATGGCCCCTCTTCTACTAGTGACAAGGCTAGAGGGTGGACCAGATTTGGCTGCCCTGGAAATTTTGGAAGAGTACTGAGATATGAGAGCTGACCCACCTGTTCACCTATCTCTGTGTGGATTCCAGCAGGAAAACTTTCAAGGTCTGGACACAATGCACATGCCTCCAGAACTCTGTCTAACCAGGGTGAATCCAGCTTCTGCCCAAAGCACACATTCTCTTCCACTGACGCATTCTGGATCCAGGCTTCTTGAGGTACATAAGCCACTGAACCCTAGGGAGAAAAAGCCCCACACAGCATATATCCCAAAGAGGGTAAAGATTTGTAAAGAAAGTCCCCAAACACATCAAAATATTCATAGCAGCCCTTTATGAGGCAACAAAGAACCGAAAAACAAAGAACAAGTGCACATTGAATGAGGAAAGGCTAAAGAAATTGCAGCATATGAATTCAGTGGATTACTGCTATGCTGCAAGAAATGACATAAAGATTTCAGAGAAGTATGTGAAGATTTGTATGAATTGATGCAGAGCGAAGTGAGCAGAACCAGGAAAACAATATATACAATGACTACAACAATGCAAATGCAAAGAACCACAGCAGCAGCACCATCAAAACTGAATGCTGTAAAGTTAGAACAGGTATTAGAAGGCACTTCTTGCTTCCTTGCAGAGCTGGGGAAGTATGAGCATAGATAAAGTTGCTTCAGTCCCAGCAGCCCCTCTAGACTGGTGGGTCTGGTCTTGGGTGCCATGTACTTTTTTTCTTGATATCTTCTGTTTTTAAATCACCTTTACTTCATAATATATATGTCCTTCCTCCCTTCATCAGAGATCTACTGGAAGAAAGAATAGGAGGAAGGAAAGGAGGAATGACGGGGAGGGAAGGAGGTGAGGGAGGGTGAGAGGAGAAGGAAGGGAGAGAGGAATGAAAGAAGGGAGGGAGAGAGGAAGGAAGGGAGGGAGGAAGAAAAGAAGGAAGGAAAGGAGAAAGGATGGAAGGCAGAAAGGAAGGAGACAGGGAGGGATGGAAAAAGTCTAACAAAACAAAGTAAGACATCAATTGAATCTGACAGTATATGCAATGTTCCCTGCTGGGTATTGTGATTTAAGAAGGATGCCAGTAAACTAGGTTGTGTCTAAAGCAGGATGACAAGGATGATGAAAGGGCTTAAAACCATATACAAGATTGGACGCAAGGAGGAAGGATGTTTATCCTAGAGAGAATCCTTAAGTGGTACTAGATAAATGGGACTCTCTTATCCAATAATGTTGCACATGGCTGTCCTTTTAATGGATGCAGAAAGTGAAGTCTGGAGAGGTCAAGTAACTTGCCTAAAATCACAGAGCTAATTATGGTGAATCCAGGATTAGAATCTAGGTCTTCTGATTTCCAATCCTGAGTTTCTTCTGGGAATTCTTGATTGCAAACAAAAGACTATAATATCTTTGGTTGGGGACTGAGTTTCTACAACTGCTTTTTCCAGGACATACAGAGTCTGTGACCTTACCTTAATGGCCACATGTCCCTCCAACTTGATCAACTCCCCGAGGAGCGCTGACAGCAATGAGGACTTCCCTGAACCCACTGAGCCAACTACAGCAAACAGGGAGCCCCGTGGCACAGTCAAGTTTATTCTGAAAAACATGAGGGAAAATAAAGAAAAACATGGGAATGGGAGATAGACTCCCCGGTTGAGGGATGATAGACTCAATCTATGAAGACAAAATGAAAGCGTTAATGATCCAAATACTGATCCACATAGATCAGTCTTTCTTAGATTTTGCAGTTTGAGGCCTACCTCAGGACCTGCCAAAGAACAGCCAGGTGTGGCAATTGGACAACTCTTCTTCCTAACCCATGTCCAACCATCATTTGTTCATCCACCCACCACCTACAATCATATTCACTTAAGTCTAACAAGCGACAGGTGCCTACCAAGTACATACAAGAACTTCATGGAAGGTATTGGGAATAACACAAAGAGAAAAATGAAAAATAGCATCTATTTTATAAAAACATATATATTTCTTAGCCTTCTCTTTCCTCTCCATCATGATCACTTTCCAACTATCCTGGGAGATATCTGACAGTGGAAGGAGAGAAACCAGGCTACCATGACACACATATACTAGAATCAGGGCTGGCGAACCTGTAGCCTTGAGGGCACACGTACCCTTTTAAGTCCTTGGGTGTGACCTTTTGACTCAGTCCAAGTTTTATAGAACAAATCCTTTTATTGAGGAGATTTATTCTGTGAAGTTTGGATTCAGTCAAAGGGCCACACCTGAGGACCTAGAGGGCCACATGTGACCATGAGGCCACAGGTCCCTACCCCTGTTTCCTGAAATAGTAGTGATAATAAGTGATCTCTATGAATGAGGCCCAAAGCCTCTACCTTTTCCCTTGCTGATGGGTTTGGATATTTTTATTATCTGTCATAAATTCTCATCACAGCTGCCCCTAAGAATGTGGGCCTGGAGCAAGGGAGTGTTAAGGAGCTCTGAACTCAGCAAGTGAAGGAAGGGGTAGCCAAGATGCTGTACAGACATGAATTATTGGCTATGAGCCTTACTCACCCTCCACGGCCTGTCCTGACTTCAAACATAAGTAATAGTTGCCCCAAAAATAGTTGCTGAAAGACACTGAAAAGTCTCTAGATTTCTTTTAGGGGACCCCTGGTGGAGAAATCTGGCATCTATAACTAATCTGGTGGAGCCATAACTAAGGTGTGGTCACTGGGGCTTTGTCCTCATGAAACAACAATTTAGAAAGCATAAAAATTTAATATCTGTACTCATCAGAAGTTGAAAATAATATAAATTCGCATCCAATTAAAATGAATAATTTGGTAAATAAGAAGCTACCCAATGGTTTCCATTGTGAACACCCACCTCTAAGCCACTATAGTAATGTATTCCCCTTTCTGTTTAACTAAATTATTCTTAAATAATGAATAATGATAAATATTGAATATATAGCAAGATACTTTTCTCACATCATGAATTATAGGGTCTATTTAGAAATATAAGGTTTATTTTATGTTACTCTCCCTGGGTGCCAACATTTCTAGTTACAGTTCTTGTCAACATTTACTTGTAACCCATCATGGTTTCACCTTAGTTGGTCTTTTTTTTTTTCTTCCCTTAATGAAGGGAAGTTTGGCAAATGCCACAATGTAGAGACAGGCCTAACTGCCTGCCTTCAATGCTTCCTTGAGATCCATTAACACTAGAATAAGAGAGAAATGGCCAGAAAGTATAGATTAATATATCCTTATCAGAAAAAGAAACAAACCCTCAAATTTCCAGAGGATAAAAAGAAGAAATAAAATCACTCACAGGTTCAAATGTTAGGATTTGAAAAACATTACTCTCTGTTCCTGGTATTTTTTTTAGAGTAAAAAAAAAGTCGAAAGAACCCAACAGTTTTATACCTTTGAAGGCAGGGAGAGTTTTCCTGAGACCATGCAAAGGTGCCATCTTGGACAGAGATGCCTTCCTCCCCTGTGATACAAAGATGTCTTTCAGCTTTGAGAATTCCATTTGCACATTATCTTGATTCTTTAACTCTTCTTCCTCCTACCCATTCTGAGTCACTCACACCAGTGACTTGTCCCTGAGTCTCAGTTTCCTCATTTGTAAGGGGTTGGACTCAGTGGCCACCAATGTCCCTTCTAGTTCTCTATGTCTTATTCTATCATTATTATCATCTTCTTCCAGACATGGGGTGAGGAGATTAGGGCTAGGGAGAGAGAGGAAGCTGGGATACTTTCATTTGGTTCATCATAGGCTCTGGAAGGATTGGTAAGGGATGGACATATGGAATTAGGGAGGAGCATTTGAAATCAAAGGATTAGTTAGTAAGAGGCTTTAGCAGGTACGGTTTATGTGTTTGTATTTGACTTCTCAAGACTGATCACCCTCTCCTGCTCCCTCTTCCCCACTCTGCCCAATGTCTAGTTCTTAGTAAGTCCTCAAGAAATACTTGTTGATTAAAGTTTCAGGTAAGTTGAGGGAAGGAGGCAGGAGAAATAATGAAAGAAGGAGAAAAAAATATGAAATTCAAATTCTTATAAAAGTGAATGTTGGGGCATCTAGGTGGTACAGTGAATAGAGCACTGGCCCTGGAGTCAAGAGGACCTGAGACTTCAAATCCAACCTCAGACACTTGACACACTTACTATCTGTGTAACCTTGGGCAAATCACTTGACCCCAATTGCCTTGCCTTCCTCCTCTAAAAAAAAAATAAAGGGAATGTTGAGAACTCTCTTTACATGTAATTGGAAAAAATAAAATACTATTAAGTGGGGGGGGGGAAACAACTCTGTTCATGAAACTTCCCAAGATTAAAATGGGTATGTTAATTAATTGAAAAAACTCAACTATCATTGGATTTTTCATTACTCTTTAATCATAACACCTTTCATTGTGTATTTGTCTTGGGTGGGGTTTGAGGAAGTGGAGAAACTTACCTCTGATGTCCAACCCTTGAAATATTTAAAATAGAAATCATTGAAAGATGTGTTTGCTTCTGTACATCTTTAACCTTTTCTTGATGACAGTTCTCATTATGAACAGTGTGGCTATAGTGTCCTCAGGGCTTACTGAGTGAGGAGTATGGGGCTATCTATCATCCTACATGGCCTCAGACAACAGTGCTTCTTGAGGTTTTTGTAGCTGCTTCTTATGCTTTTTCTGACTCCTCTCTTGCAGTTATATATCACTTTTGGCTGCTGTCGGTAAGACATCATTCTCTCTGTCCCCCTCCCCTTCACTCTAAGGTCACACAAACCAATATATTTCAATGTGAGAATTGAACTTAGGTCTTCCTAACTCCAAGGATAATTCTTCATCTATTACAACATGCTGTCTCTCCTTTGTGCCTCCTTTAAATAGCTCAGTTAGTAAACTTAAAACCCCCAGTGTGGACGTGTAGACTAAGCTCAGTACCTACCCATGGGGCTTGTGCTAATTGCTCTGAGCTCTACCTCTTCCAGATGAAGGAAAGCAACTAGGCGAGCCAAGGAAACCCAGGCCTGGGGGAAAAAAATGAAAACCAAAACAGAAACAACAAAGTTTACTGGCTGAAGACTAATACAAGAGGGAAAGAAAGACCATTCTGATGTGATTCCTTAAAGATCTATCTTCTTTTTCCAGGAGGAAGAACAAAGATGAAGGGAGAGTTATTCTCATAGTAAGAACTCTAGGAACCATGAAATCAGGATTCTAGTCTCACTCTGCCTCTAGGTAGCTATGCGACTTTATGTTACCTCAATACTCAATACTCAATACTCCATCCACAGCAGGGTTATCTACCTTACCTATCTCATTAGGCTGCTACAGAGCAAGTAAAAGATAAAATAAGATACAAAAGATACAAACAAATAATGAAAAGATGCAAGCAAATAAAAGAGATACAAACAAGTAAAAGATACTAACGAATAAAAAAGATATAAACAAATTAAAAGATACAAGCAAATAATGAAAAGATGCAAGCAAATAAAAAAGGCAAACATAAAAGATACAAACAAATAAAAAGATACAAATAAAAAGACATAAACATATAAAAGATACAAGCAAATAATGAAAAGATGCAAGCAAATAAAAAAGACAAATAAAAAGATACAAACAAACAAAATGATATAAACAAATAAAAAGATACAAACAAATAATGGATGGAAGAAAATTTTGAAATAGTAGCAAATGCAAGCTATTACTTGGTTTTCCACTTAATAAAAATTGTTCTTAGAATAAGGACTAGTCAGAAGTCCTTGTCTTGGGTGTGGATGAGCTGAGATCTGTCTCTGAAAAAGGAGTTAGTGCCTAAAGCTAACATGCAGTGGCAACAAATGGCACAGATGTTCAAGAAACAAGCTTTGGCGTTCCTCCCTCTATCCTTCATAATCAATGTGCCCCTTACCTTTTCTTTTATCTGTATGTTTTAATCAATCTTCCATTCTTCTTTTCCCTCATTATTTTCTTTCTGAAACTACTCTCTCTAAGGTTACTAATGACTGCCTTACCATCAAATCTAATAGGCTTTTTTTTTTTCAGTTTTCATTTTCTTTAACCTCTCAACATATTGACTACTCCCCTTTCTCCTTTAATACTCTCTTAGCTACGTACAGGGAGGGGGGCAGGGAGGAACTCCCTGCCCTGCTAGAAAGCTAGAGAGGTGTTGGAGGAGGGCATAAAAAGGAACAGATTGTGGGAGGGGTCTTACAGTGTGATCAATGTTCTGGGCTGGGGGGTAGGGACAAAAAGGGGAAAAAATTTGTAACTCAAAACCTTGTGGAAATGAATGATGTAACCAAGAAAATAAATTAAAATAAAAAAAAATACTCTCTTAGCTCTTGGCTTCCTCTTGCGATTCTCTCATATTTCAGTCTCATTTGTTAGCCTCTTATCCTTCTCACACCCCCTAAATATTTGGGGCAGAACCCCCAAGACTATCCTTGGTCATCTTTTCTTCTCTTTCTACATTCTTTCCTTTAGCAATCTCTTTTACTCCCATGGCTTCATTTGTTACCTCTATGCAGCTGAGGTGAATGAGAGAACTCACTTGGCTCTGTTGACCAGGTTCATGAGTTTCACTTAAGAAAATCCTATATGCAAAAGTCTGCTCTTACAAAAAAGATAATTAAGTTGATGACCCCCCAAATCTGTATCTCTAATCCCGACCTCTTCCCCTCAAGTGACAATGTCATATTGCCAACCGCCTCTTGAACACCTCTGCCTGAACATTCTATTAGCACCTCAAACCCTAATATATAACAGAAAACTCCCCCCAAATTTGCCCCTACCTGTAAATCTTCTGTGTCTATTAGCGGAAAGAAATTTAAGGCTCCAATAATGACTAATTCAATAAATGCTGAATTCTGAGGCCCTTTTCCCTCCTGTCTTACCTGGAAGATGGCATTGATGGAAAATGGCAGGAAAGCCTGAGCCTTGTTGAGAATACTGATGATTGTCAGAGCCACAAAAGCTTTTTCAGCATCCAGGATGTGCTTATCCTCTGTCAGCGCATGGACACCAAACATGACCAGGGCCACCTTGGAGAGATCCCCAGACTTCCAGTGAATGGAGTTATACAAATAGAAATTCTTCACCTTATTTAAGAAATTAGGCCTGGTCTGGGTAAGCCTGAGAGGAGATGGTTTTATCTTATGTAGCCTATTTGAGAATAGAACCAGCCTGTCGATAGGCAGATATCTCTATGGTATCGTACTGTAGTAATGTGGTCCTTTCAGTTTTCTTGTGAATTTGTACACTCTAGGACTCAGTTTCCTCAAATTTGTAAAATGAAAGAGGCGAACCATTTGATTCCTAAGGTACCTTCTAGCTCTAACATTCTATGATTCTCACATGGTTTGGTTTGAGTACAGCAAGGAAAAAGCTACCCTGGTCTCCTAACTAGGTAGCTACCCTGGGTCATGAAATTTCTGTTAATTATTTCTTTAGGCTGAGATTTTAACTTTGTTTATGTCCTAGATCCCTTGGACAATGCAAGGACTCCCTTCTCAGATTAATGTTTTAAAGAATAAGCTATAATAGAAGAGAATGCTAAA
>CM053599.1:163552882-163578442 GCA_028646575.1 Pseudocheirus occidentalis | reverse complement strand
ACATGATTGCATGCTGCCATGGGGGGGGGGGGAGAAAAGGAGGGGAGAAAAATTGAAATTCAAGGAATTGTGGAACTGAAATAAATTAAAAGTAAATAAACAAATCAATGAAAAAAAATAAAATGACAAAAAAAGATGTAAAACATTATTAAAAAAAAAGAAAGAAATAGGTATTGGATGGTTTAATGTGTGTGTGTGTGTGTGTGTGTGTGTGTGTGTGTGTGTGTGTGAAACGGTGGTCATCCGTAGTGCAGGGCTAGGAGGGACAGAGGGAGATAGCTCAGAACTCAAAATGTAACAACAATAAAAAGAACAAAAGTTTCTTGAAGGCAAAGACTTTTTAAAATTCTTAACACAGTGCCTGACACATAGTAATTAATTATGACAATAATAGCTAACATTTATATAGTGCTTTTTATGTGCCGTACATTCTGAGCTAAGCACTTTATAATGACTATTTCATATAAGTAAATAAGAAAAATAGAAGAAAATGAAGAAATATTGTTGATTAAGAGATGCCTGAGAAGTAAGTCAAGACAAAAAGAATACCATATCAATTATAAACAGAGATTCATGGGGAAAGTGACTTGGCCACAGGAACTACAAAAGTTTCTGGGAAGAATTCAAGCAAGAGATTTTTTTTAAGTGAAATGAAAAAATGAGGGGAAGGAGAAATGGAAAGAAGAATAAATAGTTGAGAATTGGAGGTAGAAAACATTGGTTGTTTCTGACTCTTTCATGACCTCATCTGGGGTTTTTATGACTGGTTCATCATTCCCTTCTTTAGCTTATTTTACAAATGAGAAAACTGAGGCAAACAGGTTAAATGATTTGCCCAGGGTCAAAGAGTTAATAAGTATCTGAGGCTGGATTTGAACTCAGGTCTTCCTGACTCCAGGCCTGGAACTCAATCTACTGTTCCACATGCCACCTCGTTGATCTAGAAATCCTTTCCTAAGTATTATACCCCTTGAAAAGCAGAATAAAGTAATGCCTCTACTAGACAATAAGAAGTATTAAGATTGAAAGAAAACAGAAGAAAATATCAAGTAACTACAATAAAAAACAACCGACCTGGAAAACAGGTTTAAAAAAGACATTTTAAGAATCATAGGACTTCCTAACAACCATAATCAAACAAAAAATCTGGCCACTGCATTTCAAGGAAGAAAACACCTCATGTATGGGAAGCTGAGAACAAAGTGAAAATAGAATCTGCCAGTCACCTCCTGAAAAAAAAAATGAAAACACCGAGGAATTTCATAGCTAAATCCAGAGGCTCCAAGTCAAAGAAAAACTACTGTGAGCAACCAGAAAGAATGAGCTCAGACCAATGAAACCGTAATCAGGATCACACAATAAAGCAGAAGAGAAAAATGAAAAAAGAAAATTTTGGAATATGATATGCTCAAAGTCGAGAGACAAAAGCTTCCACATGAGAACAATTTACCTGTAAGAGTGAAGATAATACTGCAGGGGAAAAGTGACTTTTAAAATGATAAAGGACTTGAAAGTGCCTATGATGAAAAGACAAGTGCTGAATAGAAACTTTGAAATGTAAATGAAGACAACATGAGAAACTGAGAAAGGTAGCAACTGAAAGAAGCTAAATAATTATATTCTAACAGGGTAAAGAGACAAATGTCGCTGCAGAATCTGACTGTCTTTAAGGGTTACAGAAAGCGTTAAGCAAAATAACACAGTGACTAGGGATAGTTTTGCTGTTTTGTTGGTTTTAAGAAAGGAAAGGGTGGGGAAATAGAATGTAGTGAGAAAGATACTAAGGAAAAGGGAGAGGAACTTACTATTTCATATAAAAAAGAAGAGTATACAAACATGGAGGCAGAAAAAGAGGAAATCATAATGTCCCTTAATACTAATCAGATAAGAGATGGTTGAACACACGTGCACATACAGAAAAACAAATACATTAACCTCTCTGGGGTAACACAGGGTATGGTGGGAGTAAAGAAGAGGAAGAATAGAGTAGGGAAGGGAATAGTCATGAGCAAAGCAAACTGTAACTTTATAGTATTAATCATAAGGGGGAGATTAAAAAGAAAGAGAAAATCTAAGAACTAGAGATTGGGGTCTGGTCTTTGTGAATAGAAGAGAAGCAGAAGGTTAATCAGAAGATAGATCACTTTGATTGTTGAGTACTAGTATTTATCACATTCTTTCTCTTTTGCTGTTTCTTTTTGAAGAAGTAGAGAAAGGAGGAAAAGAGGAAAAAGTTGGGTTTATGATAAAGAGAAATACACAATTTAATCATAACAGTGAATGTGATGAACTTACCCACAAAATAGAGGAGGGTAGTATTACAGATTAGAAAGCAGAATCTGGTGTGGCTAGGTGGTACAATGAACAGACCACCAGCACTGGAGTCAGGAGGATCTGAGTTCAAATCCAGCCCCAGACACTTAACATTTACTAGCTACGTGACCTTGGGCAAGTCACTTAACCCCAACTGTGCCACCGTCCCCACTCCAACCCCCCCCAAATGAAAATAGAATCCATCAACATGTTGTTTATAAGAAATGCACCCAAAGAATAAAAATTCACAGAGTTATGTGAAGAACAGAATTTAGCAAGAAAGATACTAATCATGATCTCAGATGCTTGCAGTTCTTCATCTTTCATTCTTGAAGAAGACCAATGACCCCATGAGGGTGATGTCTTAACTTGTGCATGAATTGAATTACTCTGCCCTCCAGAGTCATCAAAATCCAGTGGCGAGAGAAAGGTCAAGATGACTGGCCCAGGATGCAGTGGGTAACCTCAGCCTTTCTAAATTAAGGTTTGTTTCCAGGTCTCAGTCTGTTTGAGGCAATGCTCATTCAATGACTAAGGACTAGACAAGAGTTGAGACAAAAGATGGCTTAATTTATCTTCACAAAGGTATCAGTTTGGTAGGGGAAGACCCTCAGAATTTCTGACCAGAACAGAAAACAATTGCTATTTACTTTCATCCTAAGTTATCAAAATCTAAACAATGAACCACAGACACCTGGGTTGAGGCTATTCGATGAAAGCCAGAGTCATTTAGGTTTAAAGGTGTAGTCAAGTAGCTGCATTTAAAAGACAACAGGCTTTTTAAAAGCCTGTTTTTACAGAGCTATATTTCAAGAAATCAGAAATGAAAAACTATAGGGTAAAAAGTAAATTGTCCCAGCTTTTTGAAAAAAAAAAAAAGAAAGGAAGAGGAGGAGGAAGAAGAGAAGAAGAATAAGGGCTGCTCTGTGTCAGAATCTCTTGGAGACGGTGACAGCTGTGGGAGACTCAGGTGATCTCAGAAAATGGACAGGAAAAAGTTGTAGATTTATCAAAGGCCTCACAAGAGGCAACGAATTCTATCCCAAATTTTTCATCTGTTAGTTCAAAGTTTATCTTGCCTAATGTCTCTACATACATGATGTCTTTAAAACTCAAACGGAACTGCTACAGGCAGGTCTCTCACCCACACCCACAAGGTATCTGCTTAATGGCTCCTTAATGGATGGAGAACCTCCCATGAAGAGGAGGTGAGAAAGGAGGAAAAATGTAGAAGGCTTGATCTGCTTTTCATGAGCAACAAATGTACATCATTAAGTGTAGAGGATGCTAAGGTTAACAAAGCTTTCAAAGAAGATATAGAGACTCCACCAACAAGGAACGTTCCCTCTCCTGGACAGCTGGATCCAGATACTTGCATCCAGTCATAAACCCAGTTTATGGGGTTGGGGAAGATGCCCCTAAAAGCAAGGATTTAATTGAATGATCTAAACTTCATCCATCCCACACTGTTGATATTCCAAGTTATGTACCAAAGAGCACAAAAGTGCTGCTTTTCCCATTTCAAAAACAGAAACAGAAATGACATATATGTTAAAACCCTAATAAACTGGATATCAACACCTTGAAAGGAGAAGAAAGGATACCTGTTGTAAATAAACAAAATGGAAAGAAGATGGGTGAGGCTATGGCTCCTCCAATGAAGGATTTGCCAGGTAATTAGAGGAAAATCCTGAGTTTGCTGTGGCTCCTGATTGGACTAATATAGTAAAGCATCTGGTTTTGTTTCAGAGTCCATGTTTGACCACTTCTTCTTAGAGCCTGTTGTGAGGGAAAAGGGGGTGAGCAGAGGAGAGAGAAGGCCAAAAGATGAAATTGTCGAAGCAGCTGCAGCAGCTGCTGTGGCCACCTCCACTGCAGACATCAACCTACTGCTGCTGAACAGCCTGTTTGCTGGGATGGCTCTCACAAGCCTTCAGAGTCTATAGAATCTACAATCTCTACAACTGGCAAGTTTCATAGGCTTCCCTCCAGGACTTCCAACAGCTGCTGCTGCTGCTGCTTGAGGTAATTCTACGAATCTCATCTCATGGTTGAAAAATTAAGTAGAGAAATCACATTTTTCCCAAAGGCACCACAGATAATGAAATAATAACAGTATTTAATACACATGGATGCAGCCAATGACATACTGAAATCCTAGAAGGGAAAGTTAATCATATTACAGGGAGAAATAGAAACTACTGAGCAAAACTATAATAATTGGGGAAACTTAATGGATCTGTTTTGGACCTAAATAAATCTAAAAATATACGTAAGAATGAACTAAGACCCTGAATAGAGTTTTAGAAAAGTTGAATATGATCTATGATGATTAATGAATGGGAACTGAAAAGAATACACATATTCTAATCTATCTATGAATAGAAAATATAATACAATAGATGAATAATCTATCTGTCTATGAAAACTGAACCATGGGTCAGGGCATGAAATACTCATAAATAAAAACTTACATGGTTTCATGGAAAGAGTTCTGGATTGTATTTGAATTCAGAGATTCTGTGTTTAAATCATAGCTTACCTACTTACTATCTGAGTGACCCTGGGTCACCTGAGCTCTCTGAGCCTTAATTTCCCTGTGTATAAAATGAAAGGTTTGGACTATATGCCTTCTAAATTTCTTTCAAGTTCTAAATCTATGATTTTTTTTTTTTTTTTGCATTTTGGAGGGCAGTTGGGGTTAAGTGACTTGCCCAAGGTCACACGGCTAGGTTTTTGTGTTAAGTGTCTGAGGCCGGATTTGAACTCAGGTACTCCTGACTCCAGGGCCGGTGCTCTATTCACTGCACCACCTAGCCGCCCCTAAATCTATGATCTTATGACATCTGGTACCACAAAATAATCTTGTAGGGAAGGAACAGCAGGCATTATACTGTCCCTTTTTAATAGATGGGTCAACCAGCTTAACATGATTAAGTGAATAGAATGATGAGGGTTAGGTTTAAATTGTTCTTGACTAAACAATCATGGAGTTTTCAATCAGTCATAGGTTACCTCTTGTTTCTCAGTTCCTTACTAGGAAACCTAGGTTCCCCACGGCTCCTACCTGCCAAAGAAATGTGAAGCAGATAGTCATCCAGACCACAGGAAGCCATAGACCATTCAGATACAAAAGAGCATCCATCAGCCGCTGTACATCCACAGACACCAGGTTGATGATCTCTCCCACTGCAGCAGTTTTCCGCATAGCACTTGAGAGAACTAAAACCTGGGTTAGGAAAAGAATAGAGGTGTCTTAGGGCTGACAGGAAGGAGGGCTTTCCATAGGAAAGAGCAATAAGGACTTAGGTAAGTCTCAGATAGTTGGAATGAGAAAGGGCTTAGCTACCACACTCAGGGAGCAAGGACAGAGCCTATCAGGTTTCCTTTCACTTTGTTTTCCTTGCATAGATAACTAATGCTTTCATTCATTTAACTCCTTACTATCCAGTATATTACAGTCAGAGGTGTACTGGAGCCCACACATATCAGCTGTATCAACTGTTAAATTTTTCAGTATAAGTATTTATACCTTGAAAATCAGAAAATACTACAAATCAGGGCTTGGTTATTTTATTATTTGTTTGATTGTGTAAACCAGGGGTTGGCAAACTATAGGCGCTTATTTTTGTATGACCCAGGAGCTAAGAATGGTTTTTACATTTTTAAATATAATTTCATTACATTTTAAGTTAAATTTATACATTTTATTATATTTAAATGTAAAATATTTGTAATATGAAACATAATTTAAAATTATTTTTTAAAATCTAAAAATCATTCTTAGTTCCTGGGTTATACAAAAATAGGCTGCTAGTGGGCTATAGTTTGTCTATAACTAGTTTAGATTCAAGAAAATAATGGAGAAAATGTTAATAATTTGGATAAAAGGGGCACCTAGGTGGTACAGAGTACTGGCCCTACAGTCAGGAGAACCTAAGTTCAAATCTGGCCTCAAACACTTCACATGTACTAGCTGTGTGACCCAGGGTAAGTCACTTAACCCCAATTGCTTTGGTTTCCCCTCTCCAAAAAAATAATTTAGATTAAACTTAAAAGTGCATCATATACACATTTTCCAAGGCATCTTCTTCTCTCCCTCCATTCCTCCCACTGGTTGTTAAACATTTGCTGGCACATGGCTGATTATAGTCCTTGCTTCAGGTCATTCCCTCCTATATATCCAATCTATCTACTGAACAGATCATTCCTTTGTTTCAAACCAAACTTAGTGCACCAGCATCCCTTCCTATCTGGCTTCCCCAGCGGTACAGAATCTGAGGTCTATGCAAGAGGAGAACATATCTTCAGTATATAGAGAGGGAAAGAGGAGCTTTTCCCTCAGTCTTTTTCCCTCTGAAACACAAATACAATCTGGTCTTGTGTATAGAAGCATCATGAAGGGTGCCCAAGAAGGCTTCCCTTAAAACAAAACAAAACTACCCCATACAAGTACTCTGGTACCTGGAATTCCACCATTCCTTTTCTACTAATCCAGCCTTCTTTTAAAGTTTAAATACTGATTCAGAGCACAGTGGCACAGGCCTGGAATCTATTCTGCCATTGTTAAGATGAAGATCTCTTGAGCTTAAAAGCTCTGAATTGACTGGGCTAGGCTGATCGGATGTCCACACTAAAGCTGAGCATTAATATCATAAGCTCTAGGGAAGCAGGGTGCGGTGCATCGATTTGCTTAAGGAGGGGAGAACTAGTCTAGATTGGAAATGGAGTAAGTCAAAGCTCTTGTGCCAATCAGTTGCATGAAGCCCACAAGTAGCCGCTGTACTTCCAGCCTGGGAGCGAGGTTCAGTCTTTTAAAGAAAAGCAAATTCTGGGAGTGACCAGTTGGTACAAGAGATAGTCATGAACTTGGAATGATAGGCCTTGAGTTGATTCAAGTGAACTTGCCACTTCTTACTTGTGACCTTGAAGAAATCACTTAACCTCTATAAACCTCAGTTTCTTCACCTATTAAACAAAGGGTTGATCTCTAATAGAGAACTGATGAACTCAAGGCACAAAAAAGAGACATTTTGGACACTGCCATCATTTTGCTTATCTATGCTTCTATGTCACAAAGCTTTCCCCTCCCTTTTCTTTTTCTCCATTTTCAATGGAGGGTTAAGGGAAGAGGAAGGTTTAGCGATAGCAACAGTGAATGCCAAAAATAAAAGAAGCTATTGAAATGTATTTTTTTTAATTAACAGAAGAGAATGGAAGGAAGTTCAGAAGGAAGCACAGACAAGCAGGATAGTTTTGAAAGTAATATGTAGAATTTTCTAAAAAGGAAGCAACATGAATTGGAGAATCACAGTTACACAGAGAATCCCTTCTTTATATTCTGCTGTGTATGGGAAAATGGTCTTTTTGAGGTGTTTAAGTTCAGAATAAAAGTATTTTTTTAAACAAAAGAGTTGGATCAGATGAAGTACATTCTACTCTAGGTGTTATTGTTGTTTCAATAACAACTTGTCATGACCCCATTTGGGGTTTTCTTGGTAAAGATACTGGAGTAATTTGCCATTTCCATCTCCAGCTCATTTTACAAGTAAGGAACTGAGGCAAACAGGGTTAAGTGATTTGCCCAGGGTCACATAGCTAGTAAATATGTGAGGCCAGATTTAGACTCAGGAAGATGAGTCTTCCTGACTCCAGGCCCAAGGCTCTATCCACTGCACCATGTAATTGATACCTATGAGATTTGTTATAGAAATACCACCTAGCTACCCATGACAGTAGTTACAGAAATATTAGACTAATTCATGCTAAAAAATAAACGATCAGGTTCTTGTTCCTTTAGTAGATGAGTGACAGAAGGTCTATGGGGAGATAGGAAAGGTGCTAAAAGGAGAAGCGCACAGAAATCCACAGCATACAAAGCTTCTTCATAGTTTCCTGAGGCTCATATTACAGGAGGTTCTTGAAGTTCCTCTCCTTCTTGTCTTTCCATTCTTATATATTAGAAGGAATTTAAGAAGACTGGTTCACCAGAAACAATCTCAGTGACATCCTGTGCTCACTGGTTTGGCTGGAGGCATGGACTCACCTTCCTGTACACCAAGCCCATCACAGCTGTCTTCAGTCTTAACTGCAGGACCATGTACACATATACACAGCGCTGCTCAAACAGGGTCTGCAGGCAGGCAAAGAGGAAAAGTACCACTGCATAGAAATAGCCCTTCCAGACTGGAGCTTCAGGGTCACTGAAGAACTCTAGAAAAAAGCTCCATGCAAAAGGACAACCAGTAAGAGAAGATACGTGTTGCAGGGGTTATTTGCCCAAGTCTGGGCTATCTCTTTTCAAGCAAGTTTATATTTAATATATTAATATTAATATAATTAATATAATATATTTAATATTTAAATTCTTGATAATGACAATGATAACTAGCATATACAGTGCTTTTGATGAGGGAGAAGGGTTTTTCACAGGTTTCTAAGAAATCCTTGAAGGGTTCTTTTAGTCTGAAAAGAATTCCCCAGACTCAAGCACTCTTGGCAGTGAGGATTGTAAAAGTTCACTGTTATGCTTTTCAGCAGGCACAGGTGGGGATCCTAGGATGCCTGTGAAAGTACAGGAGTTAGTGATACAGATTATATAGTAATAAAACCATACATCAGGTATCAATTATGCTAACTAGATGTGTGAAGGTGGGATTAGTGAGGAGTTAAGGAGTGGCTGGTGCTTAAAGGGACATGCACTTTTCATATCAACTGTGCAGGCATATTGCCCATAATTCACTGGGAGAAAACCCACGTGGGCGGGGGGGGCTACCAGGAGGTGTGGTTTTTGCCTTGAAATGTTACTAGGTCAATTTTGGGTCAGGGCTGACTTAGAGGTATCCAATCTGTTATCCATCAATGTCCTGTTTGACAAGATGGATGTTGAGAAACTAGACTAATTGTGGATCCAGGATGTGCCTAATATTGAAGAGTTAGCTTACTGATAGTGCATTGAAGGATTCATGGGTGCAGCTGGCCACTAGAACAAGGGAGGTATACATTTCTCTAAGCTAAAGGGATTGTTTATAAATGCTTTTGTGAAGGATTCATAGGTATAGCATGTTATTGTACCAAGGAGGGATAATTGCAGCTAGACAGAATGCTGGCTTAGGGAAGAGGCAAAGTTAATGGTTTCAGGCTGGGGGAAGTGTGATTTTTACAACTCAATTACACAGGCTTTTGCAAACATAGATACCCAAACACAAGTGAGATTTTTTCAAACTGTAGTTAAAACTGAATGTTACAAATAAAGGCACCCTAGCACCCCATCACTTTCAGATTAGCAAGGTGCTTTACATATTTTATCTTATTTGGTCCTGACAACAACCTTGGGGAGCAGATACTTGTATTATCCCATTTTACAGAGGAGGAAACTGAGACTGAGAGAGATTAAGTGCCTTGCCCAAGGTCATACAGACAGTAAGTGCCTAAGTCAAGCTTTATTTTTTAAAACTTAAAAAAAAAGTTTTATTGATGTATTTTGTTTTTACGTTACAAACATATCAAAATTTGAACTCAGATCTTTGTCACTCCAAGACTGGTCATTTTCTCTGTTTTCTTTTTCCTCTCATTTCCTTTTTACCCACTCACTTGTACCTGACTCAGGCTCCTACTTCAAGGGCAAGGAACAAGGAAGGAAAGGAAACATCTAGAGGCAAAGGAAAGTTGGAACTAGGGACTGCCAGTACCCTCCTTGGGGCTGCCAATTAAAGAATGTCACCCTTGGAGGGGTAGCCCTGCCCTGGGAAGACAAACAGGACAGTCCTTGCAGCTGGACCTACCTCAGGATCTTGGGGATGGCAAACCTGAAGATGTCACTTATGATTAAACTGAGAGTCCCCAAGAGGAAGGTGACACCAAACACTTTCCAGATTGCCTTCACCAAAGGGAGTCGCGAATGCTGGTGCCCCTGCAGGAAAGCTTCCATCTCTGATGGGGACGTTGGTTCAGCTCTATTTTCTCCACCCCTTTCAAATCTTACTTCTTTGGTCCTTAAGATAGGAAGAAGCAAGTTCTAAGTCAGACTAGCTCCCTGGGGATGACTTCCCTCACTTGTTCTTGGTACACAAAGGCAATGCTTCCATTTGCTTAGAAGTGATAGAATTATAAAAATGTATTTGGAGGGGATATCGGTAACCAACTAGTTTATTTTCTTATTGTTTACTCATTTTTCAGTTGTGTCTGATTCTGTGTGACCCCATTTGGGATTTTCTTGGCAAATATACTTGAGTGGTTTGCTGTTTCCTTCTCCAGCTCATTTTACAGATGAGGAAACTGAGGCAAAAATGGTTAATGACTGTCCTAGGGTCACACAGCTACTAAGTGTCTGAGACTGGATTTGAACTCAGGAAGATCTAGGTCTGGCACTCTATCCACTGTACCACGTAACTGGCCTGGATTTTTCAAGGAGCATAAAATGCATTTGCTCTGAGCTACCCACATTCCCTTACTTAATTCCCTTGTGACCAAGGGCACAGGCACATGAAAGGTGGGGTTAAATCTCTGACTTGAGAACATGGTAAATCTACTTCAATAAGCACCACAATCCCTCTAACTGAACTAACTAGACAGACTCTTGATACAGGTATGAAAAAAGTCTTTGATGGCAGAGGTGAGACCCAGTTTTCAATAAATAAGCCTTTTGCCCTTTGACACCATGGAAAACTAATATGAAGCCATCCTTTCAAACAGAAAAAAAAACACCATCTTGTCTGTTGTTGCTCAGACTCACAATAAGTCTGAGCAAATGTCTCTCTGAAGCTCTAAAAATGTAATACTTATGACTATTATTGACAATTATAAATTAGCTGATAGTCACTTGAGAGGAAAGGTGGGAGACGGTATAGGGGGAGAGCAGGGTGAATGAGGAATGGTTATGATTTGGTTGAGGGTTCCCTGAGGGGGAAGATAGGATAATACTCAAAATAAAGTTTGCTGGATTCTCAATTGTGCATGAGCAGGCCTGGCTCCTGCTGATTGGAGCACTTACTGTTGGGGTTCCTTACAGAGCTTCTTCCATTCTCTTTCAAGCTGATGTATGATTTCCTCGGATGAATTTTCTCTCCCAAGTGACCAGAGGTCATGTGGCTCTAAGGGCTTCCTGTAGCCCTGCCACACCAGCCTATAAAAAAATATCCTTCAGGCAGTTACCAAAGTCAACCGCATCACCTCCTCATAAGCACATCTCATCTTTTGTCAGCTGAGGGAAAAGGAATCTCTGTCTACCAGGTGCCAAATACTGTGCTAAGGGCTTTTCAAATATTACCTCATTTAATCCTCACAATGACCTTGTGAGGTTGGTGATGAAATTATCCCCATGTGACAGTTGGGGAAACTGTAGGTGCTGTTATTTTCCCCATTTTTACAGTTTGGGAAAATGAGGCAGACAGAGGTTTAAAGTAACTTGCCCAGGGTCACACAACTAGTGAGTGTCTGAGACTGGATTGTAACTCAGCTCTTTCTGACTCCAAGCCCAGAGTACTATGAGTTGTTCACCTCCTTTGTGCACTCATCCAAGCTGCCTCCCATATCTGGCATGGACTCCATCCTCATTGTTGCTTTCAGAATCTTTATTTTCCATTAGGTCTTAGCTTAGGTGCCACTTCCTTCTCTCTTTAAATAACTTAGTATTTATTTTTCTGTGTACTCTCAGTATCCCCAAAGTTAAACATAGACCTTTTGAGGGCAGAGATTATCTTGTTCTTAATTTTTGTATCTCAGCGCCTGATACAGCATCTTGCCTATTACAGGTTTTTAATAAATGTTAAATGTATTGCTGGCTTTTGAGTTCACTGAAAGTTTGGGTAGCCAGATGTGGTAGCACATGACAGCAATCTCTGCTACTGGAGGGGGGGGTGGAATCTTGAGCTCAGTAGTTCTAAGCTACAGTGGCCTAAGTCAGTTAGTATTAAGACTAGCATCAATACAGTGAGTCATGGGGCTTGGGAGTGGAGTTGGGGGTCACCAGGTGTAATGGTAATGAAATTTAAAGAACCCCCTGTATTGGCTTGGTTTTTGGGTTGAGTGTTAAAACCCAGAGTTTGTGAATCCCACTTGTGGGATGGACTTGTTGATGTGAAGAGAGAGGGCTGAACTGGGAGGAGCTGGTGCTGTGGATTTAGAGAGAAGGCCAAGCAGAGGAGGCCTGAAGGACTTCTGGGGAGCAGTATTGTGGAGGCAGAGAGGAGAATTGCTAGGAGCCAGAGTTGCTGAGAGAAAGACTGCTGAGGGCCAGCTAAAGCTGCTCAGGACTTTTGAGAACTGTCACCTGGAGCTGCCAAGAACTGAGGAGGCATAGCTGTGATGCCAGTATTTTGTCTGTGTGTTTTGATGTTGTTTTGCCAGATTCGTCTGCTGGTGAAGGACAGCGCTGCTGTTGTAGAGGTGTTGTAGAGAACCTGGCTGTTGGTTCAGAAGCCCTGAAGGAGGATTTTCTTGTTGTATGTTTACAGAAATCCTGGAAGAGGGTCAGGGGTTCTGGGACTGTTCTGCAGGCACAGAGTGAATTAATAAGGCAATGTATATTGTGGCTTTGTTAAGCTTTGTCTCCCCAGGAATAGAGATTGCTGAGAACTTGCTTCATGTCAAAATGAAGGAAGGATCTTTCCTTGGGTTTTCAATGTTGTGATAATATCTTAACCTTGTTATAATTTAAAGGTAGTTGGCCTTTTGTGTTCTCCTGCACCTTTTGAGAAAGTGCTTGGCATTAATGGATGGTATTATGATTCAATTGTGATCCAGGGATGGGAAACTTTTGACTTTTTACACTCTTTGACTGATCAAATGAATGTACTTTATTTATGATTGGAAACTAATCTCTGACTAAATTGACTGACTAAATGAATGTACTGTCCAGGGGTGGAGTAGTATTTGGATTGAATTGAGAACTTACTTGCTAAATGAATGAATTATGCTATATTTTTATTTTCTCTGTTCTATGAATGTTTTACCTTAATCTGTCACTGAATTTGCTGATATTCTGAACCTTAGAAGCTGCCTTTGCTTGGCATTACACCAGGCTATCCAATGAGGGATGAATTGGCTCAGGTCAGAAATGGAGTGGGTCAGATCTCCTGTGCCAATAAGTAGGGAGATCAGACTCATGAGAAACCACTGCACTTCTAGCCTAGGAGAGATAGGGAGACCAAGTCTTTAAAAGAAAAAGAGAAAGAAAGAAAAAGGAAACATGGACACTGTTGTTTTGCTGAGGAAGCAATCCAGTAAGGCCTCTTGATACAGGTTTTGGTAGCCCAGTTGAAGCCACAGTCGGTGTGACTGTGGACCAAACTCAACTTGAACCTTGAAGGTAGACCAGGGTCAATACTCAAATTCCTTGATGTTGCTGGGGTCACCAAAGAACAAACCCTTAAGCACCAATTAAACTGAATTCAAGTTGGCACAGCTATTAGTGTCTGTATTGGCCCCTTGAAAAGGGAAATTGGGTGGAACTGGGTGATCAGAGACAGGAGGGGCACTAAAGGCAATGGAATGGTGTAGTAGTGGAAAGATAACTGACTTGTGAGTCAGAGGAACTGGGTTTAAATATGGGTCCAGCTATTTACTACCTGTGTGTCCTTTGACAAGTTAACTTGTCCTTTATGAGCCCCACTTACTGCCTTTGTTAAATAGGAAGGTTGGACAACTTGATTGCAGAATGATAAAGATATAAGGGACCTTAGAAGTCATTGTGTTCAACTGGCATCTGACCAATAACTCCTCCTCAAATAACAGGGGAATAGATTTATTGATTTCTAGATTTAGAACTGATAGAAACCTTAGAAGCCATATGGTCCAATCCTTTCACTTTACAGTTAAGGAAACTGAGGCCCAGGTAGATTAAATAAGTTTCCAAGGTCACATATCCCTAAGAGATGGTTGACTATCCTTTTGCCTAAAGAGTTCCCCTGTCCCCTCCCAAGTGATACAGAACCAACTGCCTCCAAGGTAGCCTTTTCAGCTTTTGGACAGCTCTAAATGTTAGGCAGAGTTATTTGTCCTTAGAACCAAAAACTTCCCTTCTGATGTCTCATCTGACTTTATAGCCTGTGGTGCTTAAAGCAATTAAATCCACTGTGAGAAGAGCCTTCCAGGGCAATTAATTGCAATATCCTGCTACTTGTTTTTTCTTACCTAGAAAACCACCAGAACGTGGCTTTGGAAGGGAATGAAGCTCCAGACTCAGGACACGGGTTCTGGAAGAGACAGGAGAATGCTGATTTTGATGTACCAGGTGGGATCACATATCCTATTTCTCTCAAAGTCCCTAACGAAGTGTTAGGCGCTCAATAAATAATTGATTAATTTTAGAGTCATAGACTAATGAAACTGTAAAATGTTGGGGATCCTATATCTGTGCCCTGCCTTCACTTGAGGAAAACAGGCCTTTGGAGGCAACACAGTTAGTCAGGAGTAGAGCGAATGGCAGAATCAGAACCAAAACCCAGGCTTCCTGAAGTCTAGTCTTACCACAAGGCATCGTTACCTTGCTCCTCTTTCCTGGGGAAGGGTCCAGATGTTCACAGCAGGGGCTTGTTCCCTCCATTTATTTTATGACAAGTTGGGGAAGAGTGATGTGGTTGGCACTTACTGAGTCATGAAGGATTTTTGAGAAGAATGGTGGCTGGTCAGCTAGGAAGGACAATGCAAATTGTACACCGATCAGAGCTGCATAAAAATAGGTTATAACGTGGCGGAAAGCATCTTCTGAGAAGCCCTGTGAAATATAAAAGCAATCAATGAATCTACAAACATTTGTTAAGCACCAGCTATGCTCTAGTCACTAGGCCGTATGTAAGGCTGAGCAAGATGGGTCTAACCCACCTTTTTTCCCTTTGGGGATAAAAACCTAGTTAAATTAAAAGTGTGGGAAGGAAGAATTAGAGAAATTAAGAAAAATGTCAGAGTAGGGATACTGCAGCTAGGTGGTATAGTGGATATAGTGCCAGGCCTGGAGTCAGGAAGTCTTGAGTTCAAATCCAGTCTCAGAAATTTACTAGCTGTGTGACCCTGGGCAAGTCACTTAGCTCTGTTCGCCTCAGTTTCCTTATCTGTAAAGTGAGCCAGAGAAGGAAATTACAAACCACTCCCATATCTTTGCCAAGAAAACCCCAAATGGAGTCACGATTGAAATGAATGAAAACCATCAAAGGAAGCCTCGGCATTACATGTAGTTTCTCATTCACAAACAGTTGATCTATCTGCATCCTACAGATACAGTTAGCTAGGGCTGGGGGCAGGACATTTCCTCAAAAGTGGCTGTGATGACTATAGGAAGGTGACATTTGGTACAACTGAGCATTGGAGGTAGAGTCTCAGACCTGGGTCCGAGTCCTGACTCTGTTGCTTAATATTTCCATGACTTTGGGGTTACAGGATCACAGGACAGGCTACAGCTTTAACAAAAGCAAGAAGGGACCCAAGAGGTCCTTGAGTTCGTCCTGTCCTCCTGCTAGTGTCATACAGATAGTAACTGCTCTAGGCCTATTCCAGATCCAGCTTTCTTGACTCCAAGCCCAGCATGCTGCCCACTGAGTTACCCTGCCATCCTCTCTGGGTTAGAGTGAAGGTGATAAATGTGGCAGCCCTTTTAGCTCTCAATGCCGTATCATATAGTACTTGCAGGTTTACAAGGCATTTTGTCCATTTACTTACTTGAAACTCATAATTACCCTCTGAAGTAATGTAGGACATTGATAGGTATTATGGTCCCCATTTGACAAATGAAGAAACTGAGACTCATAGGGGCCATTTCATGTGGTGTCAGAGGGGTCTCGGGATATGAATCCAGATCTCTTCTGACTCCAAATTGGGCATTCCTATTACAGCAGCAGCTGCAGGGGAAATCCCTTCCCCCAACCAAACACCTGCATGAGTGTTAAGAAGGGAGTCTTATCCCTCTCATTCTCCCTTGCTTAGTTGTATCAGTCTTAAAAAAATGCCTTTCCTAATTTTCTGCAATGACAATTTCTCCTCCCTTTATCTCTAAACCCCACAAATATTATATAGTACAAGTATTATATAGTATAATAGTATTGTAGTATAAGTATTATATAGTAATAATAACAAAAATTGATGTTTATATAGAGCTTTAAAATTGGCAAAGCATCTTACATATGGTATCTCATTTGAGTACTACAGTTCAGTGACATGGGTTTAAATAAATTTATGGGTAGACCTAAGAGTGGAACACTATGCAAGCATTGCTCCCATGGAAAAATTTATTTCAAGTTCCCCCAACGAATGTCATCCTAAAACTGATTTACATATTACATTTTGCAATAGAATCCATTTGCCAGTCGGGGACTGCTTTGATTGTTTGAGGAGGAGGATATTTAATATTTATTAACATTATGTTAATTAGTAATGCTATATTAGGTAATAATATGATTATGCTAATTTATGCCTCCCTCCCCCACCTTTGGACCAAGATAAAAATAGTCATCTTGTTCAAGAAATTTATTATCTATTACACTATCTCCTCAATTTTTTTTAACCCAAATACCTTGCACATATGCACAAATTTATCATTTCCTCCATTTAGAAAACTCCCACTGTAGGAGTGTTTTCCTTCCTCAGATCATAATCTACTTAGTAGATGAATCCCAAGAAGTTGCTGGAGGAATGTAGAGGTTAAAGGACTTGCCCGGGGCCAGACCGTAAGTATCAGAGGTGTAATTTTATACTTAGGTCAGGCTGCCTCCTGCCGCAGCCCTCCATGGATTACACCAAGTTGCTTCTCACTTTGTGGATAGTAGTCATGGAATAAATGGGGCAGCTATGTGGCACAGCAGATAGAGCCATGCCTGGAGTCAGGAACACTCATCTGCCTGAGTTCAAATCTGGATTTAGACACTTACTAGCTGTGTGACCCTAGACAAGTCACTTAACCTTGTTTGCCTCAGTTTCCTCATCTGTAAAAAGAACTGGAGAAGGAAATGGCAAAACACTCTAGTATCTCTGCCAAGAGAACTCCAAGTGGGTCATGAAGAGTTGGACAAGATTGAAAAACAACTTGACAAAAAGAAATACTTGTGGAACTGAACTGAATTGCTCACATGGTTGGTTCCCAAGCTTCCTTTATTTACTTACGCCTTGCTGGGCTTGGTACACAGAGGCACTGACTGTGGCCACCATGGAGAGGGAGCAGAGAAGCCAGTAAATGAACAGCACTCCTGACGACTGGATGCCCTTCTGTCTCTCTGAATGCATGAGGAATACCGCCAGGATCTTAAAGGAGGGAAGCAATAGCAAGGGCATTTTAGGGCCTGAAGTCTTCACCCCCCAAGAGAAAATGAAGACAGTCTTGCCCCAGGCCCACATCTGGTTTCCTCTTTACCCCAGCTTGCCCAGCAGATGGTAAAATCTAACACACAAAAGAAGCTAAGATCTAGTTATTACCATTGTGATGAACCATACTGTAGGATTGATCAGGAATTCAGAGGCTTGAGGGGTTCCTCCTTTGATTTTCCAAAGAGTGAAGACTATGTTAGAAGAATACAGGAGGATCAAGATGAGTCCAAGCACCTAAGGGGAGCAGGAAAATTCATTTGAGTGGAACAAAAAAGCAGAAAGCCAAGGTGATCAAAAGCCATGTATTGACTTCCCAGACACCCAGTGGACAGAGGGTGGGACTTGGAGTCAGGAAGACCTGAATTCAAATTCTGCCTCAGTACTAGTGGTGTATGACCCCAGAAAAGTCACTTAACTTATCTCAGCCTCAGCTTCCTCATCTGTAAAATAAGGATATTAAAATAACAGCACATACCTCAGAAGACTGTTGAGAGGATCATAACAGATAACACATGGAAGGTGTTTTGCAAACTTTAAAGAACCGTAGAAATGCTAGCTATGATTATCATCATGACATTATTATAAGCACAAAGGAATAATCAAATTGGAGGATACTGAACTGGAAAGGCACCTTAGAGATCATTTAGACCAACTGTCTCCTTTACAGATGAGGAAAGCGAGGGTCCAAAGAAGAAAAATGATTCAGGGAGTGACACAAATGAGGAATGTGACAAGGACAAGCAGACAGACCCATCTAGTCCTAGAGGAAACAGAACAGGCCTGGCGCCTTGAGTCTTAGGGAGACAGTGAAGGCCAGAATGCAAAAACGATTTGCCATCTTGAAGAGGATTACTGATACCTCATTACCCTTCTTTGCTGGCACGGGCAAATAAAGCTATTATTACACATAGCAAAAACAATAATCGCGTTCAAAGAAGAAAATATGTTCAGCATGGTCCTAAATTGTCAACTTAACTATGGTCAAACAAAATATCGAGATTTTAACTACAGAGAGATGATAGTCACCCAAAGGTACTCATCAGAAGCCCCCCCAAAAAAGGTGGTGGCAGGGGGTGAACTGAAGAGCAATAGTGCATCCAGTTTCTAATTGTACTATGCTTTTAAGACACACATTAAAAGCCTCTTCCTTCCTTTGTGAAATTTTTGGACAAAGGGATGTCTCTGATTAGGGAAGACCTGGGTTTGAATCTTGCCTCAGATACTTCATAGCTGTATGACTCTGGGGAAATAACTTAACCTCTCTAGGAGTTTCAATTTTCTTATCTGTAAAATGTGGATAATGATAGAACGTGCCACATGGTGTTGTGAAGCTAGAACAACATGAGTATGGAAAGGGTTTTATTCATCTCAGTATCCTATTATATAAATGTGAACTATTGTCTCTTTAACCATTAAAATCTTCCGCATTCTTTGAACTACTTAAACAAATATAATCTGTAAACTAAAATTTAACCTTTAGTTATAAATTGTTCTGTACTGTTCTCTGATTATTCTATCTGTAATAATTGTCCTTGCCTCCCCCGGTTAGATCGTAAAATTCATTGAGGAAAGAGAGCTAAACTTCATCTGTATCTCCCAAAGTGCTTAGCATAGTGTTGAGCGCCTGGTAACTGGTCCTCGATGAATGCTTGGTGGTAAATTAATTGAGAGCAAATTCATATCAGGACCAAGAACCCCAACAGGTGCTACCATTTTGGTTTTGAAGAGACGTGACATCCGAATATAGCCCTTGTTGCTGTAGTGAAGGTAGAGGAAGTAGAAGGGGCTAATGACCCACAGGTAGATTGAGGGAAGCCAGGCCACAGCTGCATTAAAGAGGCATGTGCTGAACATCTGAAGTCCCAGGGGCTGGGTCTCATTCCAATTCTGTACCAAGGCAAACATAGAGAAGGATTATTATTGGGATACTGCAGTATCAAGGTTGGTATACTCTGGATGTAGGGGTTCTGAACCTTGAGGTCCATTAACTTGTCTTTTAAAAAATACTTTGGTTTTTTTGGTGGTTGTTATTGTTATTGCTTTTGGATTTAAAAATATTTTGATAATTAAATTCCAACAAAATTCATTTCCTTTGACATTCTATATATTTTATTTTACTCTTATTGTGAGGAGATCCATAGGTTTCACCAAACAGCATAGGCGGTCAATAACACAAAAAAGCTGAAGACCTGTCTGTGCTCTAGAGCATCACTGGGTATATATCTGGTGATCTAAAGACATTTAAGTGTGTAGAAACACCTCCTGACAACACAAAGAAGTCAATCCAAATGGGTTTTACCTAAACCTTTACCTAAACATTTGACTTTTTCCCTGCTTATACTGCAGTCAGGGCTACTACTCCTACACTCAGGAACTACCATTTTCTCCTATACTTATTCCAGTCCCTCCCACCTCTTATCCCAGCTGAGAAGCTAGTCCAGAGCTTATCCCTGGCATAGGAATGTGCTCTGCTTCCTGACCTATATTTCCTGAAACCAACAAATAAGTGTCCTTTTCTTATACCCATCATCATAGTCAAGCTTGTTCTTTCAAAGGCCTGTCTCTCTTGTCTCACTGCTTTTCATCTATTCTTCCTAACCCTCCTAATAAGCCATGGCAAATCAGGGCAAGGAGCTTGCTTCATTTAGCTATGGATCTTTTGCTGTACTTAGCACAGTGTGTTATATAGAATAGGTGTTTTTGGGAGGCAGCTGGGTGGTACAATGGATAAAGTACCAGCCCTGAAGTCAGGAGGATGTGAGTTCAAATCCTGCCTACAACAGATAGTTGATACTTACTAGCTGTGTGACCCCTGGGCAAGTCACTTAACCCCAGTTGCCTCACCAAAGAAGCCAAAAAACAGAGTAGGTGCTTAATATTTGTTTGCTGTATATTAAAAGTGTATAAGGGGGCTGTGGAATGAAAGAAGTTGGTAAATAACAATCAATAAGTATTTAGACCGTGAGCTCCTTGAGGGTAGGGACTGTCTTTTATCTCTTTCTGTATCCCTGGTGCTTAGCCCAGTTCCTGGCACATACATACCAAACACTTACTAAATGTTGATTGACTATCTATTAAGTACTATCTGCCAGACACGTGTTTGGATCAGAAACTTTTCAATCAGCCAACGAACATTTATCAAACACTATGTTAGACATCTGGATACAAAGTCAAGAGCTTATGTTCCTTGAATGAATGGGAAAAAAAAGTATTTATTAAATACTATGTCCAAAGCATGGTACTAGGAGCTGGGCATACAAATAGAAAAAAGTAACTGTCCTCAAGTAGGTTAAATTCTAATAGGGAAAGACAATACTCGTAGAAGGTTTTTGTGGCAAATCACATGGAAAATTTCCATGGTCCCTGAGGTGCGTGGTGAATCATATGGTAATGCATTTAATTTGATTATTTGATTTTTTATTGATTTGATTATATATTGATAATGATTTGATTTGATCTGATTGTCATTTCCACCGACAAAATAATTTGACAGGATCAAGGACTTTGGTGCTGAGAAATTTGTTTGAGCTCTTTTCCCCCTGGGACTGAGTTGACATAAGAGGATGAATGTGCCCTATATTTTTGTGAATATGTTTGTACATCTGTTCTTGCTATATCTTCTCAGTAAAACTCTCTTTTTATAAAAGCTAATAGTTGTTAAGCGATTAAATGATATTGTGGTACTGATCACTGGGTTAATCCTCGATATTGTACAGGGTATCCCTAAAGTCTGGACACAGGAAATCTCATTAACTATGCGTATTTTCAAGAAATGAAATGAATGAAAATTTCAACATTTTATTTAATTAGCATTAATGAGATTTCATAGGAAGATATAGGAAGACATAGGAGACACATAGGAAATCTCATTAATTATTCTCATTAATATGGAAAATAATCCCCAATAGCTAATAAAAGCTTTTATTCCATATGAGAGTACGATGGTTAAAATTTATGTTAGTTAAATAAAATGTTGAAAATTTTGTTCATTTCATTTTTTGAAAATATTCATAGTTAATGAGATTCCTATGTGTCCAGACTTTAGAGACATCCTGTATATTAGGGTCTCACCTTCCATATCACTACTACTACCGCCAACTGCTGATCAACTGGCACCAACAGCAGATGAGTACAAGAGTGGCAGTATTCCCTTACTGGCCAGTCCATCTTCCAGACCAGAACTTACAGCTTTCAGTGGAAGAAATCACTCCTGTGAGGGAGGGGCCCACATAGCCCAAACAACTGTCAATCAACTGCCCTGTATAGGGCAAGCAGACCAGCCTTGAGGGCAAGTCAGGAGCTAGCAGCATGTGCCAAGCAAGTCTCCTCAACCCAGGACCCTGAACCTAAGAGCCCTGGGAATAATGACATATTTAAAAATGACATTAAAGAAGTAGAATTAACAATTGTTTTGCTGCTGCATCATAAGAACCATAGGTCTTTTCCATCTAACCTTCCATATGTGTTGGTTCCTTTATTAGAATATGAGGAGGGGTCCTGAAGTCAGGAGGACCTGAGTTCAAATTCGGCTTCAGACATTTTACACGTAAACTAGCTATGTGAGTTTGGGCAAATCACTTAACCCCAACTGCCTTGCCTTCCCCCCTCAAAAAAAAAAAAAGAATATGAAGGATTTTCTTTTCTATTTGCATTTCTAGTGCTTAGCATGTGGAAAGCACCATAAGGGAGATGCTAATTATAACAAATCATTGATATTGTGGAAAACCCCCTCACCAGAACAGGAGCTGAAGCAAATAGCTTTAGAAAAACACCATGAATCCCTCAGGGGTACACCTGGAACCCTTAGGGGATAATGTAATCTTGCTCTGGGAACCCAACTTGCCAGTGAAAATGTTATTTGAGACAAGGATCTCTAGATTTCATACAGGCTATATCCATGTTAATTATATACCTCTTATTTCAAGTAGGAGGTAATTGGTTGGGGAGGGTTGGTGGCAGAGCTATCATGGTTATGATAGCAGTTGCCCATATGTCACTGCAAGGAGAAACCTGGTCAGTATAAGAAGGTCTTTGGCAACTAGGTGGTGCAGTGGATACAGCCTGGAGTTATAAGACTTGTGTTTAAATTCAGCCTTAGACATTTATTGTCTATGTGACCCTGGGCAAGTCACTTAACCCTATCTGTCAGTTTCCTCAAATGTTTTCAGTCTGATGAGAGGTTATCTCATCTTTCATCTGTATGACATATTAGGAAGATCCGAATACTATCATCATCATTATCATTATTAACAAAAATGTAAAACTCTTTGCAAACTTTAAAGTACTAAATGCCAGTTACTGTAATTAATAATGTTAATGACATAATATTAACAATACTATATACTGTCAACAATTATAATAGCTAGAATTTAAATAGTGCTTTAAGGTTTGCAAAGCATTTTACCTATGTTTTATCATTTGATTCTCACAACAACCCAGTGAGGAAGAAGGTATTACTAGCCTCACGTTGCAGATGATGAAACAGAAATGACTTGCCTGGGGTCACATAGCTAATAAGCATATGAAGCAATAATAAACAGTCTGAAATGTCCTTTTCCAGGCTTATCTCACATAACCTGTATTCACTAACACTAAAATGGACAATTTAGTCCCCGCAGCTAGAATATGTCCATTTCCATCTAAGTCTGTTGAAATTCTTCCTTTAAGTCCCAGTTCAGGTACCATCTCTCAGCTCCAAGTGTTCCCTCTTTGTGTCTCCTGTGGAAGCTTGGAACTTACCTTTACATTTAACTATAAAAGCAAATCAGGATACTTGTTATTTGTGTATGTGGCTTCTCTTTCTTACTACTGTAAGACTTGCAAAGTCAATTGCATAAGATTCTCCTTATTGGAGGAAACTGATTACTCAACCCTTCATGTTTGTGTGAAGGTGGGGGTGGAGAGAAGAAAGATCCTGAATCATACCTCTTCTTTTGGGAGCCAAAAGACCTGGACTCTTCTCTCTCAAACTCTCACCAACTCTGCTCCCTCCCTCCCCCACCTGAGAGGATTGAGTAAGAAATCTACACCTATGCAAATAAACTTTGAGCCTCCACTTATATGACATTGCAAATGTTCGTTTGTTTGCTTCATTCCCTAGCATTTAGTACTGAGCACAAAGTAGGAATTTAATATGATTGTTTAATTGAAAATTACTTGAGTAGCTTTGTTCATTTCCAATCTTGAAAATATTAAATGAGGGTGATTTTGTCTTAGCATGGGTAGAGGTACGGACCAGGGTCACAGGGAATCTCTTTATTATTATTATATATATGTATTATTAACTGTATATTGTATTAACTGTGTATTAACTATATAGACAGCTAGCTCTCTTTCATGAATGAGTTATAGGCAGTCATTAGCAAAAGTGGGGGTAAGGGTGTGGGGGGGGCAGACAAAGAGTTATCTCCTGATCCCTAGAGTTCTGTGAATTTTAATCTCAGTCTTGTGTTTCAGTCTCTTTGTTTTGTCTCCACTGAAAATCTCTGGTCTATAAACTTATACTCATGTGTTGGGACTGGGTCCATAAATTCCTGACAATTGTGCTGTCACTATTAATGGTGGGAAAAACTCTGGGAGAGAGGTCCAGGCCATATGCCGATGAGGAATTCTTCTCCCAGTCCTTGGGAGCTGATGTGATGCATAAGATAAAGCAAGTCTTTAGTTAGGCTCCAAGTTGTTCAGGAAGCCCCAGTTTCATAAAAAGACTTGCTTCTTTTGCCTATTGCCCTTCCTCCGCCCGTCAAGTGTGCGGTGCCAAGAGCTAGAGCCCTGCAGTGGAGAATGATCTTGGTTTAAGCGTCTCTCTCTGCTTCTCTCAGGAGCTCCAGGCTCCTTTCTCCTGGTGTTGCTCAGACTCAGGGAGAGCTATGGGATTTGGGGTGCTGGAGCTCTGAAGAAGTGAGTAAAAGCAGGTTCTTCATTTGTCTCCAAGCATTTGCAAAGTCACCAGCAGCCAGGCTTGCAGTTCTTTTCCAGGGCAGAGCGTGCATAAGGCTGGGAGGGGATAACAGGGTGCAGAGGAGGGGTCCCTCTTCCAACTCTTAATCCCTCTCTCTGCAGGTCCAAAAGCCGAGCTCCCCAAAAGGTTGCCCAGAAATAAGCAAGGAGCTGGGGAAGTAGGACCAGAAAACACTTACCCGGAATCCCAAGAGGGGATTGCAGACCCCACTATCAGAGCCCATTACAACCATTCAGACACGTCTGTCTTGTTAAGTCTGAAGTTCTTGTCGTCCAGTCCTGGTAGCAAAGCCTGGGTTGCTGGGAGGAAGGGAAATTGACAGGGGGTGAGGGGGCCCTGGCAAGAATTCAATGTGCTCATCAGCAGTCCTGGGGCAAGGTCCAGCTGGGTCACAGTACACAAGTGTACTGTGAGGTGAGGTAAGGGCAACTGGGAAAAAATGGGGCTGGGATATGAAGTATTTGTACTGAATGGCCCCTCCCAGCTTGCTGTTCTATCCTAGAGTGCGGCAGCTGGAGTGCAGATACTTCTCTCCTTATGGTTCCCTTCCTAGAACCCAGCATAGACAGCCTTTCTCCCCAGTGTACCTATTGGTATGGCTGTTGGCTCACTGATTCAATCCTCTGCAAAAGCCAGAATGCAAGTCTTCAAAGACACTGTGGAACAACTCTAAAGGGAAAAAGGCAAGAAGTATCAGGTTAAACTGGATCTCAAAGTGTTTTTTGGGGAGCTCACATTTAAAAAAAAAAAGGAATCTGGCAAAGCTATAGTGTGGGATGGGTCTACGTGGAATAAGGTGGTTCTTTACTCTTACATTGTCACAGTGCCCAAAGTCTTGTTAGTAGCATAGCCCTAAATTGGAAACCTGAAAGTCTGACTAGTTTGACTTATTTGAAAGTTAAGAGGTTTGGCCTTGTAAGAGCCTGGGAGGAGTGGGTGGTGGTGAAGAGATGGGGAATGTATAGGAAAGTGAGGACAGTACAATCTAGGGGAAA
>CM053599.1:163535359-163552382 GCA_028646575.1 Pseudocheirus occidentalis | reverse complement strand
CAAATTGTTTTTTCTTGGCTGCTTATAATATTTTCTCCTTGATCTGGGAACTGTGGAATCTGTCTATAACATTCCTAGGAGTTTTCTTTTTTGGGATCTTTTTCAAGAGGTGATTGGTGAATTCTTTTCATTTCTATTTTGCCCTCTGGTTCTAAAATATCAGGGCAATTTTGCTTGAGAATTTTTTGAAGCATGATTTCTAAGTTCTTTTTTATCATGATTTTCAGGTACACCAATAATTTTTAAATTGTCTCTCCTGGATCTGTTTTCCAGGTCAGTGGTTGAGAAATGAGATATTTCACATTGCCTTCTATTTTTTCATTTGTTTGGATCTGTTTTATAGTATCTTGATTTCCAAATGTTCATTTTCGGCTCTTTTGTGGTGGTGGTTCTTTCCATTACGTAACTGGCATTTAATAAATGTTGGTTGAATGTCATTGGAGAGGCCAAGGACAGCACCAGGAGTCCCAAACCCTTTGGCTCCAGCGCTATAAAAGCACTCAGTTTAATCTCAGAGGAAGTACAAATTAAGGAAAGGAATAAACCCAGTCCAATACGCATTCTTTCAATGCATACCACGGGGCTCTAGTTCTTTAAAATGCGCCTGCGCATTGTCCTATTTCAGAGGGCGTGGGGGGGCGGAGTAAAGGACTGGAGGGAGCGAGGCGGTCAGGTGGGCGCCTGCGCTCTGGGAGCGGGGAAGGGGCGGAGTTTGCGCTGGCGGCGTCCGGAGGCGGAAGGAGCCCCTTCTCTCCTTTGGCGCTGGGCTGGGCGGGGCCACAGTCTGAGTTGTGGCCGCTTCTGGTCGGACCTGCAGGGGCCGGGGAGGGGGGTGGAGGCCGTTGCCATGCGGCCGGGTTGGGGTTCGGGGTTGCCGCCGCTGCTGGCGGCCGCAGCTCTCCTGGTGCTGGGGGGTGGTGCGCAGGTGCGCGGCTCGGAGGACATCGTGGTGGGCTGCGGGGGCTTTGTCAAGTCCGAGGTGGAGATCAACTACTCCCTCATCGAGGTGAGGCGCGCCGCGCCCGTGGAGGGCCCCTCCTGCAGGGGTGAGCTCCCCCTCCCCTGAGTCCTCCGGCACCAGATATCCCAGGGGCCGTCTGGGAGTACGGAAGAGACCTTAGTCATCCCCTTTTACAGATGAGGAAACTGAGGCCCAGCGTGGTTCCGGGACTGCCCGAAGGTCACACAGCAGGTGGCAGAGGGAGGGATCGGAAACCACGTTTTCCTCATTCCCGAATTCTGGGCCGCTCCCTCCCCCCGTGGGATAATGTAGGAAGAAGTTAAAGAGCTAGGTACCCCAGAACTGCCAGGCAAAGAGAATTAGGGAATGTTTTTCTGCTGGTTAAGCCACCATGTGACCTGCTTCATGTCTTGGGCTCAGGAAGGACCAAGACCCATATTTCAGTAGTTTTCTAACTGGAAAAACAATGTATTTGAAGTGATTAAATGGGCTTAGTGTTTCTGAGGCGAGAAAGCCAAACTTAATTCAGATTTCTGTATTCAAGTGTCAGAGGTCCGGCAACTACCCCATTTCCACATTTTTTAAAGCTCTGTGCTAAGCATGGGACTTTGAAATACCGGAGACTGTGCCCCCAAACAGCGACTTCTTTATGATTACTATTCTCAGACTGTTTTTAAGCGAACAAAGCAACATACAAAGGGTCACAAAAGAAATCGGTGTTGAAATGCAATTGTCGAACATTTCCAAGTAGTCGCACAGATCCAGTTTAAGAACTTAATGTGACTGGGGTGGGAGGCGGGAATGAGAAGGGGCTGCTGGTGAGGAGGAGGGGATGACAAGAATGGGAGAGAGATAGTGTGTGTGTGTGTGTGTGTGTGTGTGTGTGTGTGTGTGTAAGTAATTAGAGGTCTTAAAAGACCTTGTTAGGGCTGGTCAGTCAGTCAGTCAGTCAACAAACATTTATTAAGTGCACACTTTAGATGTGCCGGGTACTCTATGTAGAAAGGCAAAAGTTAGCACCTGCTTTCAGGGAGCTCTCAGTCTTTGGAGAAGACAGCATGTGAACAGCTATGTACAAATGATACTGATAGCCATATCTCATGTATATAATATATATACATATATGCACACAATTTACTGTATATATACATCCGTATATCCATATCCATATATAATAAAAAGGAGATAATCATCACAGGGAAGGCACTAGCCTTAAGGCTAATTGGAGTTATTTTTCTGGAGGGGGGATTGTAGTGGAAGGTTTTTCATGGTAGCCTTCTGGAAAGGTAATCTGGGGGCTAGTATGCAGCACAGTGGATAGAGTGCCAGGCCTAGAGTCAGGAAGACTGATTTCAAATTTGACCTCAGACGCTGAGTAGCAGAGTGACCCTGAGCAAGTCACTTAACCTGATTTACCTTAATTTCCTCCTCTGTGAAACGAAGCTGGAGAAGGACATGGCCAGCCACTTTAGTATCTTTGCTAAGAAAATCCCAAAGGGGATCCTAAAGAGTTAGACCCAACTGAACATGGAAGATTGTGGGCCTTGCCTTATTTGACCTTGAGTAAATTGTCAATTATCTGGTTTTCTACTTGTAAGATGGCAGATGTGTCAAGAGGTAATGTAAATAAAAGACTCCATTTATTTAAAACGTCTTTTATGAACTCTAGATTATAGCAGAACATGGTGTGAAGGTCCTTGGAGTCAGGAAAAGCCCCCAGAAGCTTGTGTTCCCATCTCACCTCTCATGCTTCCTAGTGGATTTGTGACCACATCTGTGACCAGGTGTAAATCATGACCTTTGGGATGGAAGTTCCCGCAGAGCAGAGTGTTTCATCCTTGTACATCTTGATGTATAGCATAGTGCCTGGTACATCGTAGGCACTTCATGTTTTCTCATGATTTCTAAGCTTTAGTTTCCTCACCTGTAAAATGGATTTATAACAATTCGTACCTTACCAAGTTGTTCTGAAGATTAAATTAGATTCTGTATATAATGCTTTTTAGAATGCTATGTAAATGTTTGTGATTGTACTTAAGAGATTTGGGGTGCTGGGCCCCTGAGAATGCCAAGGTAGAGTCACCTTTGGTCCAGCGGCAGTTTATTGTAATGCCAGTAGAAGTGGGCAAAGTTCCTTTTTGGGGAACTTGCACTCTAATGGGGGTGAATCTAGAACTTACATAGAAAAGGGGCGTGGGAAAGGTATGCTAAGGATGCAGATTAGGTAATCTTAAGGATCCAGGTATCTTTGGGAGCTATGGATGGAAAAGTGTAGGGAGTATACCAGACTTTGAGGGAGTTGTCAGGCATGGACATTGGGGATCTGTTAGGAGGAAGAGTACTTGGGCCAGCCAAGGACAAAAGTCTTTCGACCAGGCACCCCTCTGTCCTGATAAGAAAACTCTTTCTGTAATGAGAAAATTTTCTCACAGGAAGGGGGCCTACTAAGAAATTGGGAAGGTTCCAGAGACATGATCTTAGGGCTGGGGCCCTAGCACCCCATCAGTTCCTCTGGGATCCCCCGACCTTAGACCTTTAACCATTGTAACTTTTTTTTGCTTTAAGAGGTCCATGAATATCTCTGCCTAGCTGCTCAATACTTAGATAATTGCTCTATACATGAAGTCAGTACTATTGAGAACTAATTTTCAGCATGCACGAATATTTTAAAATAAGAATTTTTAAAAAATAAAAATATTTAATTGGATGCAACCTTTACCAATAACTCAGGAAATATAGTTCCTTGTGGTTTGCAGATAACGGCAGAAAATTTCTATTCTGTTGTGGGGAGCAGCAGAATTTATATTATAAGATTTGTTTGTATCTTGTGCTATATGGGGAGGAATTACCAGACTGGGAGTCAGTAGGTCTTTGTTTTCCTTAGGCTCTGCCAACTAGTTGTGTGACTTTAGGCTTCATTTCACCTACCTCAGCCACGCTTTCCCTCTTTGTAAAATAAGAGAGTTGAATTAGATGCTTTCTTTTTTATTATTAAATTTTATTTTTAATTTATGAAATAAAATATGCATTTCCATAACAATGGGCAATAAAAAGTTGATTGCACAATAAACTGCAAATCTGTTTAAAACTTGCCATTCCTTTCAAATATATAACAATTATCATGTGAATTTCTTTTTTTCCCTCCCCCCATAGCTACCATTAGACACAAATAGGTATACATATGTAAAATTGTTTTATACATCTATTTATTAGTTTTTTTCTCTGGATGCAGATAATGTCTTCTTATGTCCTTTATAGTTAATTAGGGTAAACTTACTGAACACATCATTTCTTATAGCATGGTAGTATTCCATCACAATCATATACCACAACTTGTTAAGCCATTCCCCAATTAATGGACATCCCTGCAGTTTCCAGTTCTTTGCCACTACAAAGAGAGCCGCTGTAAACATTTTAGAGCATAGAGGTTCTTTTCCTTTTTTCCTAATTATCTTCAGAAACGGACCAAGTAGTGCTATTGCTGGGTCTAAGGGTATAGGTAGTTTAATAACTCTTTGGGCATAATTCCAGATGACTCCAAAAGGAAAGCAAAAAATTGGGAATTAGATGCTTTCAAAGGCTGTTCCTACCTTTAAAATTCTCTAAGTTCATTTATTTCCTATTGAGTTGAAAGTAAAAAGTGGCATCACCTCTTGAAGCTACAATTCTCTATTTTTTCTCACTAATCTGAACTAAATGACTTTATTGTCACCTATTTACATTTGATGTGGTTCATTTAGTATGTGTTTATATTTGTTGCATTGTGAATTGATCTGTATTCTTAGGCAGTAAAACCAAATAATTTTGTCATTTCAGTAATTGATTTTGTTCTATTTCCAAGTAAAAACTGTTTCAAATATGATTCTCTTCCTAGTTTTCAAATTATGCCCTTTAAACATATGTAATATTTATATGTGTTTTACATGGCACATTTAATTACTATTATGATTGAGAATCCCAAAACACTCTTATTCTTTATAATATCTATGGGAGGTAAGTTGACTTTAAATTACTTTTCCAAGTGAGAGATTAAACTTGGTGAGAAATTAAAGAGTTGAGGTATTACAATGTATATTTGGATATAAATAATCAGGATATAAGATTTAAATAATAGCATTCCGCCCGAAGACTTTTATTAAGTTTCTGTATGACCTGCTGCTGTGCTGTGGGCTAAATTACAAGTGAACAAAATTGAAAGATACAGACCCATATTCCAGTAGTTTATATGAAATGACATGTGTAACAGAAAAATACATCCCATAAAATTATTTTAAATTATTGAATGTTTTGATGTAGACTTCATACTGTTTCTGAAGTGTAAAAAACTAAACTTAATTCAAATTCCTGTATTTAAGTATCAGCGCAACTTTTTTTTTTCACATTTTTTATCTTTGTATAGATTAAATTATATACTAAGCATGGAACTTTGAAATACCAAACAGACTGTGCTCCAAACAATGGGTACTTTATGATTCCTCTGTATGACAAGGTAAGAGATGAAAATGTTTCAGTCTAATTTCATGCTATTCCTGATTATTGGTATGTAGGAAGCAGTGTGCCGTAGGGATTTGATCATACTAGTAGGTGATTATTGGTTCTGACTTTTTGCCTTTGACTTTTGTGACCTTAGACAAATTACAAGTTTGTTTTCTTATACATAGAACAAAGCAATGTTAAGTGAAATGTAGGTAGCAGTCAGTACAGTGATAAAAAGCCATTCATTTAATTTGAGTACTTTGGTAGATTCATGATGTCATTAGAAGAGACCTCTTTCCATTGTTTCATAAATCCGTCTTTGAGGAACTGTGTGTTGTCTGTGGCCTTACCTGGGACTGCGAACAAGGATGCCTAAATATTTAGGCCATTCAACTTATCCTTACTCTGTGACTGACTTGCCTCTTGCCTCTTGTCTCCTTATAAGGTGACTTTGGATTCCTGAAGGTGGTGCTGGCAGAACACAAGTTTTGGCCCGTTCTGCCAAGCTGGAAAAGTGATAGGTGTGGGCGTAGGTAGAGAGTGTTGTTTGATATGGTGGAAGAACATTGACTTCAGAGTCTGAGAGCCTGCATCTGAAGTTTACCATTCAGCCTTTTGCACTGCCTGTTTGACCTTGGCTAAGTCACCTAACTTTGGGGGGGCCTCAGGTACCTTATCTCTAAAGTAAAGGGTTTGGACTAGACGGCCTTTATGGTCTGTTGTGGCACTAAATCTGTGATCCTGTTACCATTTTAATTTGGAGCAGATTATTACCAGAAGGTTGCCCTTGATAATGAATGAGTGAAAAAGCATTTTATATGCTTACTATATGCCAGGCTGTGTGCTAACCTCTGAGGATACAAATACCAAAGCAGAGCAGTTCCTGTCCTCAGGAAGCAGTGGGAGAAATGATAGTGTTGGGAGTGAGGGTGGGGGTAAGGCGTCTTGGGCTTTGAAGTCCTAGGCATAGTTCTTCAGTAAGGATTCATTTCTAGTTGTCATACTTAATTTCCCATCAAGTCTACTGTGGGCAGTCCAGCAGTAGTAGTACTGTCTGTTGGATCACCAATCAGGAAAACCTAGCCCAAGGTGGAGAATTTCACAGCTCTGCCCCCTATGGGTTGACCTTTGGAGCTGGGAGGAGGGACACAGCAGCCCAAAGTAGGGGGCAGAAGAAAGGAAAAGGGGAGTGAGGAAACCTACTAAGTCTAGTAAATTTCCTTCCTTCCTTCATTTTATTTATTGGAAATTGACAATAAGTTCATTTGTTCACAGTAAAACAAAATGTAAGAGAAATCCCAGGGTATTTGAGTCAGTGAATAAAATTTAGTACAGAAATCATGTTTTATCTTTAAGCAATTTGTTGATCCATTTATTTAACAAACATTAAGGGCCTTGCTTTGCTCCTATGAGATAATAGAGGAAAACCATGTTTCATCCTATACTCAAGAAATTTATAATTCATCAGGGGAGATAGACTATAATAGGATTATAGATTTGGAACCAGAAGAGACCTTAGATGTCATGTAATCTACCTCATTTCACAAGTGAAGTCCAGAAAAGTAAGTAAATTATCCAATGTCAAAGTAAGTGACAGAGGCAGGCTTAAAAAACCAAGGTCCTTTAACTCCACATTCAGAGCTCTTCAAACAAACTAAATGGTAAATAGATAAGAAAAATGTGAATTGTTATGATATCAGATGAGGGAGATCTCACATCTGACTGAACTTATTTTTTTCCCTTGGTGTTACTAGACAGATGATTATGTGGATTTCACTTATTTAACAAGTTACTTTTTAAAAAATCTAAGCGGTAGCAGTGCCTCTTAAACTCTGATATAAAATTTTATATCAGAATTGCATCATTTGTTAAATCCAGTGTTGTGTTTTTGCGTAGGATGCCAAAAGTGAGTAACTTAGAATATGCAACTTGTCTGAGTTCAGATGTTACCTCAGATGCTTGTTTTCTTTGTCATGTTCGTAACATTTAAATACCCTAAACCCAGGTGTCCTCATTTGTTAGATGAGGGTGTTGGACTAGAAGAGCTCTGAGGTTACTTCCAGTTCTAGCTCTGTGATTGTGCTGTTATTTTTATATTTTCTTTTATGTTTAAAAATTTTTGGTTGAATGACAGCATTGAAGCTAACAATACTATTGAAAACTTTTTTTTTTGACATAGGGGGATTTTGTTCTAAAAATTGAACCTCCCCAAGGTTGGAGTTTTGGTAAGTAAATGGAATAGACAGACAGCTTCCATTACTGTATATAATCTCTGCTGAATCTTCATGAAAAAAGTCTTGTGCTGCTTAGATTACTTAAATAGTAAGGATTCATTTGCAGTTGTAGTCATACTTAAAAGCTTGCTATCAAGTCTACTGTGGGCAAGCCAACTCTACTCTCCTACCTCAGTGAACTGCCTTTTCTGATAAAGTTTATGATTAAGTGAAAAAGAAGTAATTATGTCCACACTTTGTTTTCTCCCTTCTGTTTTTTACTTTGAGTGGGTGACTAGAGAAGGAGGGAACATCAGGATGCCTTTTATTGTCTCCTTAAAATTTATGTAGAAGAGGAAAATAGATTTTCCCCTAGACATAGTTGGAATAGCTCTTTTTGGGACTCTGTTGCTCTAGCTCTGCAGTTTGTAAATGAGGCATGGCTATAGCTTGTTGGAGTCTTATTTTTGTAAAGTACTGGATACTGTGATCTGTAATGAGAATTTGGGTTTAGCCATTTTGGAAGGACATATTTCAAGGACTGTAATGAAACTGCCTCCTGAGAATTCATTCTGCTCTTGAGACTAGGCTTCATATAAGTTCAAAATCTGAGATGGTGACATTTTCCTCCTTCATGCCTATGAAGGTGCAAAAGCTTCAAGAGTAGAGTAGAATCCATTTAGTGTTGAAAGTTTCTGAATTCCAACCTACATAAAATTTTAGTCCTACAGAGGTAGGACTGAATAGGTAGATCACCTACCTATTTGGTGATGTTAACCAAATTGCAAATGATACTTTGAGACAAAGCTCAGATGAGAGATTGGTTGAGATATTTTACTTAAGAAGATTTTACTGTATTAAAGATATAAAGTTAGTATTAACACCTTTCTTATTGCCTTCCATTTTGTCCCCAGAACCAACAGCTGTGGACCTTCATGTTGATGGTATTAATGATATCTGCACAAAAGGAGGTGACATCAACTTTGTGTTCACAGGGTTTTCTGTGAATGGAAAGGTTTGGCTTTTTGCAGTTTTCTTAGTTTCATTGCAGTGAACTCCTCTTTCCCCTTGCATGTATATGTTAGATTAATTATGTTTTGTTATAAATTACTAACTATATGTTCTTTATGGCAGGTACTCAGTAAAGGGCAGACTTTAGGACCTGCTGGAGTTCAGGTTATGTTGAAAAGCATTGGGAATGAAGCTCACATACAGTCTACTGTGACTCAGCCTGGTGGAAAGTAAGTTATGCCTTATTTTGCCTTGTCTTCTGGATGTATAGACTTTTCCTTTTTTAGCTTAGAAACTATTTGCAGTTTGAATCAGTCAATAAGCACTTGTTAAACATCTATGCTGTGTTAGGTACTAGGAATACATAATAAAAAAGTGAACTAGTTTCTATTCTTATACTACTCTAAAAGTTAACTGTTTAGAGTAGGGAAAGTAGAATTTTGATGAACCCTTTTCTAGTGATCTGCTGATTTACTGTAGGAAAAATTATTTAAAATTTTTGAAATTAGGGAGGTGGCATGGTGTGGTAAAGTGGATGGTATGCTAGACTGGGAGTCAGGAGACCAGATCGAAGTAGCTTTGCTATTAATAAATCCTTTGACCTGGGACAATTCATTATCATCTTTCTACATCTCATGGGATCATACGCTATAGAGCCAGAAGTTCCTGGAGAGGTCATCCAGTCCAGCCCCTTCCTTCCCTAGCTGCAACTTCCTTTGGTCTTCTGGTTTTATTAATAGTGAGAATGCCAAAATTATTACTAATTTGGTTGTAGGACCAGAATCTTAACATTTGAAGTAAAAATAGCCAAGTTAATGTTTCTAGGGGGTCTAAAACCTGTGGGATTTTTTTTTCTTGTTGTTGTTCCCTGCTTTCTCTTTTCCGCCACTGTTAACTGTATGGATAGAAGGGGATCAAAGGGGGCTGAGGGGCATTTGGTATTTCTGGGTTTCATGGGTTGCCATGCCAAAGAATTCACCCAGTGGCCAGCTGATGATGAAACTCTCCTTATGTCATAATAATACTTTGTACATTCATAAACACTAATTTTGTCAGTTACTTTCCAGTCATTAGGCACTTAATTTTATTTTTAGCTTTTTTGTTAATCACAAATAATGCTATTGGAAGCATATATGTGTACATGAAGATCTTTTCTTGCTGTGAATAATTTTCTTGGGATATAGTTCCAGTAACAGAATCTCTCAAAATGTTTGAACAGTTCAGTAATTTGTGTAATTCTCTTTTCTTCCTTGGAATTAATATATATATTTTTAAATTGACTTGTTTATTTACTTTTAGTTTACAAGATTCAGTTCCACAGACTCTTGAGTTTCAGATTTTCTTTCCCCTCTTCCCCCTCCTCTCCCCCACCCCTCCCAAGGCAGCATGCAGTCAAGTACAGAATCTGCAAATACTTTCACATTGTACAATAGTCTAGTTGTATAGCAGGGTTGTAACCAATGGAGTGAACAATGGGAAGAAGAAAGAAAATCAAACATGGAAAAGAATGATAGCATGTAGATTGCTTCAGTCTCTATTTAAACTCTGTTCTTTCTAGATCTTTCTTTGAATGTGGATATCTCCTTCCATCCTGAGACTTGTAGAGTTGGCTTATACCTGTGTGTTGCTGAGAAGAGTCCAGTTTATCAAAGTTGGTTGTCACACATATGATGTGTCTGTGATTATGTACAAATTTCTCCTGGTTCTGCTCTTCTCACTTAGCATCAGTTTGTGTAAGCCTCTCCAAGTGAATATAAAGACTGTCTCCTCCCCATTTCTTATAACACAATAGTATTCCATTACATTCATAAACCACAACTTCTTTAGCCATTCCCAAGTTGATGTGCATCCCCTTAATTTCCAGTTTTTTGCCACCACAAAGAGAGCTGCAATAAATATTTTTGTATGTATGGGTCTTCCTCCCACTTCTATGATCTCTTTGGGATACAGCCCCTGAAGTGGTATTACTGGGTCAAAGGGTATGCAATTATTTATAGCCCTTTGGGCATAGTTCCATATTGCTCTCCAGAATGGTTGTATCAGTTCATAGCTCCACCAACAGTGCATTAGTGTTCCAATTTTTCCACATCCTCTCCAGCATTTGTCATTTTCCTGTTTTGTCATCTTAGCCAATCTGACTGGTGAGATGTGGTACCTCAAAGTTGTTTTGATTTGCATTTAGAGCATTTTTTCATAGGCTTATAGATATCTTTAATTTCTACCTCTGAAAATTGCCTCTTCATTTCCTTTGATCATTTATCAATTGGGAAATGACTTGTATTCTTACAGATTTTACTTCCCTGTATATTTTAGAAATGCAGCCTTTATCAGAGATACTGGTTTTAAATATTCTTTCCCAATTTCCCATTTCCCTCTTAATCTTGGTTACATTGGCTTTGTTTATACAGAAACTTTAATGTAATCAAGATTATCCATTTTGCATTTTATAATGCTCTCCAGCTCTTCTTTGGTCATAAAGCCTTCCCTACTCCATAAATCTGACAGGTAAGCTATTCCTTGCTTCCCCAGATTACTTACAGCATCATCCTTTATACCTAGATCATGCACCCATCTAGACTTGACTTTGGTGTACAGCATTAGATGATGGTCTATGCCCAGTTTCTGCCATACTATATTCTTGGAATGACTTTTAATAGAACTTGACCTGTAGCTGTAAAATTGTTTTGAAAAGAAGTGTTAAATATTTCAGTTGCTCTCATTTGGTCTTCCTTCCTCCAAGTTTTTTCCAGTCCATATTGTATGTAACTACTATAATATCCTTTTTCAGATGTTCTTTTCGTCATGCCATTACTGTTTTGGAATCTCTGTGTTCTTTTTGAATTCAGTTGTACTTAGTAAGTAGATCCTTAATAAATGTTTATCTGAGACACTGAGGTAAACACAGGGATACCTTTATATAGTCTATGCCTCCTTTGCTCCTGTGATCTAACAGATGTTTGTCAATGAGAAAACCTTTAGGAGGTTTTTAAGAAATGAGACAGCATGATGTGTAGTGGGAAGAGCATGGGGCAGGGAGTTAGAAAGCCCTAGTTCTGATCCAGGTTTTCTTGACTTGGCACCTCTTTTTTTTATTCTGGATCCATGATTTCCTTCTGAGGAAACCTCTCTTTACCAATGCTGATTGATAACTGTTCTACAACTTAGAGTCTTAGTTGGCTGGGTCACTAAGAAGTTAAGTGTCTCTCCTAGAGTCCCACAGACAGTATGTATCAGGCACGAGCTACTCCAAAGTCTTACTGACTCCATAGTAACCAGTTCTTTATCTCCTACCCATGCTACTTTCACCACTCTTTGTATGACCTTAGACAAAACATTTCATTTCTCAGGGGCCTCTGTGTCCTCATCTTAAAAGGAACATATTAGATGAGATGATCTCTACCGTCTCTTAACATTCTATAATCCTAAATGTTTTATGGCCATTGTTCTAATGCTAGAAATACTTGGAGATGAGTAGCTGAAAAAAAAAATAGCCAGCCAGCCTTTATTCACAGTAGGTGTTAAATAAGTGCGTTATGATTATTAATGGCAAACTTGCAATTCTTGTCAAATTATTTTCTTGTGCTGTCAACATAATTGCTTTTACTCTGATGGAGATTTTGGGGGTAATTTTGAGAACTCTTGTGGTATAGTGAAAAAAGTGTTGAACTTGGAATCAGGATCTTGCCTGATTGAAATCTTGCTTCATTGACTTAGGAATATGACCCTTAAAAAGTCTTTTAACCTCTTGTTGTCTGTTTTCTCTTATAAAATGGGTTTTATAACACTTATACTCCTTGCTTCACAAGTTTGTTTTGAGGAACTTTAAAGTGCCATATTTTATTTATAGAGTAAGAGGATAAACATAATTTTATATTTCATAGGTTTGCATTTTTCAAAGTTCTTCCTGGAGAATATGAAATATTTGCATCTCATCCAACGTGGACATTGAGAGAAGTAAGTTTTTTTTTTTTTTTTTTTTTGCAAGGCAATGGGGGTTAAGTGACTTGCTTAGAGTCACACAGCTAATAAGGGTCAAGTGTCTGAGGGCAGATTTGAATTCAGGTCCTTCTGATTCCAGGGCTGGTGCTCTATCCACTATACCACCTAGCGCCCCAGAGACGTATTTTAAACATGTGATTTAAATGAATGAACAAAAAAATTTTTAAGCACTTACTATGTACCACACAGTGCTAAATGCTGGGGAAATGAAAACTAGAAAGACAGTCCATGACCTCAAGAAATTTGCATTTTAAGATGGGAGACAGCATACTTAGGGGAACAGTGGCCAGGAAAGGGTAAAGGCATAGAGAGAGTAAGTGGAAACAGAAGGCTGTCAATTGATGCACCTTTTCCAGAAGCAGCGGTGTGTTACCAGCATGCCATTCATTCAGGGGCGGGGAAGTAGGTGACTGTCACCAGTGATCAGAGGCTCAGGGCAAGAACTAAGGTCTCAGGTCAATTAGAATTAAATCTTATTTATAACAGTTCAAGTTAACAGGCTTATTTTGGAATAAATTTAGGAGCATTTGATTTTTATGAAGTAATTTTATTATTTTTTTGTTAATCATCTGTAAATAGAAAAATAGACTATTATGGTATCTCTCTGGTAATAATTAGGTGAGTGCTGTCTATGTTGCTAAAACTTTTCTTTAGCCATGATGTATGTTACCTGTTAAAGCTTATAAGCAGGCATTCTTTTCCTGCTGTGAAATGATTCTCTTTTTAATTGGAACTATCTAAAAAGAGCAAATACTTAAAACAGCGTAGAATGTAAGAGAATTTAGTTGTATTTCTTTAAAGGCAAAACTAAAAATTTAGAACAATTTTGAAAAAAAAATTTTTTTCTCCACATAGCTACTTAGATTATTTATAATAGGATTTAAACCAAATATGAAATAGTTTAGATCATGCTTTTTTTCTGATATTTGATAACTTTCCTGCTTAGAAAATTATTGGACATGATTAAGCTCAGATTTGTATCTATATGTTTTGTATGTAAATTATGTATGTAAATTATCACATATATAGCCTTAATTTGATACTTTATACCATTTTGTGGTATTTTAAGTTTTGATTGTAATTATCTTATGATAGCATGTTTAGTTTTAAAATGAATTCTTTGTTTTGTATTCATCATGTGCAGTATGTTATAGAGAGGAATAAATATATCCAAACAGAGTGATTTTTAGCTATGCCAAATATGTTATGCTATAGTTGTATACATTGAAAAAGGAAATATACCCATTAATTTTTCCTGTTTTAGGCTACCACTACTGTTCGAATAACTAACTCCAATGCTTATGCTGCTAGTCCCCTGGTAGTTGCTGGTTATAATGTTTCTGGTTCTGTTCGAAGTGATGGGGAACCTATGAAAGGTGTTAAGTTTCTTCTCTTTTCCTCTTCAGTAGCCAGAGAGGTAAGAAAAAATCAGTTACTTACTTAGAAGTAATAAAGAAGATAAAGGAAAAATAGAGACTGAGAAAATTGTGGTAATTTAAGTTTGTAGACTCCATTAATAAATGAGAAATCTAAGTAATATGTGTAGGTAATTTTTGTATTTCAGTTTTTTTTGAAATAGTAATATTGAAAAATAATTATAATATTCTACAGTTGTGATTATGATGGAGAAGGCAACTACATTTTTTTTTTTTTACAATTACTTTAATGAGTTTTGGGATACAGGAAAGAAATAATTTTAATTTTTTCTCCCAATAGGATATAATGGGTTGCAATAGTTCTCCGGTTGATGGGTTCCAGTCTCAGGATGAGAAGCTGATATTTTTGTGCAGTGTTATCTCAAAAGAAGATGGCTCCTTCTCCTTCTTGTCATTGCCAAGTGGGAGATACACAGTGGTAAAGGAAGATGAAATTTCTTTTACCTGATGTCATAAAACATGATCTGCTGCTTTAGTGTTAAAAACAAATGTTTCACTTTCTGGTTTCATATGCCATTCTCTTTTTTTGTTTTTAGTAAATGGAAGTGCTGCAGTTTGTTAATACCTGTTAACATTCATCTTCCTTTGTGACTCAATAAAACTGTTTCTCGAGTTACCTAGGTTGGGATTCTGGCCATTGAGTAGCTAATACGTATATAGGCTACTGAATAGCCCATATCTGGGGTGTGGTGTGGTGTGGTGTGGTGTGGTGTGGTGTGGTGTGGTGTGGTGTGGTGTGGTGTGGTGTGGTGTGGTGTGGTGTGTGTGTGTACGCGCGCGTGCTTCATTTTACATCTGAAACATTTCTCATGGCAACATTTGTTGCTATGACATTTTGTTGTAAAGTTTTTCAGTCCATTCCTCATTTTCATGTTGATAGGTTGAATGTTTTTGGTGGTGGCTGTGGCCTTTTAGAAGTAAAATATTGTGCTGAAGCTGAATTAAAAGCTTTAATCTTGTTTCAGGTTCCATTCTACAGAGGGGAGAGGATTACTTTTGATGTCGCTCCTTCTAGGTTAGATTTTACTGTTGAGCATGACAGCTTAAAAATTGAAGTAAGAGTCCCATATTAAACTTGAATGTAAGGCATATGTTTATATTTCATGTCTCTTTGCAGAAATATAAAAGTTCTAGAAAATAAAAATTTGATTAGAGGAATTTTGGGGAAAAAACAAAATCTTGTGTTAATTGAGGGTTTTTTTTAGGACCTCTTGTACATTTCTTCATTATTAGAACTAATTAGTTACTCTAATGATAATAACATCATATATATATCACCTTTTCAGGTGATATTCTCAGAGGTCCTGAGCTAAAGTGTTATCAGTAATAGCTTATATATGCATGGTAGGGTTCTAAGCTTTTCTTGGAAGAACTTTTTTGTGAAATAAAACTTGACAAAAATCATTGATAGGTAGTTTTAGAAAAAGTCCATAGAGCTATGTTCCTTCTGCTTAGAAAGCTTAAATGAATAATGAATTCTCTGTCTCTTCTGCCTGTTCTAGCCTGTTTTCCATGTTATGGGCTTCTCGGTCACTGGCAGGGTTTTGAATGGCCCAGAGGGAGAGGGTGTTTCAGATGCCATTGTCATACTGAATAATCAGATCAAAGGTGAGTGATGAATTTTGGGATCTGAAAGTTTCAATCAGATGAAGAATACAGAACTTATAAATGAAAAGCAAAGTTATTTCTAACTTTCTATATAAAAACATGGAAAAACTTAAATGACTCATTTTCTTGATTTGTGCAGAATATATATGCATCTGCACAGGGTTGATTTGCTTAGTTTCTTTTTCCTTGTATTACAGTAAAAACAAAAGGTGATGGCTCTTTCCGCCTGGAGAACATAACCACAGGAACATACACAATTCATGCTCAGAAGGAGCACCTCTATTTTGATCCTATTACAGTCAAAATAGCACCTAATACTCCTCAGCTGGCTGACATCGTAGCCACAGGGTAAGATTGCGATTCACTTTAGTGGAAAAGACTAGGGCAAATAGTCTTATATTTGGAGAGTTCTTAATATGGAAGAAATATGAAATTTTGGAGGCGCTTTTTTTCCTTAAGTGGTCTGCATTGAGTTTTGTTTTAGGTAGATGTGGAAAAATTCAGGATGACTTTCAGTTTTGAACATTAACCTAGTAGTTTTTCTGAAAAAGTAGTCATTTGTTGGATGCTAAATTATTTTGCTCCAAAAATTTTTGCTGTGACGTTGAATGTAAATTGATGCTTCTGTAATTGAAAACCATTTTATAATCTCTTTAAGTAACTGTCAAGGATAGAATTTTGGTCAGCGTTTATTTAACCCTTGTGTTCTTTTAATTGAGAAACATTATAAGATGTTTTTGAGTAATTAGGTTAGGGTTATTGCACTTCATTCTGCTTTGTCATTAGGCAGCTGCATAGTCACGCTATACCATAATTGATCTTAAATACCACAGTATGCAAAGGATCTGTGATTTTGTTAGCATGAGGAGCTCCTGGTATGGAATATCAACAGAGACTGCAATTTGTTCAGGGCCATAAGGCTAATAATACATGCCAGAAGCAGGATTTGATCCCAGGTTGCCTAGCACTTTATTTATGATGCTCTCTTTTGGATATAAATAATAATTTGAAAAGCAGTCACCTGTAAGTATAAAGAACTCTTACAGAAAAGTAATCTACTTATAGATTATAGAGTACATATCTGTACTATAAGGATGCATTTTTCAGAAAAGAGTTCTCCTAAGCTTATCCTATTTTCTTGCTATATTGTTTTTTGCTTTTATTCTTTTTTTATTTAAAGATTTTTTTAAAATTTGTTTTCTTGTTTACATCATTCATTTTCATGACATTTTTGAATTACAAACTTACTCCCTGTCTTTTCCCTGCCCCAACCCTAAAATAGCAATCCTACTGTAAAGCCCTTCCCCTGCTCTGCTCTC
>CM053599.1:163489381-163534859 GCA_028646575.1 Pseudocheirus occidentalis | reverse complement strand
TTATTTTGCTTCCTTTTCCTCAGGTTTGCCAGTCAATTAATTGGTTGGTTTTTTTAGCTCTGTGAAACTCTGCTTCCAGGGGGGAAAGCTCTGTTCCAAATTGCTGGGGTTTTCCCAGCTGCGGGAGCTATTAGGGGGGTTTTGCAGCCCCGCTCCAGCTTTGGCTTGCTGAAAGCACTCCCTAGGACCACCACCCAAGACCACGATCCAGGTCTAGGCCCCTCAACGCAAGAGCACTTGGCTCTGATCAAACAATTCAGCCCCCCAGCTATATCCAGGCCGGGGGCTCTGAAGCAGCCTGGTGGGGGCCGCTGCTGGTTCCAGCAGTTCCCTTCCCCCACTGCTTCCTTGCCCCAGGGGCAGGTTGGTGGAAATGCTTTTCCTCCCCCAAATTAAGTTTCAAAGTTCCACTTTCACTTTCACTGACAGGCTCTAATCCTGGTTTGCTTTATGTGAAGATTTCCCTCAGGTGTAGTAGATCTTCTCTGAAGTAGACTCATGCTGGAGAGGCTGGGCTCCTCCTGGCCACCTTGGGGCCTGGCCTGGCCGTGGCTGCAGTTTAGGGCTGGGCCGGTCTTTGCTCCAGGCCTGCAGGCTGCGTGGCTGAGCCCCTCCTGCCCCTGGCCCTCTCCAGTCCCTGTTCTTCACGCCTTGGTAGATGTGGAGGTGCTGGAGGCTGTAGATCTTCTCTCCAGCAGACTGGCTGCTTCTTGGCTCGGCTGGGCTCAGTTCAGCTCCTTCGTACCGCCCCGGGCCTGGCCGCGGTCTCGGCTTCAGGCTGGGCTGACCTCCGCTCTGGCCCGCCGTGATGAGCCCCTGCTGCTGAGCTGCCTTCAGGAAGAGATGTGTTTTCTGTATTTTTGTGAGTCTGAGAGTCCTAGACTTTGTCTGGGGTCATATTTTATGGGTGTTTAGGGTGGTTGTGTAGGAGCTGCAGCGCCTTGCTGCTTCTACGCTGCCATCTTGGCTCTGCTTTTATTCTTAAATATCCAGTTTTTTAAAAATGTTCGTTTTTGCCACTAATAACTTAAGCTCTGACTGCTTGCATTATTAACTTTTTTGAACTCCAGGCATTTCCACTTTCTTTAGTGAAAAGTGGCAGTTTAAAAAACGACTTGCTTCCACTCTCTGGATTTGTCCAGGTCCAGGCTGCTTTATCCTAATGACAAAATACCATAGAACTATATCTCCTTATTTTCTTTTGCCTCTGACTTCTCTTTATGCCTTTTAGCTTGTTATGTTTTGCAATGCTGTTCTTTGTCTCCACATGATGTCCTTGCCCAAAATTCACTTGTAAGATTTTGGGAGATTTGTAAAATTACTAAAAATCAAAACGGAATTTTCTGGAATTCTTTACCAGTGAGTGAGAAAATGAATGTTCACTAATTGGTTTTCTTGTCTTTGGCCAAATGTCGGGGTGGTCGCTCTGGATTTGTGATTTCAGCTATATGGTGAAAAAACTCCCATCTGCCGCTGCAGGTCAGCAGCTGCTTTGCAGTGTATGGTTGTGCCTTCTCAGGGTGCCCCAGGCAGCTTTCTAAGGCATTTAAAATCCTTCACAACCTTTCTCCTTTCTACCTTTCCTGTCTTATACATTTCTCCCCTCAGTGTACTTTGAGATTCAGCTGAATTGGCCGGCCTGCCTAGGATACTCTCCTTCTTCTTCTTCCCCTCCCAGTTCTACTGGTTTCCTTCCTATAGGATTTAGCTCAGAGTTCACCTTCTGCAGGAAGCCCCCCCCCTTACCTTCCTCTTGCCGCCCGTCACCCCTGCCCCAGTCCAGTATCTTCTCTGAGATTACTTTCCATCTGTGTATCTATCTTATAGATACCTAGTTATTTGCACGCACCTTTCTTTGTACCCTAACACTTAGCACAGTGCCTGGTACATCAGCAGAATGTTTGTTAATCAATGTTTGTTAACTGGCTTTTTGACTTTGAGGCTGTCCTTTCCTGATTGGCTCCCCATCTCTGTGATCATTCCTTTTTAGTGTCCTTTACTAGTTCTTCCTTCCCTTAAACAAGGACCTTTTCTCTTTCTTCTATATACTACCTCCCTTGGCAGTCTCAGCTCACTTGCAAATCTGTCTCTACTCTCCATTTTCTTCTTAGAGAGCTCCAGTCCTTTATTTCCAGTGTTGACTGGCTGTATCCTCCTGGCTGTTCGGGTGTTTTTACTTAGCAAGTACCAAATTGAATGAACTATCTCACTTTTCCCCTCTTTTTGGCTCCATTGTTTTTGTTGATGGTAATATTATTCTCCCGGTTACCCAGGATTCAGTCCCTAATTATCTCCCTAATTCACCCTAGTTTTATTTTCCCTCCTCTTCCCCTTTACCTCTTTCCCTAAATTGATGACTATTTCCAATATCCTTCCACTCAGTTCTTTTCATGGCTGCCTAGGTGATCTTCTAATGTATAAATCTGAGTACATAATTTTCTTTAATAACAAAACCAAACTTCAGTGACTCACCAGTGGTAAATTACATATTCCTTTTTTTTTTTTTATGGTCATTCAGAGGTGTTCATAATCTAGTTCATCTGCATTTCCTTTTCTGTCAATCTTGGTCAGGAAATGTAGCTCTTTGAATTGTAAAATGAAGGGTTTGGACTAGGTGTTTGCTTCTTGCTCAGATAGGTTGCCTTCTTGTTCAGAATCTAAAATTCTGTGGGACCTCAATTTGAGCCCTGGTTCTGTCACTTACTAGCTAATCTTTCTCTCCCTTAGTTTCAGTTCGTTCACCTGCAAAATAGGGTAATACCAGTTACCATGTTATAAATGTGAGTTTATGGCCATATCTGTTGCTAAAGAGTCATTCTTGCAGGTAAAATAAATATTAATAAGTTATACATATTTATATATAGATTCTGTGAGTTGTGTTCCAAGAAACAACAATTTTTGTAAGCAGAGTGAGTTCTTAAATTAACAATTTCAACTTAGCATTCTGTGTAGTTCTCTTAACTTTGCTCGGATATTTGAATGCTGTGTTATTTAAATATTATTCAGTTATATTACCTAGTTGTTTCCAGTGTTTGACAATTTCCTATAGGCTATGGTTCTTAGTACATACAGTAATACTAAGTTGACTAATTATTCATTATTAAATAATTTTTAGATATGCATAATAATGAATTGTAATGCCAACGTGATATTCACAGCACAGATCGTGACTATGAATATGTAGGCACAGTTCCTAGTCACAAAATATAACAGATTCTCCATATAGAAGACAGCAAAATATTTATTCAGACACCAGAAAGCCTAATTCCAACACCAGAAAACTGAATCCATCATCAAAGAAGTTAATACATATTATCTCTGTAGGAAGCAAAGTCATCCCAAAGCCTTCCCACAAACACTCACAAGCCTAACTGTCTCCTCCCTCTGTTCTAGCTGCTCTGACTCTCACGAGAGTTTCTCTCATGTCTGCTCCACCAGTTCAGCAAACTCCTCCCACCACAGACTCCATGTGACTACATTTGGCCCATTATGGGGCAAGGAAAATCTTCGAATTTTCTGAGGCCTATTAAGGGGCAGGGCCAATATTCAAATTCCCATTCCCATTTCATGAGTATAGAGTATAAAGCAAATTGGAAGTATTTTAAGAAAAGTAAATTCAGTCTGCTCTTTGCAGGAGATGTTTTAAATCATTATTATGCTATATTAATTTGTAATAATAAGCCATGCATTTATTATATCTTTTTAAATAGAAAACCTCTGAAACTGTTAATATAACCTTATTGTAAAAAGATGTTTTACTGTTTATTATTATGGTTATTCATTGTTTAAAAACACAAAACACTATGAAAAATACAGAATAACTTATGTTTTGGGGGAATTCCTGAGTATTTTCATTTTTCATTCCCAAATCATTAAGATTGTTATGTCAGGAATTTTCAAACATTTGTAATATTTATGCTATGTAGCTCACAAGGTGGTTGTGGTATTTAAGTGAGATTCTATATTTAAATTGTTTAAATATAGAAGATATTATTTCACAGTACATATGTAGCTTGGACTTTAGTCATTATGCAACATTGTCACGACCTCTGCCCGCATTCAGAATCTTAAGTTGCATTTTAAGAGGCAAACTGTTTAGGACTAGTAGGATAATTGTTTCACAATATCTGCTCTTCACCATATCATATTCATATCAGGCTTCATCTAGAATGTTGTGGTAATACCGCATGCAACTGAGAAGTTAGGCAGTGTCTAGGAAAAGGCAAATGGGGTGGGAAGACAACCTCAAGATTATGACACATGAGATCTGGTTGAAAGAAATGGGGATATTTAGTCTGGAGAAGAAAAGACGTGGAGATTATCAGTCATTAAATATTTGAAAGTGGGTCTGGACTTGCACCAAAAGCCAGAACCAGGAATTGGGTAAAAATTGAAAAGACACAGATTTAGGCCTGAAGGGAAACTTCCTTCCAACTACATCTGTTCTCTTCCCTTAAGCTTTACTCAGTTGCACCTGTCTACAAGAGAGAGGGGTGGTATGTACCATTTAGTGACTTTGGGCAGAGTTCCAGATTGCTTTCCAGAGTGGCTACACCAGTGTTTCATTGTTCCTGTCTTACGTACTTTTTGCACATTTTAGTTGTAATACAGTTACTTTTATGTAGGTTATCTCCTTAATTGAAAATTTATTGAGTTAAGGATGATGTTGTTTTTCATTGTTTAATTCAGTTTTTATTTAAGGTACTGCTTGGTACTGGTGTTACAAATGTCAGACTTAAACATCTCTCCAGGGATCTTGGGGTAAAGTATGTACAGAAACATAGATATGTGGTGTAGTTTGAGGGAGGAAAGAAAACTAATCACTGGGGGCTTTGGAATTTCTTCACAGAGGTTGTGTTTCCCCTGGTCTTTGTATTCTAAGTGTCTTACACTTTACTAATAAGCATATGGGGAAGAGACTTAAGCTTGAGAGGTTCTGACTGGCCTTTTCTGCATTTATGGGATAAAAGAAGTCACTTCTTATAGTGACTTAAGGTCTGCAGGGCCTCTAGGTAGAACTGGGGCCCCAGAGAGGATGGAGCATCTGCTTTCCCAAAGGATAAATTCTTGTGGGTTTTTATAGGATTCTTACCTGGATCAAGCAGGACCTGGCATTAGGGGATGGGAGCTTAGCACTCAGACCTAGAAATTAGTGTTGATTCATGTTAGTGGAAGGTTGGAATCTGGCTTTAGGTCATTACTGTTTTTCTTTGACAAGGTGACCTGGCTTTCCTGGGGTTTCTTCATTTAAGGAATTTGGAGGCTACTGAATTCCATATAGTGCTTCTGCTCTAGAAATGCTAGAAGTAGCACAGCTGCTACTGGGTCTTCAGTTGTGTTAAGACAGCAGTTTTCTGGTGGCAGCTCCCTTTATTCTGATACAGCTTTTTCCCCACACAAAACCTCTATTAACTTCCTTTGGTCCTAGCTTCCCTGCAGATTTACCCTGGGGAAGCTTCTCCCCCTTCCACTCCCCCCCCAAACCTTATTGGTCCCATTTTTTCCGATGAAGAACTTCTCTGGCATGGGGTCAGTAAAAAGCCCAACCCATGTGGGCACTCCGTCTCTTAGCCTTGGGTGCCCTAGACAATACATGTCTCTATGTCCTGATGACTGCCTGGCCAGCCATGTTTCCTGATGGGAGATGAGGGAGCCCATGTCCAGAGGAGCTAAGGGCCATTGTATCCTTGCTGTCTTAGGGCAAAGTAAACTTCTTCCTTTGTTAAATGTTCAGTGACACATGAATGCTTCATTTTGTCCCAACATCAAATCTGAACTAAGAGAGTCCTGACTTTAGAGTTGTACCTGCAATACCAGTGTTGCTCAGTTTTCCCTTGTTACCTTGTAAATAAATCATAGGATGTAACTTTTTGGGGCATATTTGTCTCTCTTTGGATGCTTGTATATGTTATTGATTATTAATGATAATATGTGCATAGGAGTGTGTAAAACTTTAAACCCATGTGTAGTTATCAGCTATATATAAGTACTTAAACTTGACACTATATGGTAAATGTTTCTCTTTATGTCCTCTCCACTCTCCGACCCCAAATGCTGAACGTTACTGGTTCTTATATCTTCGGTATGAATAATGCATCTGGGTGCACATAGGTTGTCATTTATTGACCATCTGCTGTGTGCAGAGTCCTTTGCTAGGTGATCTGGGAGTTGCCAAGTTAAATAAGATGTGATACTTTTCCTCGAGGAGTTCACAAACTTAGCTGTAAGAGAGACAAAAGAAAAGTCTTTTGGGACTTTGGAGGGTGACAAGACAACTTCTGACATGGTGATTTCTTTGAGTGAATGGTATTTTGATTGGCTTTAAAGGGTGAGCATGATTTCAGTAGACAAAAGATAATGGTGGGAGAGTGTTCTAGTAGGAGGGAAAAGAAAGAAAAAGGGTGTAATGTTTGAAAAGTACATGACATATTTAGGGTAAAGACAAGTGTCCCAAATTGGGTAGAATATAGGGTATATGAAAGAGTATAAGGAGATAAGGCAGAAAGATAGGTTGCATTCAGATTATGGAGAGCCTTGAATGCCATACTATGAAGTTTTAATTTTACTGAATAGATGGTAAGGTAGGAAAAGTGTTATCAAATAGTGATATCAAATTAGAATTTCCTTATGCCTTCAGAGATATTATATTGAGTTATAACGCAGATGGACTCGTCTTTTCTTCCTCAACATAGATAAATATATTGTCTCTGTTATCTTAGAGAGCTAGAGTATTGAAACATTATCGATGAACAAGTGACTGTTTGCTTCTCGGTCCCTAGAAAGCAGAATTTCTTTTATTTCATCAGTAGTTCTCCCATATTATCAAGAGTATCTGCTGCTTTCAGTTATCATCACTACGAATTAATTGCCGACCCTACCATCCTAATCCCTCATTTTCACTTCTTTGTTTTCTCTTGTCCATTGCTTCTCTTTCCTCCATAACTTAAAAAAAAAGTCTAACCTTTTATAGAAATCTTGCTAATTAGAATGTTTCTTTCCTTCCATGAGAAGAATTGGCCAGTCTCAAATTGTGGGACCTTTGACACTTCTTGTTTGTTGGAGGATACATTTGGACTGCTGCTTCTCTATTAGATATTTTTTTGGGGGTAGGAATGAATGGAGTTAGAATTCATTACTGTGTTTTCTCTCTGAAGATTGGTGTCCAAATAGACAAATATGTTTCTTTTCAAGTTGTCAAAAGGTGCTGCTGATATACAAGTTTAGGATAAACCCCCAGGTTTTAAGCTAAAGTTTGTGAAAAAGCCCTTGATTTCCTTTGGACAACTATACTACCTTTTGCCACTTGGGTTACTATTATTTCTTTTGAAGTTTTGATTTGTTGATAGAATTACTAATACTGAATCTACCTTTAAATTACATATGAGTGTAATGTCATGCTTTTAAAGCTGGGCATTTCTGCAGAAAGGAATGGATTTTGTGATTTGATGTGATTCCTTCTCTCCCCCAACTAAATTCGCATATTGGAATGAATGGCTTTTTTTTTTTTTTTGGCAGGTTCAGTGTCTGTGGTTACATATCTATAACTCGCTTTCCTGATACAATCAAGCAGATCAATAAATACAAAGTTGTCATGACATCTCAGGGCAGGGAAAAAACTTTGATCACAGCAGAGACTGACTCACGTGGAGAATTTTGTTTTAAAGCAAAATCAGGAAACTATAAAGTCCAGGTAAGATGAGATAATTTTAGTTTTACTTAAACAGAATAGAGGAAATTTCTAGTTTTTGTTAAGGACCAGTTAAGACTAAATTCAGGATAAAATCCTAGTTTTGGGGGAGGTCTTTTTAATAAACTTTGTAACCTTCCATTTTCTCAAAGGTGACTTCCTACATTTTTATTTCTAGTACAGTAGAGGTTCATCATGATGAATTGTGAATTCTGATATTCCCTCAAATGCTTTCTGAATTGACAACCAGTCAGTTATGTTTTTACCCCCTATATTGTGGATTTCTAGCTGTTATTATCAGACCATTTTTCTCAAAACTGGAACCATTGACAATCTGTAGGAGAGCATAATGAGAAATAGACATTGATTCTTTAAAGAAGAGTAGTTTTATTGTGTGATCTTTTTCATGAGTTAAAAATAGCTAAACGTTGCTACCTTGTTTTTTTTTGCTTATTTATTTTATTTTCAAAAAGAAAAGAACAGTAGAAATAGAAATATTCCAAATAGGATTCAGCAATATGATGTTAAATTCCCTGGTTTGCATTTAGTATTAGTGACTTATAGCTAGTGACTGTTTTGAGGGGAGAGATATGAAATTTAATGTTTTTCAGGACTGTTGGACTAGTTGTGATAGTAAACATGCTTCTGTCATTTAAGTTAGTACTCATTTAAGATCATAGATGAATATAGGTTGTTTGTGAACATGGTTGTAAGTGTCATCAGGTTTCTTGAAATGAATATTTGTCATTTAAAATCTATATTTTTCTGGGCACAAACAAATGTACTTTGTGATAGATAAATTACAACTTTATAATGTCATTCTGTGTATTTATGTAGGTAGTTGTTCCTGAGGCAGAAACCAGAGCAGGACTTTCTTTGAAACCCAAAATGTTTCCTGTTGTTGTTACCAGCAAGCCAGTGATGGATGTGACCTTTTCTCAGTTTTTGGCCTCAGTTTCAGGGAAAGTCTCTTGTTTGGGTAAGTTGTGAATTGAGAGCACAAACAGATAATTAAGAAAAAGCAAAAGGGGTATGCTAGTGAAATTCTCTTCATATGGGAAAGTATTGTACTGGTCAGCCAAATATAATAATAGTGTTCTTGACAGTACCTTAATTAGTACAATACAATGAGGCCTTTGCTGCTGGATGCTGAAATGTGAAGGTCACTATTAGGAAATATTCTACTACCTTAGAAACAACTTGGCTTAGCACTTAGTTAGCAAGTTAGTTAAAACAGGCAGATGTCAAATGGCAGGTGCTACCTCTCTCAGGCTGCTGTTACCCAAGTAGAGGATCTACCTTGTGCTCTCTACCCCTGAATTTATCTTAGTTCATTTTGAAGTTGTGATTTATGAAAGTTTGCCTCAGGCTCAGATTGTGAAAATGGCCACAAAAAAATACTAGTTTTGTCTGTGGTTCCTAGAGAGGATTTTACGATGTCATATTTTTCTTAATATATTCTGAATAAAGGCTAGTGCCCATTAGAATAATTCTTGGAGGCATATGTTCTGATCACCATTGGCTCCCAGGGTATGTGGAGGTTATTTACTCTTGTCTTAATTCTTCAGAGAAGCTGCCTAATTTATGACAGAGCTTGGGTTGTGGTTTCCTTTGGGAATCTCATTGTCTCACTCCCACTAGTATTTTCTTTCTTAGTGACTTGTTTGCTCAGTGAACAGAATGTATTAAAGAAACTCTTAAACTAATTTCTTTCGAAGAATTAAATTGTCATAAGTAATAAAGTAGAAATTTGAGGAGAGAAATAAATGCTTTGGGTTTTTAAAGCTTTAATCTTTTGGGACTTTCTACTATACTTGACTTCCTTGTTTGTTTGTTTTTTTGTAGATACCTGTGGTGACTTGCTGGTGACTTTACAATCCATAAGCTGTCAGGGGGAGAAGCGTAGTCTACAATTATCCGGAAAGGTTAACTCCATGACTTTTACTTTTGATAATGTGCTTCCCGGCAGATACAAAAGTAAGATGCATTTGAACTTTGTTAGGTTTTTCTAATATACTTTATATTTCCTGCCAATTTTATTCTTTTAAAAGTTTTGTTTGGTCTTTTAAAATATAATACTCAAAATCCAGTTTGAGCTTAATATCTTTATTTAGTTCTTTCTTGTCCTTTTCTGCTGTGTATATAATACAATACTAAGCATTAAAGAAAATGTTGTCATGGCATGAACTGGTTGTCATCCTTAAGTGGGATAATATATTCTTTACCTTTTGATAAGTCTGAACTTCATGCCGTTCCATTTCCAAATAGTAGAGAAATGATGGTGAAATATTTTTGTCTTACTACATTTTGTTAATGAAATGATATTAGCTGCTTGTACTTGTACTTTTTCAGAATATTGTATGGCTTCTTATTGTAGGAAGTGACAGTGTCCTGAAGAACTACAGAGCTTACTTTTCATTTTTATTAACTTCTCAGATATGTGATTTCATTGATTCACTCTCCACTGATGCAGATCATGTCCCTTCTATGTATTTGTTAATGACTTTGTAGGTGACAAATTGGAATAGATTTATCAGCATTAAATCTAAAATCCTTATGTTAATGACCAAAGTTTCTTGGGTTGCCAAGGCTAAAATAACCCCTCACCTTGTAGCTAGTTTCTCTGAACTTACCTAGTCTGGTTCTTGTTCATTATTCTGTTTTTGGGCTCATACTTAGAAAACTTTTTGACTTGATAGGGGCTTCTGGTGTTTGTACCTCATTGGCTTAGCATTTGTGCTTGGGCTGTCTCAAGAGGTATAGTAGGTTCCCCCTCACGTGAAATGTTCAGATAACCACTGGGGCATGATGTTATAACTATACATTGTACTAGAGAAGTTCAGATGTTTTCCACTTCTGAGATTATGTAAATTTTTTTTAGAAGCCAGTGCCATTTCCATACTGTAATGAGGCACATAAGTAGGATTTTAGTACAATAATTTAATTAAAATTTATTGAAATTTTTCTTACAACCCAATTTTTTTTTTTTTTAGCTAGGTCAAGTTTGATTTATTTCTTGCTAATGTTAAGAACAGAAGATCATTATCTTTTTTTTTTTTTTTTTTTTTTGCATTTTCCAAGAGTTACAAATTCTTGGGAAGAAAAATACTTCATTAATGTTATATATGGGATTGACTGCCATGCTTTTTTTCCCCCCAGTAAGTATTATGCATGAGGATTGGTGCTGGAAGAATAAAAGTCTAGAGGTGGAAGTTACAGAAGAGGATGCATCAGGGATTGAATTTAGGCAGACTGGCTATATGCTAAGATGTTCGCTTTCTCATGCTATTACCCTGGTATGTATGGGATATGGGAGATAGTCTCATTTAGAGTGGACAGAGCAATAGACTGCTGTTACTAAGAATTTTTTTACTTTGGAAAAATTACATTGTGTCTCAATTTCATTGTCATTTTACACCTCTCATAGGTGTTTCAAGAAATGATGATTAGGAAGCAGCTTAACTTCCTTTGCGGAAAGATATCTATATTAATTTCATATATAATTATTTATATTAATCAGAGTTAACTCCTCAGTTTTGGGAGGTAAAATGTTTTTGGAGGTGACTAGATGAGAAGCTTTTTATTTTTGTACTTTTTTTTAATTTAAATTTTTGCTTTTTGGAGGGGGAAGGCAGGGTAGTTGAGGTTAAGTGACTTGCCCAAGGTTACAAGGCTAGTAAGTGTTAAGTGTCTGAGGCCAGATTTGAACCTGGGTTCTCTTGACTCCAGGGCTGTGCTCTATTCACTGTACTACCCAGCTGCCCCATTTTTTTTTCCTTTTTGGTGGGAGGAGGGCAGGGCAGGGCAGTTGGGGTTAAGTGACTTGCCCAAGGTCACATGGCTAGTAAGTGTTAAGTGTCTGAGGCCAGATTTGAACTTGGGTTCTCCTGACCCCAGGGCCCATGCTCTATTCACTGTGCCACCTGGCTGTCCCTGAGAAGCTTTTTAAAAGCAGGTTAATAGGCAGCTAGGTGACACAGTGGATAGAGCACTGGAGTCAGGAGGACCTGAGTTCAAATGTGATTTCAGACATTTAACTAGCTGTGTGACGCTGGGCAAGTCAGTTGCTCTAATTGACTAAAAAAAAACCCATTAAGAATAAAAAGCTGATGAATAATTTCGGTTCTTTAAAACTCTGAACCATTTTATTCTTAAAAGGTTAAAAAAGATTAATGTTAGAAATTAATTTCTTTCCATAAGAATAGAACCATTTTTTACCTTACAAACACATTCAGGTTATTAGTGAGCAATGTAAGCAGCTGTAGCAAATTTATTTCTGTGTTCATTGTTCCTTTTGTGTAGAGCAATGAAAAGTTTAAAAGGCCCACAATAGTGCTTTTTCCTCTGACGGTCTACTTTCTGGAGTAAAGGACATTGGCCAATCTGACCCCACCTAGGAGAATAACAGCATTTATGAAGCTCAGATTGTTCGAAATTCGTTAGCTGTAACATTTTTTGACACCAGTAGGCGTCTGGTACCTGAAAAATGAAAAAGATAAATAACTGGTTACACCACACATTGCAGAAGTTAAGATTGGAAACTAGCATTCTTAATTCTTCTATGTTTTTTTAAACAACTCAGCTACAGAAGTAGATATAATGATAGAAATTAATAATAGCAATTATTATCTAGCCAATAGGGAATGATACAGATGTGGGAGTCTGTGTAGGCGTTAAATTTGGGGTTTGACTCATAAGTTCTTTGTTGATAAATAGACATAACGTAGACATGTATCAGGTTTTGAACATAAAGGGTCTCCCTTTCTACGTAAACATAACCAATTGCCTTAGTGTCCCTCTATCTTTGGTAAATCATTGTGTTTTTGGTCCCTTAGGAATTCTATCAGGATGGAAATGGACCTGAGAATGTGGGGATTTATAACCTATCCAAAGGAGTGAACCGATTCTGTCTATCAAAGCCTGGTAAGTTTAGAATAGTTAATATTACTACTAGTTAGAATGATTAAAATTCACCAGAGAGTGGTCTTAAAGGCAGCTTTCTTTCTTGGCTTTATTTGTATTTTAACTATCCATTTTCAGTGACATTGAATTTTTCTGTTTTTTTCATGGAAGGAGCAGTCACTTAAATGGATTAAATTAGATCATTTGCACTGGACCCTTTTGTTTACATAAAAATAGTACCACATGTTTAAATGATCATAGTATTTATGAGAAGATATATCATTCATTCTAAAGTTAACTGTATTGGTAATTGACGGACTGACTGGTCACTGTGATAAGAATAGTAATTTTGGTTAATCTTATTTAGGTTCAGAAATTAGTAAACAGGAAATTGGTTCTTGATGGTATAGGCAAGAAAGAGTTGCCAGATGTTTTCATCCTCCTAAAATTGTTTTTTATTCTACTAAGTCAGGAATTACACTGTACTGCTGAATTTTACAGACCACTATTGCAAAAGCATTTACTATGACTGTGCTTACTATAAAATTGAATGCATATTTCTAAGATAGAAAAACTTTGCAAAAGATTACAGATTTGTATTTGGAAGTTGAGAAAAGAATTTTTGAAAGTTAAAATTTTTGTTTTCAAGCATTTTGTAATAGAAACCAAATTTTTGGTTCTTTTGTTGCATGTGTAGAACTGTTGCTATACTTGGTTAAGTTGTTAAGTTATAGAAAATCAAAAGTATATTACTGAACTATTTAAATGATTTGTCATTGGGAACACTAGTTAGATAGTGGGGAAGATGCTTATTTGGCATTTCTGATTCTTTTATCAAATCTGTACTATGTTTCAAGTTAGAGATGCTTATTATTTTAATATGTTGACTCAGAAATAGACTATTATTTCTGAAGGTGAATTTTTCTTTGTTTTTAAAGGTGTATACAAAGTAACCCCACGATCTTGTCACCGGTTTGAACATGGCTATTATACTTATGACACGTAAGCTTAACTTGATTGTCAGATATTTCATAATTTGCACGCATTTTTTTTTTAAAGACAAAAACATATACTTTAATCTGCAATCTGAATCTATTAGCTCTCTATCTGGAGGCGGATAGCATGTTTCATCCTGAGTCCTTAGGAACTGTGATTGAGCATTACGTTGATCAGAATTGTTAAACCTTCCAAAGTTGATTGCTGTGGTTCAGTTGTGTCTGACTCTCTGTGACCCCTTTTGGGATTTTCTCGGCAAAGACACTGGAACAGCTTGCCATCTTCTCCAGAGGAGGAAAGTGAGGCAAACAGGAGATTTGCCTGGTGTCATAGAGCTAGTGAATGTCCAAGGCCAGAATTGAACTCAGGAAGATGAGTCTTCCTGACACCAGGCCCCGCCCTTCAGCCAGTGTCTCACCACCACCTAGCTGCTTTCCAGGTTGATTGTATTGCTACAGTACTGCTATTATTATACAGCTTGTTCTCCTGGTCCTTCCTTCACCTTGCATCTATTCATAAAGTCTTTCCAGCTTTTCTTGAAACCATTCCTTTGATTGTTTCTTATGGCGTAGTAGTATTTTGTCACATTCACATGAAGATCTCCCCGGTTTCCAGTTCTTTGCCACTACAAGAAGAGTTGGTATAAATATTTTTGTACATATAAGTCCTTTATTTCTTTTTTTAAAATCTATTTGGCGTATGGACCTAGTAGCAATATTGCTAGCTTAAAGGGTATGCATAGTTTAAAAGCTTTTGAGAATAGTTATATAGTAATAATTTATTATTATAATTGTGTTACCATAATTATATGGTATATTAATTTTGATAATTATGTAATAATAATAATAGTTTCTCAGAAGAGTTGAACTAGTTCTCAGCTCTACCAGCAGTGTATCAGTGGTTTTCCAGAGCCCCTCTAGCGTTGTTGTTTTCCTTTTTTGTCAGCTTTCTCTCTCTGATGGGTATGAGGTGGTATCTCATAGATGTTTTAATTTTCACTCCTTCAGTTATTAGTGATTTAGAACATTTTTTCATTATGGCTATTGATAGCTTGACTTTCTTTGAAAATTACCTGTTCATTTCCTTTGACTGTTTATCAATTGAGGAATTGTTCTTTTTCTTGTAAAATCTTTGCAGATTTTAGAAATGAGACCTCTTTATCAGAATAATGTACAAGCATATCTTAAGAAGATAATGAATAGTGGATCTCTGTTTACATTGGGAATAGAAGGGATTGTTTTATTTTCAGTAGGAAGAATTTAGATCATATATCAGAATTTTTCTGACAGAGATTGTGAGACATTATGTATATTACTGAGAAAATATCTGATAAATCTTCTTTCTTGGAGTTTAAGATAAAGGTAGAAAAACCTATAGGGTATGGCTTAAATGCAGGCTTTTTTTGAGTCTGTTCTGTTCATGTTTACAAAATTCAATGGATAAGATTTATTTAACTATTTCTTTTATGTACTTTCAGGTTGTTTCTCTGTTTTTTGGACTGTTTTGACATTGAAAGAATTTTTATTTAGAATGCTTTTTATTTTTGCATTAGTATTTCATTTAAGAGATATTTTATTTCAAAACAAAGTAGGCCAACAAGAAAAGATGGCTAAGAAGGATTACCAGAAATGGGTTAGTCCTTTAGGAGTGACTAGGTGTTACCATTTGGTTCAGCTCTTTCTTTTGGTTTACAGGTCTTCACCTAGTATCCTGACACTTACAGCCATTAGGCACCATGTTCTTGGAACTGTTACCACTGACAAACTGTTGGATGTTACTGTCACCATTAAGTAAGGCTAATGTGGAGTTGAGTGGTTGGGAGAGGGGAAACTGAGAAATCTCATATTTATAGAATTTTGAAGCAGAAGGGAGCTTTAGAGACAATCCCATAGTAGCATTGTTTTATAAATGACAAAAGTAATGCCAAGAGAACCTAAATGGCTTACTATCCCAAGTTAGAAGTAGCTAGTGGCATATTAGAACCCAGGTTTCTACCTTCCATATCCTTTGTTCCACTTCCCCATTTCTCTTAAATGGCATTAACATTTTTTCAACTTTAAGACAAGTCATTTGTGTTTTATGTTTCATCTTGAATGCTACTTATGCACACAATTACACAGTGTTTTCATTCATCTTAGTTCAGGTTTTAGGGCAGACTATTCTTAATTTTCCTTCCTTTAAACTTTTTCTTTTAAAGCTTGTGAAATGGAGATGACACATCTTGGCTAAGGAAAGTTTTTGAAAACAAAAAACTTAAAATTCCAGTTGTGTCCACCTATCTGTGTTATTCAAAAGGGACTGTTGATTTTTTTACAGTTTACAGTTTACTGACTGTTGAGATACAGTCAGTGAAGCACATCTGGTCCCTTAATTTTCTAGAGAGTTTAAAGGCAGTGAATCTATCAAATGAAGTTTAAATATGATAATTATTTTTGTCTTCCTTGGAAGCCCATTTTTGGCTAATATTTTATGCTTTCTTCTCTGTGGTGGTAGTAGTAGCAGCTTTTTTTTTTTTTTTTTACTCATTTTCACTCCTTTAAAATAGCATTTGTATGCCCTCTGAGTTTTTTTTGTAGTATGAGTTATATTCTAGAAGAGAAAGGTCAAAGTCATATGAGGATGGAAGCAATATACCACAGATCATGGTATAATTAAAAATAGATAGATTCAGTTAATATTAAATATAGTCTAGGCATAACAATTGTCAATATATTTAGCATTTTCCTATGGAAAAAAAATAGAATTTCAGAGTTGGTCCATCCTGTACCTAAACAAGAATCCTTCCTATAAGATTATCTGTGATTATCTATTCTCTGCTTGAAGACCTACAATGAAGAGGCGGCCCATTCATTCTGCTTTGAAGTAGCTCTGTTTATGAGAAAGTTACTTTCCTCTCTTTCTCATCCACATTCCTAGAAAAAGCTGTCTGTATTCATCTCCTCCATTTCTTCTTCCCTTTTCAACTTTGCAGTCTGGTTTCTGACCTCATTCTGTTGAAGCTGCTTCCCATCAGTCCTTCCATGCTTTCCTCTTCCATTACTTTTTGGCTTCCTTGATGTTTCTTTTCCATGGGATTATGTGATAATTCTTTCTCTTGATTTTTTTCTTTTACCCTAAATCAGAATCCAGGTCACTTCTTCTAGCTGTGTGTGTACTTCAAGGCCCTGCCCTGGGCCGTTTCTCTCCATTCTCTCTTTTAGTGACATCATCAGCTCACAGGGAGTTAATTATCATCTCTGCAGATGACTTCTGGATCTGTCTATCTGCCTGTCTGTCTAATCTATCTATATCCAGTCTTTGTTTCCTAAGGTCTAGTCCTGACTGCCAATTGGACATTTCAAATTCAGTGTCCACTTAAAAGTCAACATTTCCAAAAGAGAACTTAATATCTTTCCCACCAAATCCAGCATTTCCCCAGTTTCTTTTTTTTTCCCCCACCACCATCCTGATGGTCACTCAAGTTTACAGTCTCAGTGTCATCCCTAACTGCACACTCATTTACCCAACATATTCAGTCACTCACTGCACAGTATCTTCTACCTCCTTCCTTTTCATAGCTATCTATCACCTTTCACCTGAACAGTCATGATAATCTGAATTGTTTTCCTGGCTACAATTTTCCACTCCAATTTCCCCACAGCTGCCAAGATGATTATCCCCAGGTTTGACTACATCACTCTCAGTTCTGTTTCAGTGATTCCCTCCTACTTCTCAGTAACTGATTTGTTGGACTTTACAGCCTGCCCCAATTTTCCTTTCTAGCCTTTTTGTGTATTACCCTTCATATATATTACAGTCCAGCCAAGGTGTCTTCTCACTGATCTCCACACACCTGACTCCATTTGCCGTTTCATTGTCTCTGGGCTGGCTGTCCCCAGTGTCTGCAATTCACTCTTTCCTTACCTCTTCCTCTCAGTATCCCCAGCCTCCTCCAAAGCTCAATTCAAGGGCTGCCTTTTACATAATGTCATTCCTGATTCTCCTTCTCCATCCAGCTGATAGTCACTTCCCTCAAAAATTATCTTTTTATGTTTTATATCTGCATTGTATATTTTGATATATGCCTGTTATCTGCCTAAGTTACAAGTTTCTTGAGTATAGGGACTATAACTATTTTTCTTTCTATCCCCAGCACCTAGCATTGTTCCTGGTGCATAGTAGGTGCTTAATGATTACTTGATGATTGATTGAAACCCTCTTCCTTAGTAACAAAACTCTCTGCTTCTTATGTACTTAAGAATTAAAATTTCTAGAAGCAAAGTCCCTAAGCAATCTGCTAGTAAGAGAGATTAAATCACTCAGTATGAGTCCTATTCCCTTTCTTTTTTCCAGGTCCTCCATTGACAGTGAACCTGCCTTGGTTTTAGGGCCCCTGAAGTCTGTGCAGGAGCTCCGTAGGGAACAACAACTGGCTGAAATTGAGACTCGAAGGCAGGAAAGAGAGAAAAATGGTGAAGAAGAAGAAGGAGGGACAAAGCCTCCAGTACAAGAGATGGTGGATGACCTTCAGGGTCCTTTTTTATACGATTTCTCTTACTGGGCACGGTGAGTTATTTTACTCTGTGTTCCTGTTTTCCTGCTAGAAGGGGGAAGAGAAATGACAAGTGTTAACTTTCTTAATTGTTTTAGATCTGGAGAGAAAATCACTGTTACACCTTCCTCTAAAGAACTGCTCTTCTATCCTCCTTCAGTGGAAACGATTGTTAGTGGAGGTAAAGTAAAACCCATTGTGCAAAGAATGCATTTTAGCTCTTAAACAGTGGATATTTTGCTCAATGGAAAGGGGTTCTTTTTTGAAATAAATTATCAGGTGGTACCAGTGGTAAAAAAAAAAAAAAAGCCCCCTTTAAGAAGCAATGTACATTATAATTTGTGTTCTTAAAATTCTCTGGGATCTTTTTTCTTTTTGTGGGATTTAGTAGCAGATTTTGTTAAAAGTGGAAAGAGAATAAATAATTCTTTTTTTATGGAAACTTCTATTCCTATCAGAAGTAGTTTCTCTTTGCTTTTTGGGGATCTCATATATTGTCCCTTCATACGTTTTTATTCTTTGAATATATCGTACTCTGGTTAGGAGGCTTTATGTTTCAGTTCTCTAAATGGTTCTTTTCTTTCCATGTGGATCTCAACTTCTTTTGGACCTCAGTTTTTCCCTTCATTAAGTGGGCATGTTAGCAATGATCTACTTGCCTCAGGCTTAAGAATTGTATAAATCCATCCTTGTTAAATTTGGTTGCTGCATTTCTTAGATATTATAAAAGCATAGAATTATCTTGCTCTTCTCTCCTTTTCTTCCCATTTAGAAAGCTGCCCTGGGAAACTGATAGAGATTCATGGAAAAGCAGGCCTGTTCTTGGAGGGCCAGATTCACCCAGAGTTAGAAGGGGTTGAAATAATCATTAGTGAAAAGGGAGCCACTTCTCCATTAATAACAGTATTCACTGATGACAAAGGAAGCTATAGGTAAGCTCCTGAAATGGAAACATTTGTATCTGTACAGTTTTTTTTTAACTGCTTTTCTAAAAGACCTAGGAAGCACAGTTCTTGGATTAGGCCATATGGCCTAAATCTCTTTAAGATTAAAAGCAGATCCTTATGCTTTTTTGTCTTTAAGTGTTGGGCCGTTGCACAGTGATCTGGAATATACTGTGACTTCACAGAAGGAAGGATTTGTTTTGACTGCACTCGAGGGAACTATTGGAGACTTCAAAGCTTTTGCCTTGGCAGGAGTAACTTTTGAGGTATTGTTCTCGTTGCTTGGTCTTGAGATTTCATGTTATAAATAAATTGGGTGACTCAACTGACATAGAGTGTATTGTACAAGTTATTAAATGCAAAATGTTCTTATATTATCAGAGTGGCTAAATGTGGAATGCCATTGAGTTTAGGATATTTTCTGTATATTTTGGAAAGTGTCAAGTCTCTGGTCCCTCTGTGGCTTTTAATACCAGATTGTGGTTTATCTTGCCATTTTAATTGTTATTTTGATAAGGTATGATATTTAAAACAAATTGTCCTTTGTGTTGAATCTGGAGATCTCTGAGTGAAGAAGTGCATTTCTTTTTTATATCTAAAGCTATGAAACAACCATATTATGTTTTATAGCATATGCTTAAGAAAATATAAGATAATCAAATGTGTGTAGTCTCATCCATAAAGCAAGTTATAATTTGTCTATTTGAGTGATTCTTCTCTGTACCTCCCCAGAGTTTGCCCCAGAGTCAACCCAACATGGGAGAGGGTTTTCCTTTTTTTGACATATGGAACACTCTGGCTATTCATCTCTAATTTGTCTTTCTTGTCATATGACCAGTTTATCTTTTCATCTTATTGTACAAATTTTTTGTTTTTGTTTTTTGCTTTTTGGAGGGGGTAGGGCAGGGCAATTGGGCTTAAGTGACTTGCCCAAAATCACACGTGAGTGAGTGTTAAGTGTCTGAGGCCAGATTTGAACTGGTCCTCCTGACTCCAGGGCCAGTCCTCTTATTCACTGCCCCACCTAGCCGCCCCTGTACAAATTCTTTTGAAATTAAATAATTTGTTTTTAGTTTTCAACATTCATTTCCATAAGCTTTCCTCTATTTCATTGAATATCCATTTTTTCCATTGAAGTATTATACTCAGTTTTGCTGGGTAGGTGATTCTTGGTTTTAATCCTCGCTCCTTTGACCTCTGGAATATTATATTCCAAGCCCTTCTATCTTTTTTTTTTTTTTCCCCTTCTATCCCTTAATGTAGAAACTGCTAGATCTTGTGTTATTCTGATTGTATTTCCATGATACTCAAATTGTTTCTTTCTGGCTACTTGGATTATTTTCTCCTGGACCTGGGAACTCTGGAATTTGGCTACAATATTCTTAGGAGTTTTCTTTTTGGGATCTCTTTCAAGAGGCAATTGGTGCATTCTTTCCATTTCTGTTTTCCCCTCCATTTCTAAAATATCAGGGCAGTTTTTTTTTTTATAATTTCTTGAAAGATGATGTCTAGGCTCTTTTTCTGATCATGGCTTTGTTCTAGTCCAGTAATTTGTAAATGGTCTCTCCTGGATCTGTTTTCCAGATCAGTGGTTTTTCCAGTAAGATATTTCATATTGTCTTCTGTTTTTTCTTTCTTTTGGTTCTGTTTTATAGTATCTTGATTTCTCATAGAGTCATTTGCTTCCATTTGCACCATTCTAATTTTAAGGAATTATTTTCTTCATTGAGCTTTTTGGACCTCCTTTTCCATTTGACCAAGTCTGCTTTTTAAGGCATTCTTCTCATTGGGTTTTTTGGACCTCTTTTGCCATTTGGGTTAGACTGTTTTTTAAAGTGTTATTTTCCTTAGTATTTTTTTGGGTCTCCTTTAGCAAGCTGTTGACTTGTTTTTCATTTTTTTCTTGCATCACTCTTATTTTTATTTCTCTTCCCAATTTTTCCACTACTTCTCTTCCTTAATTTTCAAAATCCTTTTTGAGCTCTTCCATGGCCTGCCACCAATTCATATTTTTCTTAGAGGCTTTTGATGCAGGGACTTTGACTTTGTTGTCTTCTTCTGGTTCTATGTTTTGATCTTCTTTGTCACCAAAGTAAGATTCTATAGTCTGACTTTTTTTTTATGCTGTTTACTCATCTTCCCAGCCAAATACTTGATTTTCTTATTCCTTGTCAAGGCAGAACTCTGCTTTCTGTGGGGGTGGGGGGTGAGTATACTATCCCAGGCTTCTGGGGTTTTGTATCAGCCGCTTGATCCCCCACCTTCTGTGGACCCAGAGCTCCAGAAGTGGCCACTGCTGCTGCTGCCTCCGCCCTTGCTGCCACCACTGCTGTCTCCCTGAGGCTGGAACCAGACCGAGCGCCTCTCTCATCCAGGTCCCACAGAGTTTCCCCATTGATCTTTCATGCTGTTCTCAGGGTGTGTAGGTTGAAAAGTCTGGAAACCACCACAGCTGCCAGCGATTTTACAATTTTTTAATTGGTTAATTTCATTCCCCTTTTCCATTTCCTATTGGTTTTATGTTTCAATCTACTCATAGCCATCCAGAGTATGGGTTATTTCATTCTTTGTATTTGTATTCCCAGCACCTATCACATAGTAGATACTTAATAAGTGTGGGTTGATTGATCAATCCATCATATGTCTCACCAGATGATGCACATTTTTAGGTTTCTGGAAGTAGTTGTGTCTTACATTTTGCTGATACACATCAACCCTAGTAGAAGTTTGTTTTCAAAATGATGAAGTGTAGGCTCTGGGAAACCTCCCCCCCCCCCCCCCTTGAGCTCTTGAATCTTTGAGGTACATGCTCTGGGAAACCCCTTGCCTATCAAAATATCAAATCACCTTTGCATTGACCTCATTAATTCCACCTGAAGTTCCTCCCCAAACTCATTACTGGAGTGTGACCTCATTAACTCCATCTGAAGTCCCTCCCCAAACTCATTACTGGAGTTCGACCTTATTGGCTCGACCTTATTGGCTCCTCCTGAAGACCCTCCCCAGGCTCCTCCTCTGAACCACCCCTAGATTCCTCTGTATATAAGACCCCTTCTTCCCTCCATCTGTGTGAGAGTGCTGTGGAATAGCTTAGCGTAGGCTTGCTCTGTGTGAAAGCTCTATAAAACAACCTAGCATAGACTGGCTCCTTAAGAGCCTACCCCATATGGCGAACTTGAACTTTCAGTAAACTTTACTTATTCTTTGGCTGAGAAGACTTGAGTGGAATTCTTTCAGCAGGACCCGGCATGTTGGTATTTTGGGGTCTCAGGCAGCCCTAACCCTCTTTGGGTACCTCTTCAAAAAGACAAGCTTTTGCTTTCATGGGAAGCTTGAGGTCGGTAAAAGAGCTTTGTGTTTTCCTGAGAGCAGTCTAGCCTGCTTTTATCCTTTTCTTCAGCTTTGTAAGGGTTTTCCATATGTGCCATCTGTCCCATATATGCTTGCTGTAGGATAAACTTTATAGGGTTTCTGTCTTTGAAAGTGTGTGGAAATTTGGGCAGTATATAGTCTTCAACCACGTGGCCTTTCATATTTGGATGGAGTGATAAGCAGCAGTCTTACAGGAGTCTTTGCAGTGTTATGGGGCTTGAGGCACAGTGTCATTCATAGACAGGAGTATCTATAGGACCTCACTGAGCACAAGGAATCCTTTGTTAACCTGGACTCTGGGGAAGATCTGAGTTCAGATGTGATCTCAGACACTTGTAAGACACTTAACATTTGTCTACTTTAATCTCATCATGTGCAATTTGCAAAGAATAATGGCATTCACCTCCCAGGGATGCTGTGAAGACAAGTGAGATAATATTTGTAAAGCATTTAGCTCAGTGTCTGGCATGTAGGTGCTTAATAAATGCTGGTTTCCTTCCCTTTTCCCTATCACAGTGATGGATAACTATGTTTCAGCTGTTTTTTTTTTTTCTTCAGAGAATCATCATTGAAAAGTTATTTCTGTAGTGATGTTTTCCAAGAACTCTTAAATAATTATGACTTATGGATTGGAGACACCTTGTAAAAGATTATGGAAAACTTTTCAGCTGGATCAGATTCTTTTTCATAATCAAGAAATAGACTTAATGAGACCTTTTATTCTCTGCCTCTTTCATTTATTTGTGAAGTGGGTAAAGACACGGTCCAGTGTTGCTTTTTTCAGTGACCAGAATATTCTTGCTCCCTCACACTTCAAACCCCGCAGTTGGAGAAAGAAGAAAAACAAAACCCTAAAATTATGTGTTATCTTGCTCCCTGGAGCCTCTTGGACTCCAGGAGGTTGGTTGCATTCTTCATCACTGACATTTTGGAATTGTGGTTGGTCATTGCATTGAAAAGAAGTGTTAGGTCTTTCAGAATTGTTTGTCTTTCTGATTTTTGTGATTGAATAAATTCTGGTTACTTCATTCTGCATCAGTTCATACAAGTTTTCCTAGGTTCTCTGAAACTGTCCCTTTTGCCATTTTTATGGCATAATAGAATTCCATTGTATTTGTTTACCACAGTTTGTTCAGCCATTACCTGATCGATAGGCACTTCCTTAGCTTTTAATTCTTTGCCACCAATGAAAGAACTGTTATAAATATTTGTATAGATTCATACCCTTTTCTTCTTTCTTTGATCTTTTTGGGGATATGCACCTAGCAGTGACATTATGGGTCAAAGGACATTATGTACAGTTTAATATTTGTTGGGTCTAGTTCCAGATTGCTTTTTAGAATGGCTGAACCATTTCAGAGCTCCACACAGCACATTAATATGCATTTTATCATTTTTGTCCAGTTTGACATTCTGGTGCATATGAAGGGGAACCTCAAGATCAGTCAATATCTGTTAAGTGCCTAGGACGTGCCAGACACGATGCTAAGCACTGGGGATACAGAAAGAGGCAGAGGACAGTCCCTGCCCAGGAGGAGCTTACAGTCTAATGGGGGAAGACAATGTGTAAACAAATATATAAAAAGCAAGCTCTTACAGATTAAATAGAAGAAAATCAACAGAGGGAAGGCACAGGAATTAAGAGGTGTGGGGAAGGCTTCCAGGAAAAGATGAGATTTTAGTTGGAACTTAAAGGACTACAGGGAGATCCTTGTTGGAGTTGTTTTAATTTTAATTTTTTCTGAGTATTTGTGATTTGGAGCATGTTGTCCATGTGGCAGTCTCTTAATTTCCCAGGCTTCCTCCAAGTCTTACATTAAATCCTACCTTCTGCAGGATAACTGTCCCAGTTCCCTTCAAAATTAGAGCCTTTTCTTCTGAGATTACTTTCTCTCAACTCCTAACATATCTTATACACATCTCCTTATTTACCTGTCTGCCCCCGTTTTAATGTGAGCACTCTGAGGGCAGGAACCATTTTTTGCCTTCCTGTGTATCCCTCAACCCTTGGCAAAGTTCTTGGTACAGAGTGAAAATATAATAAGTATTTTTTGACTGATTGACTCAGGAATAATGATTGCCCAACAACAGTAATATTAAGAGTAATACATTTATATAGCACTTTAAGGTTCGTAAAATTTTTTACATAAGCTATTTCATTCAGTCTTCAGAATAATTGGATGTATTAACCTTTGGCCTTTGCTTCTACCTGAACAGTGCTTTTCCCCATCTATTTCTCCCCATTTTCACTAAGAAAGTCATTCATGAGTCGGGGTGAGTGAGGAGGAAAGAAGGGAGAGAATCTGGAACTCAGTGTTTTCAAAACAAATGTTAAAAATTTTGTTTACATGCAGCCGGGAAAAAGATATACAGGCAATGGGGTATAGAAATCCATCTTGCCCTACAAGAAAGTAAGGGGCGGGGAGAGATGGGCAGGAATATGAGAGGGCAGGCTGGGGGGAAGAGTAATCGGTATGCTTGTTCTCTTGGGGTGGGGGAGAGATGGGGAGAAAATTTGTAACTAACTCAAAATCTTGTGGAAATGAATCCTGAAAACTAAAAAAAAAAAATGAAAAAAGAAAGTCATTCGTGGTTAGTATGAAATAATATTTATTACTTTGATATTACTTTATTATGACAGATAAAGTCTGAAGATGACCAGCCACTTGCTGGAGTCCTCTTATCTCTCAGTGGGGGTGTGTTCCGTTCCAACCTTCTGACTCAGGACAATGGGATGCTGACCTTTTCGAACTTGGTAGTGTATTCATTTATAATTTGCTGCTGTTTGCCTGTAGGAGAGGTTGGGATGGAGTATACATTCCTTGTGTTTGTCTTGTAAATATGAAAAGGAAAACCAACTTGTAGTGTTTCAGATCCTCTGGAGACTAAATCCAATTAGAACATTGTTAGTACCAGGACTTCATCTGCTGATTCGTGTTTCTCTCTACACAATCATTGCATTTTCTTGCCTTCCACCTGTCACAAAGATGTTGTAATTAATAACCCTGGCCACAACTCCTTCTGCATATCTCCCATTGTTTCACAGCAGGATTGCAGTGTTTATGATCTTGAGTATTGTAAGGTAGTTATTTTTTGTGTTTCTTTTCCAGAACAAGTACCGTATATTGGAAAAACATTACTCAAATGAGTCATTAGTATATCCTCAGAGAGTATACCTTAATAACCATCATGTCAGTCCTGTGGAGGAGGGTAACTGTCCACAAAGATAGGATAGGGATGATCTTTCTTAGCCTGTTAAGAACCAGGGGAGCTATATTAATGGTAGTTCTGACCTGCTGACTGCAGTTTTCTTTATTCTCACTGGGTTGAAAATGCTCTTGCACAAACTTCACATTTTTGGTTATTTCTTGGCAGAGCCCAGGGCAGTATTACTTTAAACCCATGATGAAGGAGTTTCGTTTTGAGCCTTCCTCACAAATGATTGAAGTACAAGAAGGGCAGAATCTGAAGATCGCCATCACTGGTTACAGAACAGCTTATAGGTAATTGTCCCTGGGTCTCACAGACAAAACTGAACATGACAGCTGAACTGTGGGATCTGAGTTAGAGCTGTGTCATGTGAAAAGCAGGCACTGAGCATCTTCACTTATTTTTTGAGGGTTTTTTTTTTTTTTTAAGAGGAAGAGGAAAACATTTTGAATTGAAAAAAATGATTTTTTGACTAGATTTGGCCTAGAATAGCCTCTTTCAGATTGCTTGGCTTGAATTAAATTGAAGAGAGAATGTGCTTTGAATAGAGCTATGTGTGTAAGGGTTGGAAAATTGAGTATTTTCTTGAAAAAAATGTGGTTTTGGAAAATTGAAATTGATTAGTTTTTGCTTTCTTAAATATTTCATTATCTGAAGAAAAAGTCTTATATTTTATTACGATTTTTCAAGGGCTTTGGAAAAATGTTTAAAAATTAGAATTGATTATGAATGGGGTACAGGGATCAGTACAGGAAATATTTTGAAGTAGATCACAGTCAGATTTGCTTGGATTGTTGGAAGACTGAGTGTTTGTACTGTTATGTTCTGTAAATTTTATGCTCATTTTATGTATTATCAAATGTAAGTTCATTTTGCCTGAAATCCTTTATCTGTTGTAGAACACTTTGGGATGCTCACATGCTCCTTTCTTTCTTCCTCCTGCTCTCTCTAGTTGCTATGGCACAATTTCTTCTCTAAATGGGGAGCCGGAACAAGGAGTTGCTGTGGAAGCAGTAGGACAGGGTGACTGCAGTATTTATGGGGAGGATACTGCAACTGATGAAGAGGGAAAATTCAGACTTCGAGGATTACTGGTAAGAATCAAGGCTTATTTATTATACTTTCTGTATTTCTTTGCATTGTATTATTTAGCGAAGTGGTTGGATATTTTGCTAAATGTTTTCTTTGATGCTTGATATGCATTCCACCTCTCAAAAGACTTTGTTCCAAATGTGAAGTGAGACATTTATTTTCTGATTTGGCCAGTGTGTGGATTTGTCTTACTTGTTTATAAAGAAGGGTTCTTCTATTGGAGGTGCCATGTGGGGAACCATTAGGAAGTGACAGTGATAATTTTTTTTTTAAAATAGCATCAATAAGACATTTAAAAAGAAATAAGAATCACAACTTCAAGTTTGCTATTTTGCCCAAAATTATTATGAATAGAAATATATTGTTCAAGGACTCCACAAGAAATTGTGACCTAGAGTTATGAACAAAATTAGGTTTTTGTTGTTGAGTCTTTTTATGAGGCATGCCCTTTGTCAAAGCCTAACTTTGCACAGTTAGGCAGTATTGCTGAGAATAAAGGAAGATCCCATTTGTTCTGCCATAGGTTTTGAGTCTGGGCTAGGGCACTTGATGTGTTCTCCAAGCACGGAAATTATAAAGTGTACTATCTGTTCCACCCCAGTTTTGTGATAGTATCTTAGAAAATATCACCTCTAAATACATCCCTCCTTTACCCAGTGAACTATCTCTTGTAAAAGACATTGAAAAAGAATGAGTTTGAAAAAAGGCAGGTCAACCAAATCAGTCAATACATTGACTATATCTGAGAATATACACAATATTCTGTACCCATCACACCCATCCCTGCAGTGAAGGGAGATTATAATTACATGTTTGTCTGACTTAACAAATTACATTGTTGAAGTTATTCTGTATATTGTTTTCCTGATTCTGCTTACTCTGTTTCAGTTTATGTAAATGTTCCCATGTTTTTCTCAGTTAGTTTTTGTTATTTCTTGGAGCATAGTATTATCGATTTATATTTATGTTCTATAATTTGTTTAACATTCCTCAGTTGATGGGCATCTACTTTGTTTCCAGTTTTTTGCTACTACACAAAATGCAGCTATAAATATTTTATTATCTATCTGTCTATCTGTCTGTCTGTCTATCTATCTATCTATCTATCTATCTATCTATCTATCTGTGGCTTTTGTTTCTGTCTTTGAACTCTTTTGCTTCTAGCAGTTGCATCCGGGTCATAGGATATGGAATTTGAGCCACTTTTTAAAAACATTATTCCAAGTTGCTTTCCAGAATGGTTGGACAAATTCACTACTCTTACTGTGTAGCTTTTATCTTCTTCTTATCAGACTCATAACGTTTCCGAATTTTTTTGTTCAAAGATACAAATAACTCTTTGAAATGAGATTGCTTCATATTCTAGGTGAACCACAGAATGTTTAACTGGTGATCAGAAATTGGTTAGTCTCGTGGTAGGTTTTAAGATAACTTTTCTAATAATAATAATAATTCAGAGTTATATAATGCTTTTTAAAGTTTACAAAGTACTTTTCTTACAACAACTGTGTGAAACAGGCAATTCAAGCATTATTCCCAAAGAGGCTGAGTAAGTTTCCCAAAGTCACTGAGCTGGTAAATTTTGGAGCTGGGATGAGATTGCATGTTGAATGGTCTTTCCACTCTTAACACAGTACTTCTCAGTATAAGGTTAACAGATTTTATGCATTAGGGAAGAAATAATACCCGATTGATTAAGGCCAGAAAGCATTGCATGTACTGAACTTTTTCAGGATTTATCATTGGTTTTGTATTTGCAGCCTGGATGTGTATACCATGTCCAGCTCAAGGTAGAAGGGAATGAACATATTGAAAGAGCCCTCCCCCAGCATCGAGTAATTGAGGTAAGGCATTTAACTCTGCAATGGATCTTTTAATGATTAGTTCATATTCTAAAATATTGAATTAGCTACCCGCATTTCACTTAGTTGAAGAATTTTAGATCTTAATAATAGGATAATTTTTCTTTATAATACAGCATGAAAAAGTATAATATTAGCATCATTAGAACAATTCATTTTGATAAGAAATTTAAACAGTTGGTTCCTTGTTCTTTCTCAAGCTGTAAGTTCCTCAGGGAACTTAAGGTATGTGCTTATGGAGCTTTTCAGATCAAGGATGTGAAAGAGAACATTGGTTTAAATAGTAAAGGATTGCTTCATTGTTGTTACTCAATTTTCCCTTATCCAAATGAACTTCTCACTTATCTCTTGACTTCCAGAAAAGGTTAATTAGCCTTCTGTTAGATGGATATTCTTTTTGTAGTGAAGGTCATTATTCAAACTAAATTGTCAAGGTAAGGAAGCATATGTTAAATTCAGCAGAAAGCAGATCAGGATTTTCATGTGGGACTTTCCTCCTCTAATCTCTGCCTTCTGCTACCCCACTCCCGATAAACCTAATTTGCTAGGTCTGGGGGCATGGTTAAGAAAAAAGTAACTGACTTGGTATAGTGCCAATGCAATATTCACTGCGGCAGTGGTCACTATAAATATTCCTGCGTAGTGCTCAATCACAAAATATTCTCCAAATAGAAAAACAGAAACACACCAAGAAGTTGATTCCATCAGAGTTGCAAATAAGTTAATAAGCCATAACATCACAGGGAGCCAAAGCATCCTATAGCCTTCCCACAGAACAACATTTACTCACAAGCCTGTCTCCCTTGGATGTGTTCTCTTTTTCCTTCCAATCTAGCCGTTCTTAGATGTAGTTACCATACTAGTACGCCCCTCCTAGACACTGTCTCTAATTCTCTCTTTGATTTTATTGGTATTCTTTGAAAACATGTATCTCTAGGCTCTCCCTTCTGTAACCTCAGTTCCCAGTTTTCACGGAGCCCTGCATTTTTAGACCACTCTCTTAATTCCCTTCTGCCTCCAAATAGAGGTCCAGTATCCCATATTTCGTGATCCCTAGTTGCCAGTGTAGTGCCAGTGCAGTATTCACAGTGCCAGTGGTCACTATAAATATGCCTGCATAGTGCTTGATCACAAATATAACAGACTATCCATATAGAAGACAGAAACAAAACATTTATCAAGACACCAGAACACCAAATCCTGAAATCAGTCAGCCAATCCCATCATAGTGGCAAAGAAGTAAATAAGCCATAACAGCACAGAGAGCCGCAGCATCCTTTAGCCTTCCCACAAACTACCCTGTCTCCCTCGGATGTGTCTTCTCTTCCCTCCAATCTAGTTGCTCTGACTCCCAGCTTCCTGTGGACTCTGCTCCACCCTTCCGCAAACTCCTCCCCACAGGTTCTGTGTTCAGCCTCCATTCAGTGTAGGGTATGTCTTCAAAGCAGGGAAGATCTTCAAATTCCCATTACCATTACATAGAATCTAATGTAGCAAAGGTAGCATGTGTTACTCTTATTTGAAAAGGACTGTGGTGGCTGATGACAAATTCAGGTAGTGTTTCATACTCACGTATTTTTGAGGGGAATGATAGTTTTCTTTAGATCAATAAACAAGTCTGTTCAGCTTCATTAGCATATGCAACTATTTTGATATAAAGTAAATTGCAAGAATTCACATAACTAGAAAAAGTTATTTTCTTTGACTAATTTTTAGTACTGTGCATTTATTCTTCAATATATTTTAGGTTGGTAATTCGGATATTGATGATGTAAATATCATAGCTTTCCGGCAGATTAACCAATTTGATTTAAGTGGAAATGTGATCACTTCCTCTGAATATCTTCCTTCATTATGGGTAAGCATAAGTCTATGTTTTTAATATAAGTTTGGTTTTCTTTGACTTTGAGATGAGTGGGAGCCATGGTAAGCGGCAGACTATTGCTGAAGTACTAAGTATGTTCCTAAATTGATTTGAGAAATTGATGTAAAGCATGGCAGTAGTTGAAGTTAGGATTTTATTAAGTTTGATTACAACACTGTCAGAATTACTATAGGCAGTTACTTGTGTTTGAATGTCAAATTTTTCTGTTCAGTTCTGGTTTTTTCAGCAAGAATGCTTGAAAGTCCTCCACCTCACTGAATGACCATATTTTCCCCTGGAACATTATACTCAATTTTGCTGGGTAGGTGATTCTTGGTTTTAATCCTAGCTCCCTTGATCTCCAGAATATCATATTCCAGGCCCTTCAATCCCTTAGTGTAGAAGCTGCCAGATCCTGGGTTATCCTAATTGTGTTTCCACAGTATTCAAATTGCTTTCTCTTGGCAGCCTTATAGGCAGTTACTGAATTGTAAAAAATAAAACTAATCTGATCTTAGATGACCATTTGTCTACAGTTAATCTTTGTGCAGATTGTAGGGGAAAGCTGATGAATGATCAGTACAGCCTGGGGTAAAGCAGTAAGACAATGTTAAGATGATTTAATACCATTTGCTCAATTAACTTTTTGCTAAAAGGTTGTTTTCTTTTAGTGTTCTTGGTGGGGGTGTGGGGTGTTGTTCATTTAGTGTTTTTGCAATTTTATAATTGTACTTCAAATTCAGATTGATTTGAAAGGAGTTTTGAGATTTAGTTCTGCTGACCATCTGTGTTTCATAAAATGGTGGAAAGCTGGAAATGTAGGCTTACAGAAGGTACAGTGCTGACTTTATCATTGGATGACTATAGGCTAGAACCTTCACAGTACTTAGCATCTGCCAGGACTGTACACAACTCTTTTGCTCTTCTGCTTGCAGTTTGAAGGATAGAAAGTGGGTCCTTTAGCCTGAAAAAAAAATAATAGTATTTTTTTAAAATCCCACTAAAGTGTTTCTTGAGGCAGCAGAGGGAGCTAAATGCAGGATAGAAGTATTTTTTTAGGTTTTAGGTGGAACATAATTTTGAAGCAAAGTGATGAGGTAGTCTTAAATTTTTATGAATCCTACCTTGTCAGGGCCTCAGATGATTGATTGATGAGGGTATTTATAAATAAATTGCCAGACTTGGGCATTTTCTTATTCAAATAACTATGCTTTTAAAGAATTCCTTCTCTTAACAATTAAGATGTTCCTACGATGTCCAAAATGTGAGTCCTTTTCTGGATTCAAAAGCACTCTTGAAATGCTTTCTTTCTTTGATCCCTTCTTGTTTTACTCTCACAGGTAAAGCTTTACAAAAGTGAAAACCTCGACAATCCAATTCAGACAGTCTCTTTGGGCCAGTCTCTCTTCTTCCATTTCCCACCATTACTTAGAGATGGAGAGGTAATAGAGATTACTTGTTTTCAGTTTTTGCTTTTGTTCTTGTTTCCCCTGTACTAAAAAAAAATTATGAGCATGAAATACAAAAATTTATGGGCTTGTTCTCCCCTTCCTTTGCCAAAGGAATAACCAAAGGATTACTGAATGCTCAGTTAGTCAAGAGGGTTTGGATCATCTTGTTAATATTATTTCTGATAAGAAATAGACCACCTGTTTTGAGGATTGAGAGGACAAACTTCAAGGATTTTTTGGGTCATTTTAATGGTATAGAGTCATATCCTGATGTCTTTGAAGAGTCTCAATTGATAGAGACAATGATTCCTACTTGATAAGGTCAAGTTTCTTGGCCATTCCCCAAATCTAAATTGCCACCATCTTCTGTGGGCTAATACAGTAATTTTTCTATATGAAGTATAGCAATAAGATAATTTGATGGTTACAGGAATGGGGAACCTACAGTCTCGAGGCCATATGTGAATCCTAGCAAATTGAATCCAAACAAATCCAGAGGGAATATGTTCTGTGAGGGTTGGATTCAGTCAAAGGGCCTCACTTGAGGACTGAGAAGGCCATTTGTGGCCTTAAGGCCCCAGGTTCCCTACCCCTGCTTTAAAAAAAAAAGGGATTTCAGAGTTTTATGTATTTCAAGTAAATTTTTCTTAAGTTAGTGCCCTTGGGACTCTGCTTATTCCAGCAGTTCTGCCATTGCTTTAAAACATTTGCTTTAAAAAAAATTAAATCTACCCTCTTTGGACATTTGGCCACTATTAAGGATATTCGTGAAAAATTGGCTGTAGGCTCTAATAACAGTTCTTGAAGAAGAGTTCCAAAAATGTTTTGAGCAAAGCAGTTTGAGGAAAAGGAGAAGAGAATGAGCCCTACACTGGCCACTGCCCTCTGCGGCCAGAACCCTCCACTTCCATTCCTTCTGCCCCTGTGATGTCATCCTCACTATGCTCCAGAGAGACTGATGGTAATGGAGGGGCTACTGTTGTTGCTAACCCTGCTCTCTGAAACTAGAATCCATTCCTAGAAAGTTCTTGAAAAGAAGATAGAGATGTTATCCACAAGGGAAAGGCTGGCACAAGGATGGGACTAGCCCTGCAGAGCAAGGGTATGCCAAAATAAAACAAGCATAGGTAACTGAAAGTGTTAGAGAACCGTAATTCTAGTGGAAATATAGCTTGAAACACTGTTTTTAAAATAAAATTTTTATTAAAATGTTGAATTCACTTTTTAAAAAATTGTTCCTTTGTTTTAAATAAATTTTGTTTATATCTTTTTTTTTTTTTAACATCATCTGTCTTCCAATGCAGTGCTCTCCCAGAGAACTGTCTCTTATTAAGATGAATTAAAAAAAAGGGGGGAAAAAATTCAGCAAAACTAAGCAACGTATCAGGAAGGTCTGCCATGTATATGGGGTGTTCTACACTTGTGCTCTTCTGCTTCTGTTACAGAAGTGGGAGGGAGATGCTTTTGTATAGCTCTTCTTTGGGGTTGATCTTGATCATTTTAATTTAGTTTTGAGTGTTGTGTTGTTGTCCTTTCCATTTACATGATTGTAGTCAATTTGTGTATTTGTTTTCCCTGTTATGCTTGCTTCACTTTGCATCATTTTACCTAAAATGTCTCTTACTTCTCTGTATTCATCATATTTGTGATTTTTTTTATAGCACAGATAAATATAGTATGTGAAATTTATGTTTCAGGATCTGTTCAGCCTTTCCCAAGTTGACTTTGTTTCCAGTTCTTTGCTACTACAAAAAGTTATGCTGTGAATATTTTGGTGTAGTTGAAATCTTTCTGTCTTTTATTCTTTTACAGTATATGCTTAGCAGTGGAATCTTTGGGTCAAAGGACTTGGATATTTGGATCTCCTTTCTCCTCAACCCTTTTCCCTCTCTCTCCTTCCACTTTTTAAGCGTAATTCAGAACTTTTTCAGGACAGTTGCACCAGTTTGCAATTCAGTCCACAATGTGTTAGTATGCCTGCCTTCTCATAGTACCCCCTATGTTAAATATTCCAATTATTTGCCATATTTACTAATTTCCTGGGTGTGAAGTAAAATCTGAGTTGTTTTGATTTTCATTTAACATTTTGGTGATTTGGAGCAATCTTTTCATGTTGGTTTAAACCTGTCTGTAGTTATTGATGATGGATTTCTTCCTTTTTTTTTTTTTATGGATAGAATTATGTTGTATTACTGGACTCTACACTATCCAAATCCCAGTATGACTACACCTTGCCTCAGGTTTCTTTCACTGCCATTGGATACCACAAACATATTACATTGATTTTTAATCCTACAGTAAGTAAAAGGGGAATTTTTTTAATGGAAAAGAAAAATATGTGAAAATGTAGAGACTTTAACTATTTAGCATAGATTCCTTAAGCCAAGTGATAATTGTGGGGGTTTTTTGTTTGTTAATTTGTTGTTTTCTAAGTCAGCTTGCTCCCTAGCACCTTCTCCTTGAGTTTGACACCACTGCACTATCCTGCCTTTCGGGCAGTAGCTACTATTTATATAGTACTTTAAGCTTTGCAAAGCACTTTACATACATTATCTCTTTTGAATCTCCCAGAAGCTGTGGGATTATAGGTGATATGGTGGTTATTGTCCTTATTTTACACATGAGGAAACTCAGACCCATGGAAGTTAAATAACTTGGAGCCAATAAGCATCCAAAGTGAGATTTGGTCCCAGGGCTGACCTGGGTTCTCCTGACGCCAAGTCTAGTACTCTCTACTCCTTGACTGAGTAGGAAAAAGTGTGATCAAGTTCCTAACTTGTAAAGTGACTGTATCTATGCAGTTGTATGATGTGAAAGCAGAGCCTCAAATTCTGGGGCTTTGGAAATCATATTTTAGGTGACACAGGGATGAAATGGCTAACATATTCCTTTCAGCCCCTGCAATGTTAGAAAACACCAGAGATGATCATTTAGATGAATTCTTTGTCTCTGCCTTGGTGCACATCCAGCCCTTTGGTGAAATGAGAAGGGCTGTGTGAAGTGGCACTGATGGATTAAGGATGCACACGTGCCCATGTGCTTCCTTGCCAACAGAGCTAAAGCAGCATGATCTTTGGAACCGGGACACTTTGGGAGCTAGTGTCAGGTAAATAGAGATGGCTTTTGGTGATGGCCCACAGTCAGACCCAGCTTATAATGCATCACCTTTGCAAAGCTGGAAAGGTGAGCCAAGCAGGGACTGTCTATAGGAGTCATAAGACCTAGTAACTAGATTTCTCTATTACACTAATCAGGCAAAGGCAGCATATGTGTTAATATGTTGAGCCCTTCTTAAAATCAGCAAGTATGTAACACTAACCAGGACATCATCATAACTTCTTTTTATTCATTCATTTGATTATATTTAATGCAGTTAGCATGGTATATATTGACCATTAGTGCTGCTATAAATACAAATTTCTTGGTATTGGGACATAGGAAACTAATTTTTTGAGCCTTGTCCTTCTTTAATATGTGCTTTTGGGAAAGGTCAGTTCATTTATCTGGAACTCATTTTATCTTTCTGTAAAATGGGCTTAGAAATGTTTTTCCCTTGGCTGTTTTGGGAAGTATTGATAGACAATGTCTATACAGGGTATTCCGTAAATCTTAGTGAAGTTTTAAATTATTAAAGATTAAAATTATGCTAAGACTTTTTAGGCACTCTGTGTATAGCTTGAATCTCTTTTTTTTTTTTTTTTTTTGCTTTTTGGAGGGCAGTTGGGGTTAAGTGACTTGCCCAAGGTCACACGGCTAGTTTTTTGTGTTAAGTGTCTGAGACCGGATTTGAACTCAGATACTCCTGACTCCAGGGCTGGTGCTCTATTCACTGCGCCACCTAGCCGCCCCTATAGCTTGAATCTCTTGGAGGGATGGGGACTGGTACTGCGATTTCATTAGAAAACAGAACTCATGGGTGAGGAAACTCCCCTTACCAACGCAGATTGGCACCTTCTCTACAATTACAGTTTTAGAGAGCTGCCTACAGCTCTGGAAGGTTAAGTGACTTGTCCAGGGTCACACAGACAGGATGTATCAGAATCAGGACTTGAACCCAGGCCTTCTTGACTTTGAGTTACATCACCTGACCTATAGGTGCAAAGTAAATGTGTATAGCATCATGGATAATCTAGTAATTAACTTTCCTCTTGATCTTTTGATGTTTTCAGAGGAAATTACCTGAACAAGATATTGCCCAAGGATCTTACATCGCATTGCCCCTGACATTGCTTCTGTTGCTGGCAGGTTATAACCATGATAAGGTAGGAATTCTTTAATTCATCAAAAGTAGTTAAGTGTGATAGGCTAGAGGTTTGAGTCAAGGAGAGCTTTCTTCCTCACTTGCTTTGGGAACGTCAGCTAAAGAAGGCCTAGCCTAAAGATATGGAAGTACCCAACAGCCCTAGAACAAGGGAGGTGCGTGTGCATATCTGTGGTCTGTGAATGTATGTTACTAAATGCTGATTGTGGCTGAAGAATTTGGGCTCCGTTTAGGTTTTGTATTTCCATCCTCTTCTCTCTCTCCTCTAGCTTATTCCTTTGTTGTTGCAATTGTCAAGCCGACTACAAGGAGTACGAGCCCTTGGTCAAACTGCCGCTGACATTGGTGCCCCAGAGGAGGTGAAGAGGCAGGCAAAGAAGCAGAAGACTCGTCGGACGTGAAGAGAAAGACACGTTACCTAGACTTGGACCTAGACCAGGCCGGAGGCTGGGGCTCTTTGGAAGCGAGGCCTCTGGCTGGACAGTGGATTGGATAATTGATGGATTGCAGAAAACTGCAGAGAAATTTCTGTTTGTTCCACAGCCCTCTCTCAGTACAGTTGTACTTTCTCTTTCAATTCCCTATGACCCCTACTGTTTTCAAATTGAGAGTCACATGAATGGACCCCCTCTCACTCTGCTGAGCACATATTTTGGAATTGAAGATAATTTATTTTTTGTCATGGAAATATTTTAAGCTCTGCTGGTGATGTGAGAATGTAACTCTTAACTTAGACATCAGTTTGTAAGAGGAGTTCCAGTTCAATAAATAAGATTCTCAGTTTCTTTTAGCGTGTAATATTTGGGGAGGGTCATTTTTTTTCTGATTTTATTTTACATTTAGAACCTGTTTAAGAAATAGTCTACATCCACTTCCAGAAAGTTGCATTGATTTCAGGAAAAGTGAGTCTGGACTTATATATTCCATTTAGTCTCTAACATGATTTAGATAATATTGTATAGGATGTGCACAGAAATCTTAAGTTCTGAAATTAACAGCATTGGTCTCATTTTTCTTGGTTAAGTTGTTTTAAGCACAACCCTAAAAGGAGTATGGGATCCAGAAAAGTAAAGTTAAACATAGTATGTGAGTCAGTGGCAGATAGGGTAGAATTGAGGAGTTTTCTGCCTGTTAAATAAGTCTGCTTCAGTTGAGTTGCCAGCTCTTAGCTGGTTTTACATTGTTACCAGCTTTTGGTCTTAGAAGATTATGAATTTTATATTGAAAATCTTGGGGCAGATGCAATACATGTCCCATTTCTGACAATGTTTTTTTAGTGTTGCTTCATATGGATGCCCAGAAACATTACTTTTAAATGTTAATGGTGCTTTTTATTGACATGGTGTAAAGGTTAAGAGCTTGGAAAGATACAAGTTAAATGTCAATGAATTCTTTGCAGTTCCTGATATGACCATTGAGTGGCAGTGTTCAACTTTTGAATGACTAGAAATTGTAATAGACTTCTATTAAAAAAAAATACATGCTCTTTAAAAAGCAAGAGATGTGGCATTTCAGTTTGAAAGTTGAACTGAATCAGATATAAAGACTTTGTGCCTTGGGTTTTACAATTTCCACGTAGGAATCCTTTGATCGCCTTGTCAGAAGCAAGACATAATTAGAGATAATGATTATAGATAAGTTTCTCACATTTAACTTGCACTTAAAGGTTTAAAAAGCATTTTCCTTGTAGTAACTCCTTGAAGTTGGTAATACAAATATTATTGCCCTTATGTTGTGGATGAGGAAACAAAACTCAAGGAAGTGATGGCCTCAGTCACACAGCTAGTAAATGCCAGAGCCAGGATTCATATATGGGTCTTCTGAGTCTCAAATCCAGTTGTGAATGCTTCTTTTTATTCCTAGGAAATCACTTAGCTACAATAGGACATCTTCTTGAAGAATATCAGCACGTTGACCTACTGACCTGTCAGCGTGTGTTTGGGGGGCTTGCCAAGAGAAGTTACAGTGGTAAGATTACACTGAATGTACAGAACTCAGCACTAGTTTTTAGGAACCACAGTTCTGAGACGATATACATGCTTCCTCTTTGTTCCTTTGGATAATAGGGGACCATTACAAATTCTTGAATAGCATGATTAAATGCTTTTTTTCCCTTAGAAAGCAAAAATGTTTCTTTATTAATAGTTGCTTATGTTTTTGTAACACTTTATGGTTACAAAGTGCTTCCTTATACTTTAGCTTATTTGATCCTTATAACAATTCTGTGAGTAAAGTAGGGCAGTAATCTCATATTGTAGATGAATGGTTGTCATTAGAGGTAAAGTGACTTTCCAAAAGTCTCTCACTAATAATAACTCTATTTCAATTTCTGTCCCCCAAATAATAATAGATTCTTGTCAATGGGACCTACTGTCTTTTTGGCCTTAACTTCCTTATGTGCAAGTTGAGGGGAGCTTCATTTCCTCAGGATCAATCCTCATCATATATTGAATAAAAACTATGCCCTACTTTAAATTTCAAAGCCTTCCTTTGCACTGTTACTGACTGCCTAACCTGGGCTCTCCACTCTCTTTGTAGCACAGTTGTACCCATAAGTTTCTATGTCTTAATTTACCCACTACTGACTTTGTCTTGTTGCTCATACCTGGGGCATCAGCTTTATACCTAAACTACCCTCTCCTATGTGTCATCCAGGTGAAATACTACATATCCTTAAAGTTCAGTTCACATGCAACTTCATCAGTGTAGACTTCTTTGCTCCAGCTTGATCTGATTCTTTCCTCTTGCAAATGCTCTTCTAGTATGTTGGTTATACTTTTCATTTCAGACTCTGTATTATCTTTATGTTCATGCATGTCTCAGTACATTGTACTGTATCATTAGCTTCTTGGAAGCAAGATGTGTTACTTCCATTTTCTTATTTTTACCTCAGTACCTAGTGTAGATTCTTACAAATAGTAGATTCTTAAGGTATGAATTTGTTAGTTAATCCTGCCCTCTTTCCCTTTCCTTAAAGTTTTGAAATAATTTCTCTATAGAGTTTTCCCTGACCATGTAGAGACTATTGAATATTTTTTTGGGTAATTGCCTCTTGCTGTAGCTGTCTGTTTTATTATGTCAACTCCTACAAGGGACTTTGCCTTTAAAATTGTTGTACAAAATATTGTGCAATATTAGTCTAATATTGTGTCCTAGTGAACACTTTTGATGATGATAATGATGATGATTTGTTGTCTCATAGAACCAAAGAACTTGTTGGAAGGGAAGTAATACAAATGAAGTCTAGTTTTGAGGGGGAGTCAGATTCACCTCTTATGAAGACTACCATATTTATGGTGCAATGATTAATCCTATGTCATATTTAACAATAATTTTAGGAAGATCTTTAGTTTCTTTTCCTGCTGTCCTTAAGGACATCTTAAGTTACATTGTAAATTAGACCATCCATTTAAAGGAAATGTACCAAATGGACAAGATGACAGTGGTTCTTAATTTTGGTAATTTTAATATTCTTTAAACCAAAATTAATTGGACACATCTCCAGTGTCTCTACAGAGATCATATTTGTGGAGTCTGTTTTGCTTTTTCTTGTCATCACAGATAGGGTAACTGGACAAAGGACACCAATAGCTGTTGTCATTTAGTTTTGCTGCTGCTTTCTTTGTAAAAGTGAGAGTAAGTAGATAATGGCTATTGAAGAGAGCAATTTTAGACAAAGTAGAGATCTGCTTCTTATTTTTGTTTCTTTAGGCTGACATGGATGGTAGGGGTGTTGCAAAGTACCATCTTTTAGAAAATGCTCACCATAAAATCCATAGATTACTAATTATTTTTCACTAAGTTGTTAAAGGAGCACTGGACTGGCAATGAGGCCTGGCGTTCTGGTACTGACTTAGCAATCAACTAGCTTATAAGGCATTGGACTAATCTTTTAAACCTTATTTGGGGCTATTTCTTCATCTTTAAAATGAATTTAGTCTAGATGATTGATCTCTAAGATTTCTGCCAGCCCTGAAATCATATATTCTATCAGAGGGGGGCATAGGCTTGCAACCTTTTTTTTTTTTAAAGACTAAAGCTTGGTCTGTTCTAACAGCTTTGTGGCTCCCCATCCCCCCATGTCCACCCACTCTCCCCAGTTAGGGGTTTGTGATTGTAGAGTATAGTGAATTAGCTGAATCACATGAACATAGGAACTGTTACCACGGCTTCATTAGCACTATATTAAAAACTCAGCCAGATCAATAGGGATGGGAGAGAGGGACACATGAGTTCTGTTCTCAACTTATTTCCTTTTTAAAATGAAGAGAGAAGAATAAATATATATTGTCTGGTAGACTATTTAACAAAGTAGTAGACCACTGGGCAAAGCCTACAACTCACTTGAGAGTGAAGTAGATCATTAATATTGAATGTTCACTATATACTTGTTAGAGATGAGTCAATTCATTTTTTTTTTTTACTGTATTCCTTAATAGAACTTACACATAGGAGAGGTCGATTGATTCTATTTATTTTCTGAGGATTTAGAGCCTATTGATTGGATGTGGAAAATATAATTTTCAGAGAAATGTCTAACCTGGGGAGAGCATATCATTTTTTCCCTTTAAAACAATTTCAAGTGTTATAAAATAAGATTCCCTAAAATGTAGAATCATAGAATTGTGGAATTAAAAAAAACCCAAGTGGTAACCTAATCTAACCGCACAACATTTTCAGAAGATAAAACTGAGACCTTGAATCTAAGGCTCTTTCATCTACATATAAGAAATACTTAAATTACCAGGAAGCCTTGTTAAAATCTAGGTAAATGGATATATACACCATTTTCCTGATCAACAAATGTTTAGTATGTGCCTTCTCTGTCAGGTAATTATTTTGCTAGATATCAGGGATACAAGTACAAAGAATGAAACAACCTATAAGCTTGTGTTCAAGAGGGAGAAGGAGAGATGGGTACGTATATAAATATATACTGGAAAAATATAAGGAAGATAAATTCAAAGTAGTTTGGGGTGGGGAGAGAGGAAGGTGCTAATAGTTGTTTAAATGAGGAAAGCTTCACATAGAATTGGTACTGGAGCTACATCTTCAGGAATGACTGGGATTCTTTGATATGGAGTGTAAAGAGTGAGTACATTCCAGAATGGAACCAGTGCAAAGATAGGGAATGTAGTAAGTAATAGGAAAGTTCCAAAAAGAGAACAGTAGCTGCCAGGGGTGGGGAACCTGCAACCTCGAGGCCTTGTGGCCCTCTGGGTCCTCAAGTGTGACCCTTTGAATCCAAACTTAACAGAACAAATCCCTTTAATAAAAGAATTTGTTCAGTAAAACTTGGACTCAGTCAAAAAGCCACACCCAAGGACCTAGAAGGCCACATGTGACCTCAAGGCTGCAGGTTCCCTACCCCTGAACTAGACTGTTTCTAACTACTTGATAAGTTTATTATTTTCCTTTGACTTTTTTGAGAAATTTTAAAATTTTGTGTGCCAGAGTCATTCAGAAGACTCTTTAATGTAGACGTTTAGATTTTTAATTGACATACATTTTCCTCTATAAGAACAAAGAGGTCAGTCTGGATCACAGTGTATATGTATGTGTACGTGTGTTGGGTAAGTTGCAGAGAGTTAGGAAAGATAAGTTGGGTTAGGGTTGTGAAGAGCTCTAAAAGCTACACACAGGACTCTGTTTTATCCTAAAGATAACAGTCACTACAGTTTGAGTAGGGGAATGACAAGATCAGATCTGTGCATAAGGAAAATCACTTTGACTGGGACACCAATCAGGAGGCTGTTGGAATAATAATAAACTAGAGCTGATGAGAACACTTAACTAAAGTGGCTTTATAGCACTCACACCGAAGTGATGTGAGTAAAGAGAAAAGAGGGGCTATGAGAGATAAAGTGGTAGGAAAAAACAAGAATTGGTGACTGAAAGCTATCAGGGATGGTGGAGAATGAGGAATAGGGGAAGATGGTGAAATCGAAAACCTTGGAGATGGGCAGGGTGGTGATCACCTTTGATAGAGGTAGGGTAAGTTTGGAAGAGAAGTGAATGTAGGGGAGAGAAGATGGATTCTGATGTGGTATGTTGAGTTTGAGATGTCTTCGGGACACCCAGCGTGACGGGTGTTAGTGATGTGGGATGAGACACGGAAGAGAGGAGCTGGATATATAGATTTGTGAGTCATATTCAGAGTTGATAAACCCGTGGGAGATGATGTCAGTAAGAGATACGTGGACAGAAGAGAGCCCAGGGTAGTCTTAGGGAACACCCACAGTTAAGGGACTTGATTGGAATGATAAGCCAGCCCAGGAAGTTGAGAAGAAACAGTCAGAGAGGTGGGAGAAACGGGAAGTAGTGTCATTAAGAACCCTGAAATACACTGTCCAGTAGGAGAGGCTGACCAGCAGTCAAGTGTAGCAGAGAAGTCAAGAAGCATGAAGGAGCGACAAAAAGGAAACATTGGATTTCAGCCACTAAGAAATCATTGGTAACTTTGAAGAGAGAATTGTAATTGAGTGATGAAGTTGGAAGTCAGTTTGCAAAGGATTGTGATGTGAGAGGAGAATAAGTGGAAGCGATGAGTGTATCACTGTTAGTCGTGTTCTCTGTAAGATGAATTTGGGCAAATACTAGATTGGGAATGTGGTCTATTGGGGGCAAGTGGTCATTATAGACTTTTGGAGGTTATCAACTGATGCTTTAAAATCTAGGTTGAGAATCCATTTGACTACTAGAAATACTAAAAATATCTCTTCATCTCTTCTGGGCGTTAAAGGGAAAAAAATTAGGGAGTTTTTTTTTTTTAGATGAACATTTTAGTTTAAGCACAGTGGTTCTCAACCTTCCTCATGCCGCGACCCTTTAATACAGTTCCTCATGTTGTGGTGCCCCCCCCTCCAACCATAAAAGTATTTTCGTTGCTACTTCATAACTGTAATTTTGCTACTGTTCTGAATCGTAATGTAAATATATGCAGGATGTATTTTCATTGTTACAAATTGAACATAACCCACAGGTTGAGAAATGCTGGTTTAAGGAATTTCTTTGGGAATTCTTGGTTTTTTTTATTGATGTTCGTTTTTTGGTCTGCTTTCTTCCTCCAGAGGAATTATGTCAGGGATTTCTGGATCAGTCTATAATCTTGGTACTTCCTGCAGGGCTGGCTCCTGGAAAGATTGAATTGGTGCTTCTCTTTACAGATACATCCTTTTTCTTCCTTTCAGTATCCCTTCTGTTTGGGGTGCTCAGTGATTCTCCCATATTGAATCTTCACAAAAAGATCCAGTGAGCTCATCTATACAAAAATGTGAATGAATATAAGATTTTCTTTGCCGGCATCAGGACTTTGAGATCTAAATTAGCTTTGAACTAAAAGGCGAGAAAAGGACAGAATAGAGCTCCAGGACTGCCTACCCAGGAGCAGTGGGTGGGACAAGATTGGAGATTCAGAAAGAAGGGGAGAATTTGGCTTAAAACTGTGAAATCCTCAAGTGTTACATATGAGTCAGACCTTTCTTTTGGATATTTTGCAAGGGCCAGAGCACTGTATCTAGACCAGGGCTTCTTAAAACCCATGTGGAGTCATGACCCACAGTTTAAGAAGCAGTGGTGTAGACCAGAACTTCATAACTTTTTGTGCCATGAATTTTTTGACAGTCTAGTGAAACCTGTATATCACTTCAGAATAATGTTTTTAAATGCATACAATACATAGGATTGCAAAGGAAAACCATTACATTGAAATATGGTTATCAGAATGTTTTTTTTTTTAAGTTGATGGACCCCAGGTTTAGATAAATGTACCATCAGCTGTTAATGTGATCTGGGCTTGATTCAGTATTAGTTAGGCTGTAGCAGGAATTAGACCAAAATTTCCTCAACCTAAGGCTTGACAAACATTAAATGGTAAAGGAATTGATGAAATCCCTTTTTCTAAATTTCTTGAAGGTTTTTTGTTTTCCTTGGACGTGGGATGGGAATTGCCCATCTAAGAGGTCAGTAGTATGTGTGAGAGAGAATATTGTAGTCAGAGATAGAATGGTAGAAAATTCTGGCTTGGATTTCTCTAGGAGATACTGCTAGACAAATCTGACCCCAAAGCAAGATAATGAAAGTTCCATTTTTCTGCTAGAGAAAGTGAGGTTCTTATATAATGTCCTGAGACTTGTATATAGACTCAAGATATAACCATTTTGGCTTTTATCATCAAGTAGGATCATAGAATACAAAAGGACCTTGGTAATTATTTAACTTACTCTATTTTATGATGATGAAATTAAGACCAAGTGAGGTGATTTGCTCAAGATCAGATAATATGTGAAAGATTGGGGTTCAGGATTTCTAGACTTGTATTCCAGTGCTCTTCTACTATATCAAAATGCCTTTTGTGACCCTGAACTTGCAAACTTTTGTTTGTAACATTATCTTACATTTAATAGGTAATCTCTGTTATTAGCCAGAGTGCCCATCTCAATCTATTATGTTACACTTAAATTCTGTTAACTCTTTTCATAGAGTTATTAACATTTTTTTCCCCCTTTATGTGAATTTAAAAGTCACTTTTATTTTGCTTTTTTTTTTGGAGGGGGGAGAGCGGGGCAATTGGGGTTAAATGACTTGCCCAAGGTCACACGGTTAGTAAGTATTAAGTGGCTGAGGCTGAATTTGAACTTAGGTCCTCCGGACTCCAGGGCTGATGTTCTATTCACTGTGCCATCTAACTGCCCCTAAAAGGTGCTTTCAATTGTAATTTTTTTAATTAATAATTTTTTTGAAATTTGTTTTCATATTTACATCACTCATTTACATGAGATTTTTGAATTACAAATTTTCTCCCCGTCATTCCCCTACCCCAACCCTAAAACAGGAATCCCACTGTAAAGCCCCTCCCCTGATCTGCTCTCTTATTTTCTGGTAGAGCAGGGAGGGTCTCCCTACCCCAAAACCTGTATATCTTAATTCCTAGTGGCCAGAATTGCAGAGCTTTGAATTCTAGATTCTTTCGATTCCTACCTTGTCACCCACCCCCACTGGAAGGACAATCAATTCAATACAGGCTGTGGATGTGTGGTTATACAGGACATCTTCATAGTGGACATATTGTGACAGTGATCATATGTCCCTCCTTCCTATCCCTCCCCACCTTGTTCTGTTCTCTACCCTGTCCCTGTCCCTTTCTTGAAGTGTGTGCTTCCAGCATCCCTCCCTCAGACCTGCCCTCCCCTCTGTCATCCCCCCTCTCATCCCCATGCCTCCTACTCTCCTGTGTGGCATGATGCCCAGTTTAGAGTTTATGCCATTTCTTCCCTAAGCCAAATTCAATGAGAGTAATTGAAAGTA
>CM053599.1:163473274-163488881 GCA_028646575.1 Pseudocheirus occidentalis | reverse complement strand
AGGAAGGAAGGAAGGAAGGAAGGAAGGAAGGAAGGAAGGAAGGAAGGAAGGAAGGAAGGAAGGAAGGAAGTGAAGAGAGTATCCAAAGAGGATTAGGGTTGCTTGAGACCCTAAAATACCAACATGTTGGGTCCTCCTGAAAGAATTCGACTCAAGTCTTCTCAGCCAAAGAAAAAGTAAAGTTTATTGAAAGATATGGGATAGACTCTTAAGGAGCCAGTCTATGCTAGGTTGTTTTGTGGAGTTTTCATACAGAGCAAGTATATGCTAAGCTATTCCACAGCACTCTCACAGAGCAAGTCTCTGCTAGGCCATTTCATGGCGCTCTCATGAAGATGGAGGGAAGATGGGGTCTTATATACAGAGAAATCTAGGGGTGGTTCAGAGGAGGAGCCTGGGGAGGGTTTTCAGGAGGAGCCAATGAGGTCTGCATCCAGTAATGAGTTTGGGGAGGGACTTCAGGTGGAGTTAATGAGGTCAATGCAAGGGTGATTTGATATTTTGATAGGCAAGGGGTTTTCCAGAGCGTATAGTCAAAGGAGATTCAAGGAGAGCTCAAGGTGGGGGTGGTCCCAGAGCCTACACTTCATTACTTCTAAGTTGCTTTCCAGAATGGATGGATCAATTCACTACTCCCCCAAGAGTGTCCCAATTTTTCCACATCCCCTCTAACATTTGTCCTTTTTCTTTCCTGACATATTACTTCTTCATTTTTATGGTTCCCTGACACTGGGAAACACTGCTAATCTCAAGCTCTTCTCCAGCTGGGACTGGGAGGTACATAAGCCTCTCTCTTTCCCTATTGCTTTCTTCTCCTCCAAGTAGCTAGGAGGTGTGGGGTTTTTGCGTGTTTTTTGTGTTTTGTTTTGTTTTTGTGGGCCTGACCTCTCAGGTCCCATTAGGTCAAACAGCTAGGTACTCAACCTGACCTCAGGTTCTCTGTCCTGTTTGGTTGTGTTGGAGAACATTGACATGTGTGCAGCTTCTGAAGAATGGAGGAAAAGGACAGACACCTCATCTGGAAGTATGAGCCAGATTCTTTCAATTCCTCAGCACTAGGGAATTAGGAAAACTCAAGGTATTTTTTGTAGGTTTTTTTTCCAGGACAAATTAGAAGCTGCCTATTTGCTGGCCTTCATTGAACTGTCTTGGAACACAGTTCTCAGGAAAGAATGTAAGATGCTTGAAGCTAGAGCCTCTCCACAAAAGGGCAACGGGTACCAATTAAATGACCCCCTTCCTATGGCTTTGGCCCCAGCCCCTCCCCCATCAGGAACTCCCGCTCAGGTCCCAGTCACTGGTTCCACTGAGGCAGCTCCCCCAGCCCCTCCTGCTGGACCCCAATCCTTTTCCCCCTGGATTCCCTTCCCTTTTCCTCTACCCCAACACCCCTCATTTCCTGCCCCCTACATTTCATCAGAAGTATGCCTAAAGGACTATAAAACTGTGTATATTTAAACCAGCAATTCCACTAATGGGACTATCCCAAAGAGATCAAAGAAAAAGGACAAAATCTGTAGGTATAAAAAATAATTAAAGTAACTTTTTGTGATGGCAAAAAATTAGAAATTGAGGGGATGCCCAACAATTGGGGAATGGCTGAAATGTAGTGGCATATGGTAGCAATGGAGTACTATTGTACTTTAAGAAATGATGAGCAGGATGGTTTCATAGAAAAGACTTATATGAACTGATACAAAGTGAAGTGAACAGAGGCAGAAAAACACTGTATACAGTAACAGCAATGTTGTACAATGCTTAATTATGAATGACTTCACTATTCTCAGCAATACATTGATCCAAAACAGTTCTGAAGGATTTAATGACAAAAAATGCTATCCACCCCCAGAGAAAGAACTGATGAAGTCTGAATGCAGGTTGAAGCATTCTTTTTAAACTTTATTTTTCTTGTTTTGTTTTTTTTTAGGTCTGTATTTTCTTTTGCAACATGGCTAATATAGAAATATGTTTTGCGTGACTGAACATGTATAATCAATATCAAATCACCTGCGGGGCGGCTAGGTGGTGCAGGGGGCGGCTAGGTGGCTCAGTGAATAGAGCACTGGCCCTGAAGTCAGGAGTACCTGAGTTCAAATCCGGCCTCAGACACTTAACACAAAAAACTAGCTGTGTGACCTTGGGCAAGTCACTTAACCCCAACTGCCCTCCAAAAAAAATAAAAAGCAAACATATATCAAATCACTTGCCTTTTCAAGAAAAGTGAAGGAGAGGAAAGGAAGGAGGGAGAGAATTTGGAAGGCAAAAAAATTTTTTTAATGAATCTTAAAAATTGTTTGTGATAGGATAGATTTTTTCTCACTTTTCTCTTATTTTTCTCTCCTCAATTACATGTAAAAACAACTTTGAAAAAGAGTAAAGATTAATAATGTCAATGGGAAACTTCCTGCATTTAGAAATAAACACAATGAAGAAAACAATGAATGTGTAATAGAAGATACTTGTGAACCGCTTAAGCTTTGAGAACTTGGATTCCATAAATTGGACTGGCAGAGAGAGACACATAATTGCTTCCCAATCAAGCAAGATTTCCTTTATCCTACTTATTTCAGAATTCAGCCAAAGATCTTAATGGTTTTGATGTTTCTTCACTCTTAGGCAGGGTTGATTTGTCCATTAGTAGATAGATAAGCTAAAAGTATGTAGTGTCTAAATATTAAAATAAGTAAATGAATTATGTATATATACATATACACACATACATACACATATATACATATATGTAAATGATTGGGTGCTAGGTTGCCTTTGTTTGTAACATTCAGTTGTAACTTCAGTTTGCAAAATCACACTTGTGTTTGGGTACCTATGTTTGTAATATCAGTTTGTGAAACCAACTTGTAAAGTCACATTTCCCCCAGCCTAAAACCCTTTCCCCCTGAGCCAGTATTCTACCTAGCTACAATTCATGAACTGTTTATCGCTGCTTGGTACAATAACAAGCTATACCTATGAATCCTTCACAAAAGCATTTATAAACAATCCCTTTAGTTTAGAGAAATGTATAGCTCCCTTGTTCTGGTGGCTAGCTGTACCTATGAATCCTTCAATGTACTATCAGTAAGCTAACTCCTCACCAATTAGGTACATCCTGAATCCCCAATTAGTCTAGCTTCCCAACATCCATCTTGTCAAACAGGACATTGATGGGTAACAGACTGGACACCTCTCAGGCGGTGATGACAATAAAATGACCTAGTGACATTTCAAGCCTGAAAACACACCTCCTAGTAGGCTCCACCCCCACCCCGTGAACTTTCTCCCAGTGAATTATGGGCAATGTGCCTGCACAGTTGATATAAAAATTACATGTCCCTTTAAGCACTGACCACTCCTTAACTCCTCCCTAATCCCACCCTTACTCACCTAGTTAGCATAATTGATACCTGATGTATGGTTTTATTACTTTATAATCCAAGCCCCTGACTCCTGCAAGTTTGCAGGTTCCTTAAGACTCTCCCCGCCTCCCCCCTATCCCCCTGTCTGCTGCAAAGCGTAACAATAAACTTTTACAATCCTGACTTACAAGATTACTTGAGTCTGGGAATTCTTTTCAGACTAAAAGAACCCTCCAAGGATTTCTTAGAAATCCATTAAAAACCTTTAGCCTTCCTCATAACTATATTATAGACTAATCTTTCCTATTCTGTCCTTTCATTTCTATCTCCATAACATTCTTCATGTTTCACGAGACACACTTTACTTTGACAGCTCTTTCTCTTCCCCCATATCTTCCCCTTCCCCCCCCTCCCCACCACCCTGGTAGACATGGAATCAAGAAATTTGTGCTTAAGGTTCTTGAATTCAGATCCACATCTATTAGTTATAGATATATACAGCTTAGAAGTATGGAAAGGTTCACTTTTGTGGTAGTTAGAATTACCATTTTAGCATTTTCTTGGATTCTTACTTTTGCAGCAAATACTGTCATGGATTGTCCAGAAGATGACAAACTCAAACTCCTTGGCTGAAATTTGCAACAGAATGTGCTGTTTCTGTCTTGGTTTCCCATCAGCTATAATGCCAATATCTGAATTTGGTTGGAGGTTTGCAATGGAAGTCACAGGCTCTTATCCAGAATTTGCAGCTTTCAGCTGGAAATTCAAAGGTCTGTTTCGTTTAGCAACCTCTACCTAAACCCCGTCAAGAGTAAACATCATGGGGTACTCTCCTAGCAGTGCTATAGAATGGGCCCTTGAATTCCCTGAAATGGGGTAGACCCCAAGTAGTTCACTACTTTTGTTTTTGAATCCTCCTTGAGACAATCTATGGAATAAAAATCAAACTATGAACTTCCTATGAATCTTAGGAACCTCAACAAAGGCCCTACTATATGAAGAACTATGTACACCTAGAATCATTTTGCTACCACGTTTACTTTAACACAACCAAACCCAATTCCTTTGACCATTGGAATGTTCCTTAGAAGGCTGCCATACTTCTGCTTCTCTTCTACATGTATCTTCTATGTATTCAGAGTCTATCCCACATTGAACTTTGGTCTTTTCAGTTTTATCTTTATGATAATTTATCTCTTTGTGGACTAAGTTTTCATTCAAGTTTTTTTTCCCTTGATCTTTCAGTCTTTCTTGTATTCTCTATCATTACCTTTGAGGAATAGCAATTCTTTCTTCTCTCCTCATTCTCCTTTTATACAGATCTCTGAGGCTTTGTGCTCTCAGCCTCCTCTAATTGGAGGTTCATCAGCTGAAGTCCTTGCTCCAAGTAACATGGAGTAGTGTGGGGAGGCTCATTTAAGTTTCTAGTCCCTTTTCTTTCAAATCTGAAACTCTTGCTCATATTTTGGCCCTTGATTCACTCATTTATTGAGCATGGATCGGTAGAGGCAGAGTCTACTGGTTTTTGTAGAATCATTGAAGTACACTGAAGTAGGAGTGGGATGGGGTAGGAGAGTTTTCAGAGCAAAAGTTATTCCAACAGCCAGATCCTAAGAAACAAACATCTGAGCTTGCTTCTGCTCCATGGGTACTGCACAAAGAAAGAGGAAAAGGACCTATAGGGACAAAACTATTTATAGCATCTCTTTTTGGCAGCAAAGAACTAGAACTGAGGGGTAGAGAAGAGAGTGACCATCATTTAGGGTGTAGCTGAATAAATTATGGCATATAAGTGTAGCAGAATAGTTTTGTACTGTAAGAAATGACAAAAAGGATGGTTTCAGAAAAAACCTGGAAAGACCTGTATGAACTGATGCAGAATGAAATGTGCAGAACCAAGAGACCAGAATGAAATGTGCAGAACCAAGAGACCAATTTATACAATAACAACAACATTGTAGAGGCAAACAGTTTTGAAGGTGAAGGGAATGGAGAAGAAAGGGAGAATCTAAGAGACTTTTCAAGGGGAAAAAATTACAGACACAGTGATTTACTATATAAAAGGCTTGAAAGAATGGAAAGAATAAATGATAACTCCAGGGTTTTGAACCCATCTGAAACATGGCAGGTCTAATCATGACTGGAATATTTTTCTCAACTCAACTGTAGATCATGGGACTTCAAGCAGGAAGCTGATTTTACAGTACATTGCTTTCACAGATAGAGAAACTGAGGCACTAAAAAGTTTAATAACTTACCCAAGATGATACAAGTAATAAGCATCAGAGGCAGGATTCAAATCTGGGGCCTCTGATAGCAGATCTAGAGTTCCTTCAACTACACCATTTTCACAAAATAACTGAGTTCAAATTTACTGGGCATTCAGGCCAGATTACTCTTGTCCTATTGTAGAACAAATTTAAAACACACTGGGTAGAAGCCAGATATAGGAGCATCATTGGTTCCTTTCCTCCACAAAAGCTGCATCCTGTTTTCTTATGGTATGGAGATGACACAGAGTTCTGAAAGGCTATGCCAGTGGAAAGCACATTTCGGGAGGTTCCACCAAGCTTGAAAGACTCCAAGAGTGACCCCAGACTTTATCTGCTGTCCAAAGATTGCTCTAGCTAAATGTGGAGAAGATCATGTCAATCCTAAGTGACACAAAAGGCAATGTTGGGTGCAGTATATTATTAATGTGTAGAAGAAGTGCCATAAATAATTTTATCCAGGAAATACATTATTGGAAAAGGAGAAAGGCTAGTCATATAATGAGAAACATGGGATAATAGAAAGACATCCTATGAAGTATGGTGGTGAAGAGGTACCCAAAGAGGGTTAGGGCTGCCTGAAACCCCAAAATACCAATATGTCAGGTCCTTCTAAAAGAATTTGACTCAAGTCTTCTCAGCCAATGAAAAGTTTATTGAAAGTTCAAGTTCACCATATAGGGTAGACTCTTAAGGAGCCAGTCTATGCTAGGTTATTCTATGGTGCTCTCACACAGAGCAAGTCTGTGCTAGGGCATTCTGTGGCACTCTCACACACGGAGGGAAGATGGGGTCTTATATACAGAGGAATCTAGGGGTGGTCTAGAGGAGAAGTTTGGGGAGGGTCTTGAGGAGCAGTTAATGAGGTCAGTGCAAGAGTGGATTGATATTTTGATAAGCTCCAGGGTGGAAATCAGATGGACAATGGAGGGCCAGGCTAGTAACAGAGGTTGAGGTTTGGGCCCAGCCACAATGAAATACTTATGGCCTCTGCAAATGCCTCATCAAGTGGGAAGATTCCATCAGACTTCAAGGGGTTTCCCAGAGCCTGTACCTCAAAGATTCAAGGAGAGTTCAAGGCGGGTGCCAGAGCCTACACCTCATCAGTGGGATTAACAAGATGTTAATAAACAACAATAATGATAGAAACAACAACTAGAGGAAGGCCTACTAAGTACTTTGGGCAGATCTTCTGGAAGGTTAGGAGAGAACTTGTACATGAATAGCAGGGGATGTGAAGGAATAAATGAGCCGTAATTTGAATCAATGGGGCAGAGAGGAGAGTAACCATATTCATGACATCATGGCTCCATTGAAGTATCTGCAATATAAGAGTAGAAAAGCGCTCTATTTGGAGTCAGGAACACCTGGGTTCAGATCCCACCTACAGTATTTACTAGATGGGGTTGAAGAGTGGTACATTCAGAGGTGCGCAGAAACAAAATAAGCAAAGGCATAAGGGAAGCACTGGGGTAGCTATGAGCAATGGCAAGCGATCCAGTTGTCTAATGTGAACTTTTGGTTCATATGATCATTTAACCCACTCATTTTGCAGACAAAGAAAATGAGGATCAGAAAGGTTGTGAGACAGTGTGCCCAAAGCCCCACTGGTAGTTGCATGAGGTGTTACCTTCATCTTTCTTTCCTTCCTTGTCAAGGAACTCTGAATCTGTATATAAATGGAAAGGAAGTGCTAAAATTGCTAGGTCTGGGTTGATGCTGCAGAGAGCTTCAATCTGATATGATTTACCTTGACAATTCTCTTGGTGGAATTGTTTGACAGGCCAAGTACAGAAAATTGATCGTCTTTGAATATTCTTTCAGGAATCAAAAAGACACTAAAAGTATTGGGAAGTGTCAGTATTTTTACAATACTTGCCGTGATAAAATAATGTTCTCTGTGTCACTAATTCTGAAATGCCAGAAAAAAAAAACCCAAAACACTTCAAATAACACAACAGGCTCATTAAGTTAATTAATCTGGGTGCTGATTGTGCAAAATCCAGTTGTTGTGAAGTGGGGATAAGTTTGCACGTTAATTAATCTTCAAATGATTAGGAAAGGGAACCAAAGGACTTAAGGCAATTACTGGTGGCTATCTTCCCCTTTCTCCTTTTCTCTCCCTCCCCTCGAGATAGAACTCCCTTGAGGGCAGGACTAGTAATCCCCTTATCACACCCTGAACACATTGCAGGCATATTTGCACATGCTTCATTTGCATTTTGATAAAAAGCCCTCAGTATTATGTAACCACATGTGGATTCTGATGGTTTCTAATGGGCATCCATTTAAATGGTCTCTTAGCAACAAATTGCAATTTGTAAGCTGAAACAAAGAAGCTTAAGTCTCTTACTTTTCTTTCAAGAAGGTTCAGTTCAGCCTTGCCTTGCCCTGGTAACAGATCATGGCCAGCATATGGGCAACCTGTGCTTTCCTTTTGGGAGCCCAACAAAACAGTTCCATGAGTCTCCTGGGCTAGGAAGAAGTATTAGGAAGCTAGAGGTCCTAGGCTGAAAACCATGTCTACAGGCTTTGCTGAAGTTCTGTATCTGAAATGCAGTCCTTCTTCAGTTCAGAGATCCGGTTACCTTCTACCCTTTACATGAAACCTTTCCTGATTCCTTCAGGTGTTGAAATAGAAATTATTTATCTCTCCTTTGACCTCAGTCCTCTGCACACATATTGTATCTGCCCAGAAGACAGCACGCACCTTGAGGGCAGGGGCTGTTTTTTTTTCTTCTTGTTTTAAGATCCCCAGCACCTAATACAGGGCCATGCACATAATAGGTTCCTTTGTGGAACTAAATTAAATTTGGGTGAATCTGTTGAAATAATTTCACATGAAGGGAAAAGTAGTTCGGAAGTTGACTGCATGGGCCCAGCAGATATGATAGAAAAATGTTATGGTCAAGGATACACACTTTCCAGGGTTGCTACCAGGATCATATAAGATACTTGTAAAGTACTTAGCTCAGCATTTGGCACATAGTAGGTGCTCTACAAGTGTATCTTATGCCCTCCCTCCCTTAGAGGTTCTAGGGAAAGTTCAGTGGCCGGAAAATACAATTATGTGAGCTTCTGATGCAAAATACATGAGCTCAGGCCCTTTCTAGATGAGCTTGCCCTCTGATCTTCACTCAGAGTAGTGAATTCCAAACTTTAGGTTATAAGGTCATCCTCTTAAAAAAAAGTGTCCTGTTTTGCCATACTTTTTATGTAATAATCTACGCACATAATTTTCTTAACTAGCATTTTAGTCAAATAAAATAAACAATTACCTACTTAAAAAAAATAAAACAACAATAACCTGGAGAGACTTATTTAAATTGATGCTGAGTAAGGAGAGCAGAATCAGAACTTTGTACACAGTTACAGACACTTTGTGTCTGTGATAACTAACTTGGATAGACTGGGCTCCTCTCAACAATGCAAGGCTATAAGATACCTCCAAAAGGCTTATAATGGAAAGGGATATCCACATCCAGAGAAAGAACTACAGAGTCTGAATGCAGATTGAAGCAAATGCTCTCTCCCTTTTTTGTTTTGTTTTGTTCCTTCTTTCTTTTGTTCACTCCATTGCTTATAATCCTTTTTTACAACCTGACTAATGTTTAATGTGAAGGTATTTGTAGAAACTATATTTGATTGCATGCTGCCATGGGGGTAAAGGGGGAGGGGAGAACTTTTGAAACTCAAGGGATTGTGGAACTGAATGTTTCAAACTAAAAGTAAATAAATAATTTTTAAAAGTAAAATAAAATAACATAATCACTGTCCTGTATTCACTATCATGGGATCAAATGTTGTTTGTCTTTTCATTTCTAAAAAGACCAATGACATCATGGGATGATATCTTTGATGAAGGGGTCAAGTAGTTCAGGGAGTCAAGGAACACCAATAATCAGAGTCCCTGGATATCAGTCTGAAATGAATTCATGGACTCAAGCACTCTCTAAGTCAAGGTGGCAAAGATTTATTGTTATGCTATACAGCAGACAAGCGTACTTAGGGAACCTGCAACCTTAGATGGGTACAGTTAAAGTCTATATAGGATAATTTTAAGTAGAACCTGAGCCAATTATGCTAACTAAGTGAGTCAGAGCAGGATTAGGGAGGAGTTAAGGAATGGTCAGTGCTTAAAGGAACATGCACTTTTAATATCTACTATGCAGGTGCAGGTGTAATGCCCAGAATTCACTGGGAAATAGCCCAAGGGGGCAGGGGCTACAGGGAGGTGTGGTTTTAGACTTGAAGAATCACTAAGTCAGCTAGCAGTCAGGGCTGAACAAGCTGCCACCCATCAATGTCATGTTTGACAAGATGGATGATGGCAATTTAGTATATCTCAAGCTAACAAAGGATTCAGGATATATATAATGAGCTAGGGAGTATACGTATGACTGAGTCTAGGATATATACAATAAGTACGATTCAGCCAGTACGCAACTGCATCAAACTACTAAATTCTTTAGGTGCAGCTTGTTGGGATGTATATAATGAGCTAGGGAGTTACATATAGATAATCGAGTGAAGGATTCATAAGTGCAGCTTGTTATTGTACCAAGGAGAGATACGCATTTGGCTGGGGCTTGATCATAAATGGTTGCTAGGCAGAGTACTTGCATGGGGAGAAATGGGCAGAGGTATACTCTGAGGCTAGGGAGATTTGAGGCTGGGGAGATATGTGATTTTACAAACTGGGGTTCAAGAGAAGTCACCCAAACACCCTCATCATCTTGACTTGTGAGGGAATTGGATTTAAGTGAAGCAGAGTTGCACAAATTCATCAGTCAATCTAGCTCTTTCTTCTTGAGTCACTGGAGTCCAGTGGTAAGACAAAAGTCAGGATGACTGGCAATGGCTCAGGATACAGATGACATGGCATCTTTGATGTCTGACCAAGCTCTACGTGCTCCACAGCACCTGCATGGTGGCTGGAACAAACTGTTCTCATTGGCCCATTCCACCAAAGAAAGTCTTCACATGCATGAGGTAAATACCCTCACACCCCCATCCCCAACCAACTGACAGGCTTGAGGCCTCTCAGTTACCCTTAACCTGGTTTGGTCCATCTGCCAAAACGGTTTTGCTGGGGTTTGGTCACTGCTCATGCTACAGCTTCTTGGAACCACAGGTGACAAATGGGTGAAAGATGGAAACCAAAGGTAGATGTGCAGTTTTGAAAAGGGCTCTGTGAACTCTCTCACCAAAGGTGCTAGTCCCCCCTGAACACCCCATACATTCCATAGGGTGAACTATTCAAAGTTGGAAGGCACCTACAAAGACATCTAATTCAACCCCTTTACCTTGAGACCTGGAAGAAGCAAATGGTGTCCACTGCCAGCTCTCAGATCCACCAATGAAGAAGAAGAAAGAAAAGGAGAAGGATCATCAGGGGATAGCCTCATATTTCTTACCTACCACATCCTGAACCTGAAAGGTAAATGCTGTCCTGTGTTCAAATCCAACCATAGGAACTTACCATCTGTATGACCTTGGATAAGTCACTTAACCCTGTTTGCCTCTGTTTCCTCATCTGTAAAATGGAGGTAGTACTAGTACCATCTCACAGGGTTGTTACAAGGATCAAATGAGAAAAAGTATTTAGAGTGGTTTACAAACTATGGATTTATCTCTTTGTGAATTTATAATACTCTACATATTTTATCTCTCCTTCTAGATTATGCTCCTATTTATTCTTTTGTGTTCCATATAACCAGGCAGTTAGGTAGCAGAGGGGAAAGCATGCCAACCCTGGAGACAGGAAGACCTGAGTTCAAATCTGGCCTTAGATACTTCCTAGCTGTCACTTCCTGGGCAAGTCAGTTAACCCTGTTTGCCTTAGCTTCCTCAACTGAAAAATGAACTGGAGAAGGAAAGAGACAGCAAACCATTCCACTATCTTTGCCAAGAAAACTCCAAAAGGAGTCATGAAGAATCAGACCCAATTGAAAATAACTAAGTAACAACAAATAAAAGTTGCACATAACACCCAGAAAAGTGTCTTGAACTCAGTAGATATTCATAAGTATTCAGGGAAAGTAGAAGTATAGAATGTGGCTCATTTCTTGCTGTCTGGAGAGTCTAGAAGCCCAGGGACTGCCAGTCTTGCTCATTCTGCTCATGCTTTGATTGTGGAGATGTTAAGGTTTAGGGTTTAGGGGTGCTCAAGACCCCAAAATACCAACATGTCAAGTCCTGCCTAATGAATTTGACTCAAAGCTTCTCTTAGCCAAAGTAAAAACAGTTTATTAAAGACTTGCCATAACAGGTAGACTCTTAAGGAGTCTAAGTTTGACAAGCAGGCCTGAGCAATGTGACTCAGACTGAGTCTGTGCTAGATTGAATCTCAGCGCTTTCATGGAGCAAGATGGATGTTATATACAGAAAGATTGTGGGAGAGATCTAGGGGTAGTCTAGAGGAAGGGTTTGGGGAGGGTCTTGAGAAACTGAAGTCAGGCTCCAGGAATGGGATTAAGGGTGGGAAACAGCTGAAGGCTACCTGGAGATGACAGACAATGGAGGGTTAGCCTAGTTTAAGGGTTACAGATTTGGGTATCAATATTTCAATAAGATCAGGGGTGGGAAGTAGCTGGACAATGGAGGACCAGGTGAGGTTAGCTAACAGAGATTTGGACCTAGTTATAATAAAAGGCTTTTGGCCTCAGGCAAAATGGGAATCAAATGGGAAGATTCAAGCCGGTTCCCAGAGCCTAAACCCCATCAGAGACAGTGACTCTTCTCTGATTTGGGATAACTCTGACTCCTACTTACTGATCTCTGGATGATGCAAACATAAGAATGTCTATTGGGCTGGGGTCTGTGCCCCTGAACCCCTTATCTATTGCTTCCATGTAAGAGAAATACATCCAGGTCTTTAGAAGGGCTTTACTCCTTTGATTTGCAGCAGCAGCAAAGTCTTAAAGGTTTCTCATTTTTAAATAACACATTTTCATAAACCTGACAACAAAAGAAGCTCTAGGGTTTTTTTTGAACTGGAAATAAAACTCTGCCCTCAGAAGCCCTTTTCTTCACCTAGGAGGAGTGTTGTATTTTGCTTTGAAGCATCTTTGAGACAAACCCAAGAATAGGAGCAGAGAAAAACCCTCCAGCTCCAGAATCCAAAACCAAGTTCAATGTCTTAGAATTCCAATCCGATTTTGGAATAAAGTGACATCTGAAAGATTGAGTGCAACAAGCTATTGATAGCTGTCAGATATGAGGTTCTAGGTAAAATGTTTCATTTGTAATACGGGGATAATAGTCCTGTTGTATCTGCTTCACAGGACTTTTGTAAGGATTGAGTTAACAATAATGACAAGAATGTATTAAGTGTCTACTATGTGCCAGTACACCAAAACCCCAACTTCAACTGATATGATGCTAAAAGATGAGCGTAATTAAGGAAACCATATCTCTTAAGGGTTAGAGTGGAGAGGATTGAAGCTTCAGTCAAAAGTATTTTAAATGCTGACCTTTTTAAATGGCTACTGAGGAGAATATACAAAACTTATTCCCCACAGCCAAAGACAGAGGCTGAAAGCTATGTGCCGAGTACTTGTGCCAAGCCCTTTACAAATATTATCTCATTTGAATTTCACAACAGCTTTGGGAGGCAGGTTCTATGTTAACAGGAAACTGAAGTTGGGAGAGGTCAAATGACTTGCCTAGAATCACACAGTGAGTATCTGAAGCTAGACTGAGGGCAAACAGGGTCATGTATGTGACATGGTTTGTGGAGCTTAAAACATTATTATAATTATTATTTCATTCCTCTCATCTTGTTCAACTGAGTTTAGATAGAAAGAGTTTGGGGACAAAATGCTTTCCTGCTATTATTCTTTATATGTAATGCTTGCAAAGGTAGAAATAATAGTTAAAGTTTTTGTTTTGTTTTTGCTTTTGAATAAAAATATTGAATAAAACAACTGGAATCTAATTTCCTTATATTGTCACATTATTATTTTATGTTTAATTCTAATCTTGTAAAATGTGGTTCAGACAGAAAAGGTCCAGGGACAAATATTTATATTGCTGCTACTTTTTTAAAGATTAATGTTTTATGAACTGCTTCCCATGTAGATGTAATAACTGCTTTTTTGTAGTTGGATAAAAGTATTAGGAGATAAGCTTATCCTTGGGAAACTCACTGAAAGTGTTCTCCGTAACCCCCCAGCTACAGATGGGATAGCAAGGATAATATAATCCCCATCCATCCTGTTTTTACAGGATGAATGTTTTTAATAGATGGCATCATACCAAATATTCATAATCTCCAATCCATATGGGACGAAAAGTTTTCAAAATATAGAAACTTATACATAGGATTTCAGATCCAAAGATTTTGATCCCTGATCAGTCACTCTCATGAAAGATTTTCATTCCACAGAGGTTGGTGATTATATATATTTGTGATGGCCATGCCCTAAAAGGCAGTCGATGACACAGCAGATAGAGTGCTGCGTCTATAGTCAGAAAGATCTGAGTTCAAATCACTTTGCCTCTTCTTTCCCTAGTTTCTTTAATTACAAATTATAATAATAGCACCCACTTCCCAGGGTTGTTATGGGATCAAATGAGATCTTATTTATAAATCACTGAGTGAAGAGGATCACCATGAAATGATGAGGTTAGGGTTAGGGGCGCACAAGACCCCAAAATACCAACATGCTGGGTCCTGCTGAATGAATTCGACAGCAAACTTTATTAAAAGTTTGCTATATTGGGTAGACTCTTAAGGAGCCTCAGTATCTGTAAGGCTTGTATTGGACAAGTGGGCCAGAATCATCTGACAAAGGGCAAGTCTGTGCTAGGTCATTCTATGGTGCTCTCACCCCACATGGAGGCAAGATGGGGTCTTATATACAGAAAGGTTGTGGGAGGAATCTAGGGGTAGTCTAGGGGAGGAGTTTGGGGAGGGTCTTCTGGAGAATTCAATGAGGTCAGACTCCAGTAATGAGTTTGAGGAGGGTCTTCTTACCTCAAGTTGTTTCCCACCCTTTACCCCATCAAAATTCTATTCTCTTGGTTCCTGGAGTCTGATCTCAGTTCCATCAAGATCCTCCTTAGACTCCTCCTCAAGACCCTCCCCAAACCCCTCTTCCAGGCCATCCCTAGATCCCTTCCACAATCTTTCTGTGTATAAGATTTATCTTGTCTCCATGAAGGTGTTGAGATTCAGTCTCGCTCAGATTGTTCTAGCCTGCTTTCAATACATGTATCACAAATTCTTAGGTTTCTTAAGAGTCTACCTATCACAGCAAATCTTTAATAAACTTTATTTTTCTTTGGCTGAGAGAAGGCTTGAGTCAAATTCATTCATCAAGACCTGTTGTGTCTGTATTTTGGGGTCTTGAGCACCTCTAAACCCCAAATCTCAACATAGCCTTCTAAGATATCCAGTAGATGTAAAATTTTAACAATTTATGGTAACATGTTAGACAATTTCCACCCTTACATAATCTATACTAATCATTAAGTCTAAATTCCCTCAGAATAACCTTTCTGTAATTCCTTGTGATAATGTTCTGATCAGAATTTCTTTCATAAATTCCTCTTTCTATAAATAAATCTACATGGCAATCATTTGACTTTTGTGGACATATTGCTGGTTGAGTTCAGCTGGATGTCACTCATAGAGGGCCTTTTGATTTCATTTTTGGATCTTGGCTGTTTCATAAGCTACATATGGAGAAAACACAATTTCCATTACTTTTATTATATCTAGTGGTGTAAATCTATTGCCAGTCTTTATTATTGATTTATGAAATGAAGTCTATTTGTTCCCAAAGTATTTGTGATCATTTTTTTACTCTGTGCTCTATGTGTCCTCTGTGTGTCAACTCTCTTCCTTTTTTTTTTATAAGAAAGGGCTAGTTTTTCTATAGTTGTCTTTGGATGATGAATATTACATTTTCTTCTTTGTTTGGACTTCTAGGTTTTTCATCATCTATGTTACTATGTAAAATGTATATTAAGACT
>CM053599.1:163448808-163472774 GCA_028646575.1 Pseudocheirus occidentalis | reverse complement strand
AAAAAAGGATTCTAGAGTTTTATTGCTGTTCTTATTTTGCTTCCTTTTCCTCCTGTTGGCCAGTCAATTAATTGCTTGATTTTTTAGCTCTGTGTACTCTGCTTCCAGGGGGGAAAGCTCTGTTCCAGATTTCTGGGATTTTCACAGCTGCTGGAGCTATTAGGGGGGTGCTGCAGCCCCCGCCAGCTTTGGCTTGTTGAAAGCACATCCCAGGAACACCACCCAAGACCACGATTCAGATCCAGCTCGCTCAACGCAAGAACACTTGGCACTGATTAATCGTCTTGGCCCCTCCACAATCTGCAGGCCAGGAGCTTTGAAGCAGCCCAGTGGAGGCAGTTGCCACTTGCAGTCATTCCTGTCACTTCTCACTACTTCTCTGCCCTGGGGGCAGTTCAGCTGGACTGCTTTTTTCCCCCCAAATTTAGCTTGAATTCTACTGACCTTTCTCTTAGCCTTTTTCTTCTGGCTTTATAAATTTGGAAACTGCTCCAGGTGCCTCTGATCTGCTCTCCTGTAGACTCCAGCTGCAGCTTCTCCCAACCACCCTGGGGCCAGGCCACAGTTTCAGGCTGGGCTGGCCTTGGCTCCCAGCCTGCCACAATGAGCCCCACCTGCCGAGCTGCCTTCAGCGAGAGATGTTTTTTGTATTTTTGTGAGTTTTGGAGCCCTAAAATTTGTTTAGAGTTGTATTTTATGGGTATTTAGGGTGGCTGTGTGGGATCTGCAAAACTTTGCTGCTTCTATGCTGCCATTTTGGCTCCGCCCCCCTCACTGGGCTATTAATGACTTTGGTGAGTAATTTTTTTTAGTGGAGTAGAAGTTATGAAAACAAAATTACCAGAAATTGAAAAGGAATAGGGAAAGAGGAAATGGAGACAGGAAGCATGGGTTACTTTCCCAAAAAGCCTGACCATAAAGGAGAAGAGATAGATATAATAATAGCTTGAGAAGATAATGGCATCCAAAGGAAGATTTCTATGAGATAGGGTATACTTTAGCAAGGTTTTGGACTGAGAGGAAGGAGCCAGTATGGAGGGAGGAATTAAAGAAGTACGAGAGAGAGAGAGGAGGATTGATGGAGCAAAATCAGAGACAGGGCAGAATTTATAGGTTCTCCTACGCAAAGAGAATGATCAGTTCCCTTCCAAGAGTGGAGGAAAGGGTGAAAGGATGGACAAGGATACTGAGATGTTTAGAGAAACAGAGGAAGGGTGGTGATGTCTGATGATCTCCGTCTTTCCAGAAAAGTAGAAATCAAAATCACCAGTTGAGATTGAGAGGATTGTAATAGAGTTGAGGGTGTAAAAAGAGATGTTTGAAAAACCTCTGGAAAATGTGACCATCAATAAACAATCATACATAAAGATCATACAAAAGTCATACATAATGCTTGAGAAACCCATGGTTCCCATGAGGCTTTAATGGATCCAATAGTGGGTCTTGACTTCAAAAATGAAAATAAGGAACAATAAAGTTTCCTGAATGATGATGGATCAGCAAGGAATACCTCACAGAGTGTGTTTAAGTGTCAAAGAGGTAGATTAAAACTTTTTTTGTGTGAATTTATTAAGAGTCATAGTCTTAAGGGCCCTAGGATGCCTAGACCAGGGGATACTTTATGCTAACACCGTTTTGTCACTCATGGAATTGTAGGGTTATATATTGCCTGGGGACATGCAAACCTGTACCATGAACTTACCCAAGCAGCTAAATTATCAATGACTCAGGATCTATTAAGCCCTTGCTGTTGGCAGAGCATCAAAAGAAATATCAAGCTATAACAACAATTTACCTTTTTATAGCAATTTGTCTAACAAAGTCTTTTCTTTCCAACAACCCTGTGAGGCAGCCAGTTAGAGGTTCATGGTATTGTTTACAGTGAGGAGGCGCCTTAGAGATCATATAATCCCATTTTCTCCTTTTATGAGTGAAGAAACTGAGGACCAGCTAGGTGAAGGAGATAGTACAAGAATTATTTTTCCCATTTTATGACTGAAGAAACTGAGGTAAAGAGAGGTTGAGTGATTTTCTGAGGTCCAGAAAGCTAGTAATGTAAGAGCTGGATTTGAATTCAGGTCATCTGCCTCCAAGCCCAGCTTGCTTCTACTTATACCAGCATGTTTACAGAATAAATTGCCCCCAATAATCACTTGGATAGCATTGCCACTGCTGGAAGTGAATATGGAATCAGCTCAGCCCTGCTTTCAGAGGAAGAAGAACAATTTCTACCTCTTTTTGGACCTTGTTTCAGAGTAGAAACATCTCAACAGGATGTTGACTTGGGTATCAGGTATTCACTTGTGTTCCTTTCTGTAAATTCTCGTGCTTTCTTATGGGTCTTTAATTTTTAATTTCCTCTTACCCAGGACTTTTTGCTCCAGAATCCAGAGTCCAAATTCAATGCTCCCAGTTCTGAGGTAGGCTTTTGGAGTTAGAAGAGACTTGGGTAGGCCTCTTGCAATATCTGACTGTCTGCAAACCTCAGCTTAAGTGACACTTCTTTGGGAGATCTTTTCTGATTCACTTCCACCCACCACAACCTTTCCTTCTAATGTTTCCATTTATATTCTGTATGTATCTTGTATACCCCTATTTATTTAAATGTAATTTTCACCATTAGAATGTACATTCCTTCAGGGAAGGGATTATTTTTTCATTTCTTTGGATCCCAAGCCCTTAGCTCTGGGCCTAGCACATAGAACATATATAGTAAATCTCTATTGACTGACTATTGAAAGGATACAGTCGTCCTGGAATTCTCAGCTCCTTTGGCCCAGGTAACCTCCAACCATGAAGCCTTTGACAAGCATCCTCCTTTGAACAGCAAGCCCTTGGCCAGGCTGGTATTGACTTGCTTAGCCTTTGGTGAGGGCAACAATCATATGCGCGGTGGGCTGGGTTTTCTCTTCTGTCTGGAAGGCTAATGAAAAACCATATTGATCTGGAAGGAACAGAGTGGAATTATTTGATTAGCTGAAATATAATGATGATTAATCTCAGGGAAAAGAAGTAACCATTTACAAATGGCTTTTACGGTGGCCCTCGTGAGTAGCTGAATTTCGGGCCAAATGCATAGGCTAAGACAAATCCTACTGGCACTAACCCACATCCGTGAAAGATTCTGTACAACCTGAGAGATAGAAAGAAATGTGACCACAGAGACACCCAGGGTCTGTCAAGTCAAAGGATAAAAGATTCACTTGCTTTTAATTTTCCAGTCATGGGGTCAATGTAGCTCTCCTTGTTTTCGTTATCCCTAGTGAGAGAAGTATACATAAGGAGTCCAGAAGAGCTGCCCAGAAACTGTGGGCTAGCATCACAAGGTCTTCTTAGGGAGACAGCAGGAGGGGAGGAATGCAGTGGAATGAATTTTTCCCCCATTGAAAATATACTTTTTATTATAAAACATCAACAAAACCAAATAATCAAATGAACATGTAAATTAAAGAATAAAATCATACACAAACTCTGTAGCATACTATACTGTCCATTTTTAACAAACAACAACCAAGTAATAAAGGCAACATGGAATGGTGGATAGAGAACCAACTTTGGAGCTAGAAAACCTTGGGTTTACATCTTACTTCTGCCTAGGTCACCCTGAGTAAGCCACTTAACCTCTCAGTGCTCTAGGAAACTCTCTAAGACCATAAATTGAAGGGAAGGTGCTTCCCTTTTGTCATCTAGAAATTCTCTGTATGAATAAAATCATGGGCCCGGTTTCTATTCTAGAACCAAATAAATTAGCAAGTGACACCTAAGAAGTTGGATTTACTCTTTGTGCGTTTCCAAGTTAGTCATCTTTGGCTCAGTTTTCTTCCTTTCCTTTCTTTTTCCCATTGCCTAGCACACTCAAGAAATGCCTATTCCCTTACCCTCCCCTATTAATATCCCCTTTTCTTTTTCCTAGGCTAGCCTAACTTCATTTTGCTGATCTGATCTTACATATCATATCACATATGCCTTTCCATATTCCTTCATGTTCTTCATATTTATCTCTTTGGGGAATTATCAAAGCATCACATTATATTAATATTCAATTATAAACAATCATAGCTGACATTTATGTAACATCGTAAGGCATCCAAAAAACTATAAACATTGTCTCATTTGAACTTCATAATAATTCTGTGAGGTAGATGCTACTATCCCCAAAGATACTGACGCTCAAAGGTGAAGGGATTTGTCCATGGTCAAATATTAATAAGATGGCACAGGTGGGATTTGAACCCAACTCTTTTTCATCCTAAATCAAGTACTCCAATACTTATGCTATACTAATTTAGACACATAAATCTGTTATGAATATATTTTTTTGTACAGATAGGTCCCTTTTCCTCCTTTTTAAATTATTTCTTTAGGATAAAATCCTAGCAATTAAATCATCAGGACAAAAGGCTTGCTTAGCTTTTCAACTCTTTTTTTTTTGTGAACTACCATTTCAATCCACATTCCACCCCACACATTTGCATAAGGTTACACTCCATCAACGAGTAAGACAGTTAATGTTTTCCTACAGTTTGTTATATTCATATATAACTGGCCTTTGCATAAAGGAATTAAGTAGTAATATTCCTATATATATATATATATATATATATATATGTATTTAGGCAGCTTGGTGGCTCAGGGGATAGAGTGTTGGGTCTGGAGTCAGGAAGACATGAGTTCAAATCTGACATCAGATACTGACATCAGATTCTCACACAGATACTGTATGACCCTGGGCGATCATTTAATCCTATTTGCCTCAGTTTCTTTGGCAAACCACCCCAGTATCTTTGCGAGGAAAACCCTAAATGGGGTCATGAAGACTCAGACATAACTCAACAAATTCCCGTATTTTATCTTCCATCCCCATCCTCTTTCCCACAAGTGCCTAAGGCCAAGTCCTTACCTTACAATCCTATCTTGACCAAATACTAAATTATAGAATGTTAGAGACAGAAGAAAAAAAACTTCAGAGATCACCAAGTCAGACCCCTTTGTTTTACAAATAGAGGAAATGCTGGTCACAAAGGTGAAATATTTTGTCAAAGTTCACATGGCTAGTTAATGTCAATGTCAACATTAGAATTCACAGTTTCCATCAAGAATTATCAAAGATTATTATAAATACCCAAATTAACTAGAAAGGACATGAGTGGAATACTGAAATAGTGAAGCCTCTTCAGGGTAAGATAAGATCTGACCTCTCCTTCTACTTACCCCACCATAAGGAGTACAGAGCAAGGTCAGAATGTCCCAATAGAAGATCCTGTTAACCCGGACTCTGCCCCTCCTTGGACCCCCTCCCTGCTGGGGAGAAGTTTCTATATTTAGTTTGTGAGTTCCAAAGCCCAGTCAATGGGAAGAGGAGCCAGTGGGTAGGTGTTCCACATTAGAGTCTATATAAACTTACTTTGAACTGTACTCCCTTGCACTTGCCATTGCTATCTTGGGTGATCCTTGGTGTGTCCTTTCTCATGGGAAAGCAATAAAACTCCTTTTTGTCTTTCTTAAGAAAAGTCTCTAACCAATTATTTTAAAGGGGTCATTAACACCCCACACAGATATATGAAGGAAGATGCTATCTGCATCCAGAGAAAGAACTGACAAATAGAAGTATTCATAGAATAATTTTGCATATATATGTAATGTGTGTGTGGGTCTAAGGGTAGCCATCTCTAGGATGGGAAAGGGTAGAAAAAAGGGGGAGAAAGAAATTTATATGGTAACTTTATTATATATTTAGAAGGAATAGCAAGTAGTACATAATAGATTTGCAATTTCTTGTGTAATCATCTTCTTTTTAAATACAATGTTATGGAAATCCTTGTTTTACTCCATAAATTAAAAAGGAAATAAATAAAAATTTAAAAAGAAAAAAGAACTATGAAAGACCATACTAAGGATACTCTTTTCCCCACCACCACACTTGTTGAATAGAATGGCATTGAATGTATCTTCTTTAGCTGGTAGAATAAAAAAATTAAGACTTCCAGCCCCCAGTAGAGGATTTTTTATAACTAGCTATAAAATCCACAGTTGCAAAATGCCTCTCAGGCACATGGGAGATGATGGAAAAATGAATCTACACTGGTTCTGCAAAGTCAGAATGGTTCTGAGGACCAACCCCTACTAGGACCAGAAAGACTAAAGCCGTTTACCAGGCTACTTCAGGAAAACCCTCCACACACAGCTGCCAAGTCCCCTCAGTCCAATTGTGACGCATGTAAGTGGTGGTATTCTAGTCAGCCAGTTACCAAAGATTCATCTCTGGCTTTCAGCCTTAGCTGTTCCTATTGTTGAAATATTGTTTCTCCTCATATGGTAACATGGTACCCAAAAGCTTGCTAGAGTTCTATTTGCTTGTCTCAGATACTTTCTGTCTTCTGCAAAGTCCATGAGCATGAATGTCAGCAGGTTGGGAAAAGGGAAAAAACCCCACCACACCACAGTACCTGTGAAGTGATCTCTGCCACAGCTGTTTTGTAATCAGTGAATCTGTAGAGAACTGAAAAACTAGAAAGCTTCAGGCATCACCCTTCTTGATGGCAGTTCCAAGTTTATTATCCTCAAACAGCTTGCCATATTGTATTGTAACATTGTGGAGGAATGGGTCCAATATGCATTCGTTAATTATTTGGTTCTGAGGGAAGCTGATTCCATTCCTTGGAGAAGCCAAAAGAAATGAAGTTTCCATGGATAGACCATTCTGCCTGCTTCTTCATGTCTCTACTCCCTAGGCGTTTTAGGCCTTGGGTTTTCCCTTTTGAGTTAAAAAGCATCATAATAAAGATATATTGTTTTATGTGGTACTAGTTTATCTTACTATTTTGTGAACCACTATTAAGGAATAAGACAAATTAGGTTCTATAAGTTAGGGGTTCTGCTTTGGAAGATGAGGTTGTGGACCCCTGTCCATAATCCCCAAACAACTGGATCAAGGCAAAGACCAAGCCAGTTTGTTGTATCTCGTCCATTTAAGGTCTTCTCATTCTCTCCAGCTAAATCAACTTCACAAGATTATGCTGAAGGTCATCAGCTTGGCATTGTGAAGTTGCAGTGACAGCCCAAGAGTTTAGAAAATTTTGGTAGAAAAGGAAGATCTAGGCTACTATTCTATAATTTCGGTCATGTCCAACTCTTCATGACCTCATTTCAGCTTTTCTCATCAAAGATGCTGGAGTGGTTTTCCATTTCCTTCTCTAGCATGGAGCTTAGTCAAATGACTTGCCCAGGGTCGCACAGCTATCAAGTGTCTAAGGCCAGATTTGAACTCAGGAAGATGAGTTTTCCTTACTCCAGGTCTCACTCTCTGTCTACTATACCACCCAGCCTCAAGATGTAGGCTTAGTTAACACTAAATGTGTGTGATGCCAGCTGCAAGGCAAAAAAAGAGACAGGTTGTAGGGAAGAAGCAGGGATGCACAAGTTATCACTGTACCCTTAATACACTGCATGTTCACTCTAACACTGCCCTTGGGGTCCATGCTGTGGGAATACTTTAGAGATGAGACTGCCTTATAATGAGGTTCTTTGGGAACTTCAACCACTAAACTTAAGTGCTGGATTTGGACTCAGAGATTTTGGGGCAAATCATTTCCTCTCTCTAGCCTCAGTTAACTTAGGTTAGGCCCCAAACCCCTCTGGGCCTTAGTTTCCTCATCTCTAGGAGGAGGGCAGCAGATGTTTAAACTATTTCCAGGTAAGAAGTCTTTCATCCAGTGTTCTTAGACTCCCCCTGGCAAGTCCTCTTCTGCCACCTTTCTGACAAGTTGTTTCCCATTCCCATGATTGTTCTGTAAAACTTAAGGGAACCAGCTATAATAGAACACCAGGGAATTGTCTGGATGGGTCAGAGGTGAAGACTGGCTTTCATGTTGTTGCAAATCTAGAAATTGTAAGCCCAAGGTTTCCTTTTTTTTTCGTATCTATTGTAATGATGTCAAACTCAAATAGAAACAGGGTGGGGAGAGAGCACTAAACCATACATAAGTGGGTCACACATTGACATAGAAAACCACAAATTAATATCATCTACATTTTATTGTGGGGCAGCTAGGTAGTGCAGTGGACCAAATGCTGGGCCTGGAGTCAGAAAAGACCTGAGTTCAATCTGGCTTTAGACACTTGCTAGCTGTGTGATCCTGGGTAAGTCACCTGTTTGTCTCCTTTTCCTCATCTGTAAAATAAGCTGGAGAAGGAAATGGTAAACCACTCCAGTATCTTCGCTCAGAAAACCCCAAACATGGTCACAGTGGGTTGGACGTAGATGAAACGACTCAACAATGACAAAACCTAATAAAAATAATCTGTCATCTAGGACAAATGATTTAACCTTCCTGGAGCTCAGTTTCCTAATCAGCAAAAGGAGAAATTTGAATGTGATGAACCTTGAGCATCTCTCCCAGCTCCAAACCTATGTCTATAATAATAAAATCCCTGACACTTATATAGCACTTTAGGGTTTACAAAGCCCTTTAAATATACTTTACATTTTTTTCATTTCTCATTTGATTCTCCCAGTAGGTGCTGTAGGTATTATAATCCCTATTTGGCAGGTTAAAAAAAATGCTACATAATATAAATCAAAGATATTGCTAACACAGAAGATAGAGAAATTATTCCCATTATCATTTTTCATTAGCAAGACCTCATGTATCTTCCTTATAAAATGTATTCTTCCTGAAAAATGAAAGAATTGAGACAACAAAGGCACTATGAATTGTACTGGGTGGAGGGGGAGCAAAGGCAGGGGGAGAAACATGTGTATGTGCATGCTTTCACACACAGATCATTTTTAAGGAAGGAAATTGCATCTATTTAAAAACAAATAAGTTGGAATGTTTTTATTTCATTGGGCCTACCTACAGAGAAAGCTCAGGCCACACCAGAGATAGATATAAAGTATTATGTCAATGTTTTATTGAGGTCTATTGAATTTTATTAGCAATTTTCTACTTTGTTAGCAATTTCACATTGTATATTAACATTTGTTTTCATAGCATATTAGCATTCATCATAAAAAGCTAATCCTATTAGCACTTTTCACATTGTATTAGAGAAAACAAATAAAGATGTAGAGCCAATTCTCTGTGCACTGATGTTCTTTTCATCTGTGTGGTCTTTGGTATTGGAAACAAGCCATGTAGTATTCCCCTAGGGGCATATGAAGGTGTGGTAAAACCTCAATCTTTTGGGTCCCATTGATTCAAAGTTTGAATTCATTTGGATAGAGATTGGGTTGAAATTTTCCCTAAAATTGGTTGGACTTGAGGAATGCAGCTTTAGAGAACCATTTTACTAAGCAGATTAATAATAATAGAATAGCAGAAATAATACTAAGCAGATTAATAATAGTAGAAATAGGAGGGATATTAAAACAAACTTATACTCTTTAAAACTTTACAGAAAGCAATTCACGAGCTGGGAGGCATTGTGGTGTAGTAGATAGAGAGCTAGTCTTAGAGATAGGAAGTCATGAGTTCAAAGTCCTGCCCCCAACCATACTGCCTGCATAAGTCACTTAGCTTTTCCATACCCCAGGAGCTCTTTAAGGTTATAAGTGGCCGAGCAGATGCTAATTTATGTTGTTAAAAGGAAACTGGTTGGAAATCTCCTATATCAATGAAATAATAGATTAGTTCTGATTCATAGGCTAATTATTTAATTTAAGAAGCATATAATAAATGCCTACTATGTGTCAAATACCGTACTAGGTGTTATGGATAAAAATAAAGAACAAAAATGGGCCATTCTTACCTTCAAGGAGCTTAATTTTGCTTGGGAGAGGGAATAACATGTATACAGAATATGCACACATTACAAGTCAACACATGTGCACAAACATAGGGAGAATCAAGTGGAAAGAAGGAAGGGAATAAGTATTTATGTAGTACCTACTATGTGCCGGGCATTGTGTGAAGTGCTTTAAAAAAAATCTCATTTTATCCTCACAGTAACCTTGCAAAGTAAATGTGATTATTATCTGCATTTTACAGAAAAAATGGGGGCAGCTAGATGGTACAGTGAATAGAACTCTGATCCTGTAGTCTGGAAGACTCATCTTTGTGAGTTCAAATTTGGCCTCTAGGCTCTTAGACACTTACTGGTTGTGTGACCTTGGGCAAGTCACTTAACCATGTTTGCCTCAATTTTCTCATCTGTAGAATGAGCTAAAGAAGGAAATGGCAGACTACTCTAGTATCTTTGCCAAGAAAACCCCAAACGGGGTCAGAAAAAGTCAGATACAACTGAAAAATGATGAACAACAACAAAAGAGGAAACTGAGATGAATTATCTCATCCAGAGTCACACAGCTAGTAAGAGTCTGAAGCTGGATTTGAACTCAGGTCTTCTGGGTCCAGCACTTTATTCCCTGTGCCACCTAGAGGAATAGATGATTTAGAATTTCATGTTCAAGGGATCTGCAAAGTAACATCTTTTAAAAATCCCAACCTTGGGGTCTAGGGTCCATCTACACACAATGACCTTCAAGCTCCATACCTGGGAATATCCCCAAATAAGGAATTTCAGGTGACCAGACTTCTGAGTAACTCCATCCTGGCCAATATCAGTCATTCATCAGTCAAACAACCAAGACCTATTGAGTATTTTTTCTGTGCCCAACCCTATGCTGTCTTCAAGCTATTAATTCTTCCCATTTATAGCTCCCAAGAGAGATAGGGTGTAGTCATCCTTGATGCACAAAGACCTGGGTTCAAGTTTCATGTCTTTTTCCATATACTGACTGGTGACCTAAGCAAACTTCTAAAACTATATACTTTGCAGAGAAGATGCCAACTTATGTTGGTAGAGGAAGTGCCTTCATCTTTGAGTCTCCTGTACCAATGAAATCATAGATAAGAGTCCTTATTCTTATGGTCAATAGCTCACAAAGGAAGAGCAATTGTATCCACAGGGATTCCCTGTGTCAGATGATCAAAAGAGAGTATTTTTTTCTTAGCGTGGAAGGCCCAAACCTCAGGAACTGAAAATCAAAATGCCAAAATGAGTGAGAGGCACAATAAATTAAAAACTCATATGGTAGATTGAAACAAAAACAAAAAGCTCACAGACACCCAGAAATTTTGCTAGCAACAGGCTGCCTTTGCTCTGCACACCCCCTTCTTTTTGCATTTTCTGTAAATTTCTGTATGCTATGTCTTCTTTCCCTAATTTATTTAACTCGTCCCAATTGTGTAAAACCCATGACCCTCAATCCCTTAAGAAACTGACTTCACAGAACAAATAAGGGGTTGCTTTTTTGATACTCATAATATGTGTAAGGAGCCAGAGAATTATCTTCAGAGAATGGGGTGAATGTTCTAAGGAGGAGTCTAGAAATATATGAAAGAGAATAGCAAAGAATGAGAAGGTATAGATGGGATTGAGGAAATACCCACAATGCTGTTGATGGTCATAAGAGCTAGCACTTATTATAGTCCTCTGAGATTTGAAAAGCTCAGAATAAATATCATCTCATTGTATTTGCATAGCAGCCTTGAGGGGGAGATGCTATTATGATCCACATTTTCCAGATGAGAAAACTGAGACGGACAGGGGTTAAGTGCCTTGGGTCTCAAAGCTAGTAAGTGCTTGAGGTTTGATTTGAACTCAACTTTTTCCTGACTTCTGATCTGGTATTCTACTGTTTGGAGGCAAATAACCTCTGAAGATCTGTGTCATTCACAGGACTTGGCATGTTCCTGTGAACATTCTGACCAATAATTCCCTCAAATCTCTACTTCATTGTAAGTGTAACCACTGCTGATCATAATCATTATTAATATAATACAGAGAGAGTGTCATTTAAGTCAATTTAAAGATACAAAAATCTTGCACATGATATATTTTCTGATCTGATGACTTGAAAAAAAGTGAAGAGAAGGAGAGGGAAGTATAGAATTGCAGCCATCCCCATCACCCAATGCCCAATGCAGGGAAGCAGTTAAAACAAAAAGCAAGACTTGCATTGGATGTTCTGTCCCTCCTGCAAAGCCAAGTCAGCTGTCAAGACGCTAAACTAAAGGGAGAGTGAATTAATACAAATAAAGAAAGGGGGAAAACAGCAGAACAAATTGTGATATATGAATGCGATGCATTTGTAATTCTGCATTTTGCATTGTAAGAAATTATTAATATAAGGAATTCAGAGAAGAATGGAAAGATTTATAAGAATGATGCAAAGCAAAGCAAAGTAAGCATAACCAGGAAAACAATACATAAAGTATCTTTAACAAAACAAATGAAAAGGATTTTTAAAACCTATACTAAATGCTGTGCAATTATAATGATCAAGCTTGTCCCCAAAGAAAAGACGGGAAAATGCACCTCCTTCCCGTCTTAATGGAGGTGAGAAGCTTTGCAGAAGCATGGAGCACTGTACATGTTGTCAGACTTGGTTGAGTTAATTTTGAGGAAATTTCTCTCCCTCTCCCTCCCTCTCTCCCTCTCTCTCTTTCTCTCTCTCTCTCTCTCTCTCTCTCTCTCTCTCTCTCTGTCTTTCTCTCTCTCTCTCAGTCTCTGTCTGTCTCTGTCTCTTTCTGTGTGTCTGTCACTATCTCTGTCTGTCTGTCTGTCTCTCACACACACACATACACACAAAGGATGGTTTGATGAGTAAGGGAAGAGGTGATAAGAACACATTTTCAGAAATCAAGGTAATATAAAAATGAAACAATTCAATAAAATTAACTTTTAAAAGAAAAAAATGAGAGCAGTTATTTTGGTAAAGCTGAGGTGGGTGTTTCATCCATTAATGTTGTATTCCTTTATGATGACTATGCTGATAAAACTCAGTGGGCAGACAGACACTGGTACAATGGCTCCACTTTGTGGGGCAAATAATTAAGAAGAAAAGTTCTGGGATCCACTAGAGAAACACCTCCAGTTCCCAGTGAACAGATAACTTGCATATCTATAAATTCAGTCCCTGCCCTTCTCCTGAGTTCTGGTGCCTCATCACCAAATTTTCATCTAAATGTCATTTCAAACTCAACGTGCCCCAAACAGAGCTTATTGTCCTTGCTTCCAGATCCACCTCTCTTCTTACAAGGATACTATTCTTCCAGTCACCAAATTTCATAATCTAAGAGCCAACCTCATTTTTTCACTTTCCCTCACTATCTCCAGACCGTCAATCAATACAAATTTATTAAGCACCAGGCATGTGTGCCAAACACTGTAGTAAGCCCTGGGGCTACAAAGAAAGGTAAAAGAAAATCCCTGCTGCCAAGGAATTCACAGTCTAATGAGGGGAGGCAACATGCAAACAGCTATGTAAGAACAAGCTATATATAGGATAAATAAGAAATAATTAACAGAGGGAAGACACTAAAATTAAGGAAGATTGTGGAAAGCTCCCTGTAGAAGGTAGAATTTTAGCTAGACCTTGAAGGAAGCCAGGGAAGCTAGGAGGGTAAAGATTAGGAAGGAGAACATTCCTTGTAATTGGAGATAGCCAGGGTTGGGAGATGGAGTGTGGTGTTGGAGGAATAGAAAGGAGACCAATGCTGCAGAATGATAGAATATAAAGAAAGTAGTAAGATGAAATAAGGCTAAAAAGATAGAACTGAGATGGATTATGAAGAGTTTTGAATGCCAAACAGAGGATTTAAAAAATTTTATTCTGGAGGGTGTAGTATGGTCAGAACTATGCTTTGGGAAGATCTCTTTGACAGTTGAGTCCATGGAGCATGGACTGGCGTAAGGAGAGACTTGGGGCAGGCAGACCCAACAACAGGCTGTTGCAATAGTCCAGGTGTGCAAACTTGTGTCAATGTGGGGGCAGCATCAAGGAGAGAAGGGGGCATATCTAAGAGATGTCATGAAGGTACAATCAAGAGGTGCTGAGTCTTGTCAATTCTACCTCCACTGTTCTCTCCTCTTACATGGTGGTCATTCTGCTTCATCACCTCTTAACCGGTCCCTTGCTACAGCCTCCTGGTTAGTCTCCTTGCTTAAAGTCTTCTCTCCAATGTGTTTTCCATACCAATTGACATTCCTAAAATACATATCATTCCCCTGCTCACACAACTCCAGTATTTTCCTACTGTCTCTAGGGAAAAGTGAAAATGTCTATTTGGCATTTAAAGTCTACAATCTGGTATATTTCCAGGCTTAATAAACATGCTCCCTACATTCCAATCACACTGACCTTTCTGCACCTCCTCCTAAATAACATGCCACCTCCTGTCTGTGTATTTTTGTACAGTCTGTCTCCTATGGATAGAATACACTCCATATTAATTTCACATTTTAGAATCCTTAGGTTCCTTCAAAAGCCTTTCAAATTCCTTTTTTTTGGTGGGGAGAGGAAGACTCCTCTTTAAACCTTCTTTGATTCCCTTAGCTGCTAGCACCTCTACTCCATGAAATCAAGTTGTTATCTATTTTGATTATATTGTTGGTATATATTTGTTGTTGTTCAGTTATATCAGTCATATCCAACTTTTTGTAACCTCATTCGGGTTTTTTTTTGGGGGGGGGAGGTAGCAAAGATAATGGAGTAGCTTGCCATTTCTTTTTCCAGTTCATTTACAGATGAAAAAACTGAGGCAAACAAGATTAAATGACTAGACCAAGGTCACACAACTAGCTTTGAACTCAGGTCTTCCTGAATCCAGACCTAGCTCTCCATCCACTGCACCACTTAGCTGCCCCTTTTGGTGTAATACGTATTTGTATAAATAGTTTTTCCCACATAGAATTTAAATACCTTACCAAGGAACTGTTTCTATATTGTCTTTGTATCTCCAGGAGGGAGCACAGTGCCTGGCATAGCACAATTCAATATTTGCTTGTTGATTGATTGTAAGCAACACCTCATCTCTGTGTTCACTAGAAGGCCACTAAGTGTTGCAGTGAATAAAGCACTGGGTCTAAAGTTAGGAAGACCTGAGTTCAAATCCAGCCTTAGACTCTTAATAGCTGTTGGACCTTGAGCAAGTTGCTTTACCTCCGACTCAGTTTTCTCAACTGTAAAGTGGGGATAATAATAGCACCTCCCACCCTGGGCTGCTGGGGGGTCAAATGAAACACTATTTGTAAAGCAACTTAGCATGTACTTGGCATCCTTCCTTCTTAGAATACCATCCTAAATAAAGATTATATTTAAATGAGGGCATGAGGAAAAAATCATTAAGGATTTACTATGAGCAGAAACAAATAGATTGTTCCTACTCTTGAGAGTCTCACATTTTAACTGGGGGAGACAACATACAAAACAGAGTTCAGAGACCAGGCTGATGGAAAGGCCCAGGGGTCCTAAGGGTTCGTTGCTAAGGCAGATGGCAAAATACAGGATCTCTTTGAGGTGGCTGGAGAGACCTGGGAAGCTTCCTTCAGGGACCTTCATTTGGGAAGGAAAGGGTGGCCAGTCCCACGGCGAATCGGAGACAATCTTTGAGCGACTTCCTCTCTCTGCTTTGTTAGTTCTATGACCGGCATTCTCCCCCATCCACACTTGCCAGTCAAAACAATTAGGACTGATTATTCTCATTATAGAATAATCTACCACAGGGTTCCTTTAAATAGCAAACTTCCTGAGCACATGAAAATTTACATGCAGCTATTTCACTTTTATTGTGTCCTTCAGCCTAAGGAGATGATTCTTCTAAAGGGGGGACAGTTTGCCTGTAGTGACAGAAATGAGATTAATTTGAAGCCATAGGCACCTTCCTCTCCCTTCATAACCCCTTCTTCTACTACTTAGCCTGCTAGGCTGAAACTCAATGCTTCAGGTAGAAAAGGCACTCTCTTGCTCTGGTAATAATGGAAGTGGGAGGAGTGCCTCCCAGGCTCCAGGGGCTGCCAAAAGACCCCTTGGGCCAAAAATATCTCTTCCTTTGCCTCACTGCTTACATCTTCTCTGGCGGCCTTGTAAAGGAGAATGGTTCTGAGAGAGGGCACACTATTTGGCCCTGTCCTTCTGTAGGTGTAAATGACTAGCAGCTGTCCCCAGAAGAACACAGGCCTCTAGGGACAGATGGTGGGGTGAAGAAAGAGAGAAGACTCCAATTTTTCCCACTTCACAGTTATACCTAAGACCAACAAGGGCTCAGAGAGGCAGGCATTGCTCCCAAAGAGCTGATCATGATCAACACCAACATTGGCTTCCCGGTATAAGCCTATAGATCTGTGAGCTTCTCATCTTACTGGTGCATAAAGGACATTGGGGACTTTTACAAGCCTTTATCTTTTTGCTTTAAGACCTGCTCTCGAAGTATTATGGTTCTCATATACCCAGAGACTTGCAAAAAAAAAGTTAAAAAAAAAACAAAAGGGAAAAATATCATGTGTACTAGCTATGAAATTATCCTTAGCCTTTGATATATTAAAAATCGAAGTGCTGTAAATGTTGGTTTCCATGGTAATATTTTTCATGCCATTTTCTCATTGGTCATGTAAGTTCACTTTCCTTTGGGTTCTCCAGCCTAATTAACTGTTATTTTTGTCTGTATGGAGGAAAAAAAACCCACTCACAGAAGGGTTTTGGCTATGATTGTTGCCACTATGGATTGAGTTAATTTTTATAGACTACAGAGGGAAAAATGGCTGGGCCTGACTCATATTTACAGCCTGAGAAAAATAGCCAGTGTTTAAGGAAGAGGAATAGAAATATTAAATCATAGCCATGGACTACTGTTTGTTCATTTTATTTTCTCTAGAGGTCATAAAACTTTGTTTAGTCAGAGAGGCAGAAATTATTAACAACTAGCTCAGGTCACAAAACTGTCCTTTTCTCCTGGTCTCTCCTCCCTCATCTAGATAACCATATATTAGTTAGTGCTTGGGAATGCTCAGGAACTTACCATTGTACCAGAGGGACAACTAGGAACTCTTTTATCCGGGAGTGTAAAGTTGATGGGATATGGCAGCCTGGTGTTAATTGCTGTTGTTACTATAAGAGGCAACCTGAACCCAAAGGGACAAGAGGGAATGCCAGTCTCAGACAGGGTTTTGGTGGTGACAGGAACCTGGAATCACAGCATGGGGCAGGAGGAGGGAAGAGGGTTTTATCATATGATATGTCAGTGCAGTAACTTCAAAAAACAAGAAGTGAGAACAGTGGTCTCCATGTAGCCACAGAAAGGAAATGTTTCTCCTGTATGCTAGCACTCTGGAGCAAATCTCTAGTCTCCCAAGTCTAGTTATTGCTCTGCCCCTTATCACCCCCCTTCAGAATCAAGAATCTAACCAGGTTGTATAGAAGGCATCTAAACTACCCAGCTGTTTCCAGGAAGAACTACATAATAATTATACCAGATACAAGGGTGTCTGACCTGTTCTCTTAAGACATTAGGGGAGAAAATCAACTGTACCTTCCTTTGTTCGAGTTTTTGTATCTTTTATTAATATTTATGTGTGCAAACTGTATGCAACAGAGATCCTTACCCAAATTATATGCAGAGGCTTCTCAAAGTAGGAAGCAGAAAAGAATGGTTTATTACCATCTCGAGAAAGGGCCAGCCTCCTGACAAATAGTCAGGGAGAAGGAGCAATTTACAGAAGGAAATGGTGAAGTTATAATGCCCTAATGCAGAATTCTCCTCCATGCCCCTGCTGACTCTTTTCTTCCATTGGCTGGAAATCAGGTGCACAATCTAAGCATGGCAACTGAGTATCGGAACAAGGAAACAGCAGACCACCCGAAGTACATTTGAGAAAGCTTCTGTCCTTATTTGGCATATCTTACCCTGAGGTGTCACTGAGAAGGGGTGACTCCCTACCACTCTGAGTTTTGAACCCTTGTAACTCATGTGATTTCCAGTGAAGGGGAACTCGGACCTGTTTCCCATGAAAAGCCTTCCTAGATTTTAGAGCAATGGTTCTCAACCTGTGGGTTATGTTCAATTTAAATACATGCTGCATATCAGATATTTAAATTATGATTCATAACGGTAGCAAAATTACAGTTATGAAGTAGCAACGGAAATAATTTTATGGTTGGGGGTCACGACAACATGAGAAACTATATTAAAGGGTTGTGGCATTAGGAAGATTGAGAACCACTGTTTTAGAGGATAGTCTGAGAAGTTTTCACCTCTCTCACTCAATTACAACTCATGTAGTTACTGATTACTTACAAAGACCTTTTGAAGTCAACAGTACAAATACTAGTTTTCACATTCTATAGATAAAAAAAAATTGAGATTCAGCTAAGTAGTGCAATGTATAGAGGGCTAGGCCTTGAATCAAGAAGACTTAAGTTCAAGTATGGCCTCAAACATTTACTAGCTGTATGACCTTGGACAAGTCATTTGAACTCTCTCGGTTTATTCAACTATAAAATGGGCATAATCATAGCCCTCACCTTCTTTTCAGGGCTGTTTTGAGGATTATACGAGATAATATTTGTAAAGCACTTAGCACCTACCGTGCCTGGCACTATGTTTTATAAATGCTACCTGATGTTATGTGCTATAAGTAAGTGGTAAACAAGGACTTGAACTCAGATGTTTTGACTCTTATGTAATCCATAATACTATACATTCTTCCTAATTAATAGTCCTTTCAGTAAGATTGCTATTTTATCTACCTAATATAATTCAGCGATTTATGCTCATCTTCTCTGATTCCTCAGAGGAAACGGTCAAATATGTTATAATAGTTCCACTATCTTTGGACCTGACTGAATGCAAAATTCCTAAAAATAGTTCTTGATAGAAAGACAAAGAATCTTTTCCTTCTAGAACTTGTAGAAAATCATAATTACGGCTATAATAAAAATGGTGATTTGGGGCAATCTATTATATCTTTACTTGAACCCATTTTTTCCTTTTATACATTGTATTTGAGGGGATGTTAATTTTCTCTTCAAAAGATTAAAGATTAAAAATCACAGCCAGGAGAAGAGATATAAGACATTTATAGAATTTCTCATGTAAAAATGTTTAAGTGGGATTTGAAACATCTACATATACTTCTTCAGACTGTCTGAAACGTTCATCTTCCTCCTGTTTTATGGTTTCAGAATAAACTAGCTAAGGCACAAGCATCACAGCATTGACATTTAAGCTGATTAGAAAAAACTGTTGCTGAGGTGAAAAAAAGGTAACAGGTCATCATAGAAGGGTTCTTCCTTATTCCTTTCTATCATTACTTACTCATTAAGATAATCTGATAGGTCACAGTCTTTTTTATAGATTTTGTCTTTTATTGATTCTTTGCATAATGATAATTTCATCATCTTTTCATCTTACTCTGACTCTACTCATATCTTTCAAATGGTTACAGGAATCATACAATCTAGCCTCCTTCTAATATTCTTCAGAAGATGTTTTATAGCTAGTACTTTAGGCAGTAATGGCAAAAGGGGAGGACAAACTTTGGACAAATTGTTTCACCTTCACCTCTGGGTTTCAGTTTCTCCATCTGTAAAATCAGTGTTGGAGTAAATAGTCTTAAGGAGCCCTTCCAACTCTACCATTTCTAGGAGTCTAAATTTCTATGGTCCTTCTTCTCTACATTTAATTTTACTTCCTCATTTCCAACTAACCACTCTAGAGAGACCCTCCCAAACAGTAGACAGAGGGACTTGATGAGAGATGAAGAAATCATTCCGGCTCATCTCCATTTCCCTTGTACCAGACTGCGTGTCCCTATGCTACCCCCTTTTCAGTAAAGAACAGCAAAAACCACAATAAATCCAATGACAACAAAAAAGAAGTGCCCATTTAGACTTGGACAAAAACAAATTGTCATTATTAGATAAGTAGTTTCCTGAGGTTAGAAAGCAGGGCTGTTTGAGCTAAAAGCCACAAAATAGAATGTAGACTTTTAGTACGAATTCTTTCACAGTAGTTCAGGATGCTAGAGACAGTTGTCAGAAAAGTTGGCTTTATATTTGCGGTGAGAAGCTAGGTGACCCAGTGGGTACAGTACTGGGCCTAGAGTCAGTAGGACCTGAGTTCAGATCCAGTCTTAGATACTTACTAGTTACCTTGGTCAAGTCACTTAACTCTGCCTCAGTTTCCTCCTCTGTAAAATGAGCTGGAGAAAGAAATGGCAAATCATTCCAGCCAAGAAAACTCCAAATGGCATTGGACACAATTGAAATGATTCAGCAACAGTGAAGTAGGACATGTCTAAGAAAATCCACCACCAAATAAATATTCTTCATTTCCAGAGGCTTTGCTTGACACAGGTTGAAAGGATCAAAAGCTCAGAAACTTAGAACTCTAAGGGATCTCTGAAGCTGTACTAGGTGTGCAACCCCATCATTTTACAGATGAGGAAACTAAAGACTCTTTGGGCTAAGTGACTTTCCCAGGGTCACAAATGTAGGAAGAAATTTGACTAGGAAAGCACTTTGATGTCTTAGGACTCATCAGCTGAGGAGAGGTGTTGAAAAGCAGTGCTGCTGATAAGAGCAGGCAAGTTGATTAAGACCAATTATCCTATTTCCACTGATTCCGCTATTTGCCCTACTCCTTCCACTTCATACACCTAGGATTTTCACCACAAGTATTTGACTTCTGCAGCAAATTCTCTTGTTGATGTCACTGTGATTTGTGCCCCTCATGGCTTCAGAAGTTCTTCAAACCATTTCCCACAGAACTGACAGATAATAAGTGCTAGTATTTAGTACTTCAAGGCTCCTTTTGATCTCTAGTTTTGCAAGTGCATCCAGGAGTTACCCTGTCTATGATGTTGTGAGAAAGAGATATTCTTCAGATGGTCTTCAGATGTAATTCACCTTTTATAGGCTCTGTCTAGGGTTACTTGTCAATCATTGGCTCCACCCCATACTACCAAAAACTCCTCCTGCTAGATCCAACTATTATTTTAGTCATTTAAATTTCAATGCCAAGGTCAGTATTTATTAAGCACCTACTATGTGCCAAATACTGTACTAATCACTGGAAATACAAAAAAAGGCGAAAGAGTCTTGCATTAAGGATCTCACAGATCTAATGGGGAAGACTACAAGCAAACAAATACATACAAACAAGCTATAGACAGGATAAATAATTCAAAGGGGGAAGTCATTAGACTTAGAATGAAAGGTTAGTTAATAGCTTAATTGAATTTGGGAAAATGCATGGTAATGTATCTTTAAAACATCACAAACTTCAGCTTTCAAAACAAAACTCCTTCACTTCCTCCACCGGAATACTGGTGGTCCTTCCCTAGTGCTAACTTAGGACACCCTAGCAGGGGGTAGAAAGGGTTAAACTGGCTGTAGATACTGATAATAAAATATTTGTCTCAAAACTAGGTCATTGATGTTACTCTTCATGCAGATGCTTGAGAAACACCTCAGGACCTGAGGCTGCCTGCTCAAATTCTGGAAAGTCAAGAATCAACTTCTACAACCTTGGACAAGAGCCAGGCTCCATCTGAGAAAGCATTCTATATTTCCCAGGCACCAACCCAAAGGATTCCTGCCAATACCAAGCCTCCAACATCAATTATCAAACTCTGTTCCACCAGAAGTGAAAGTAACACCTTCCTAATGATGTCTCCCAACCGCTCCCCAGCCCCAGTGAAGTCATCTACAGGCATTGTCTAATTTAAGCTTCCTAGGACTTGAGACAGAAGGAAAAGATGAGTCTTTCCAGTCCTGGCAGCCACTATGTAATAGAAGTGAACTAAAATCCTCCAAAGAGATCACTTAAGGGGTGAGAGCTCTTTAATCTTACTCAATATGGCATTCAATATGAAAGATCCCAGGGCTGCCATTTCTTCATTGTATTTGTTCTTCATTATATCTTATTATATTCCTTCCTCCTTTCTCTCTCTCCTATACTGCCTAGTGCAGTTCCCATCACAGTTAGTCCACAGTTGTCAATCCAATCCAAGTATGTTCTGAGAGAGTATTTCCAATTCTGTTGCCTCATCTAGGTCTCCCTTGGGTGGAGGAGTGTCTGCTCTGGGTATATGTGTAGACATGTCACAAGAACCATGAGAAGGCATTACATTTCCCATTGGAAGAATAAAGCTAAGGACTGGGTGAACCAAAATTAAGAGATGATGAGAGTAGTTTTTGAGCTCCAGGCAATTATGATTTTCTGGATAGACTTCAGTTCAAGATCTAGGTATGGCAGGAAGTGAGGGTAGAGAGAAGGGGAGGGGAGGAGGAATTCTCACTTCATACAAAAAACTCAGAAGGAGGTCTGAGAAGGGCCTTGGAAACTTGTAGGAAAAGAAAGTAGTCTATACTGCATGCCCTTGGACAAGTCATTTATAAGTCTATTTCCTCCTCTCTAAAATGGAGGAAAGAAATGGATTAGAGATCTTTACAGTCTTTTCCATGTTTGAGATTCTAGGTGCACAGTTGATACGGTGCTGTGCCTTCAGTTAGGAAGACTTGAGCTAAAATCTGTCCTTAGATACTTACTAGTTGTGTGACCACAGACAAGTCATTGCTATCTACCTCGGAGCTTTCAATTGTAAAACTGACATAATAATAGCACCTACCTCCCAGGGTTGTTGTAAGGATAATATGAGAAAATATATAATAAATAAAAGCCATTCCTCAATTGATAAATAGTCAAAGGATATGAACAGGTAGCTCTTTATAGTCATATAAAAACACCCTCTATATCACTATTGATTAGAAAAATGCAAATTAAAACAACTCTGAGGTACTACTTCAGACAAATGACAAATGCTGAAGAGGATAAGGGGAAAATAAATACACTAATAAACTGCTGGTAGAGTAGTGAACTGGTCCAACCATTCTGGAAAATAATTTGGAACTATGTCCAAATGACTATAAAACTTTGTATATACCCTTTGACCCAACAAAACCACTACTCAGTTTGTATCCCAAAGAAATCAAAGGAAAAAGAAAAAAGACTTATGTGAACAAAAATATTTATAGCAGCTCTTCTTGTGGTGGCAAAGAATCAGAAACGGAGGGGATGCCCATCAATTGGGGAATGGCTGAACAAGCTCTGTTGTATGACTGTGATGGAATACTACTGTGCTATAAGAAATGACAAGGGGGTTGGTTTCAGAAAAACATGGCAAGACTTATGTGAACATGTAAAGTTATGTAAAGTGGAGTGAACAGAACCAGGGCATCACTGTGCATAATATCAACAATGTTGTAGACAATTCCAAAGGACTCATGATGAAAAATGCTCTCCACCTCCAGAGAGAACTAATGAACTTTGAGTGAAAATTGATGTGTAGTTTTCTCACTGTCTTTATTTTTCTTGTTTTTCTTTTGAAATATGTATAATATGGAAATGTTTTGATTGATTTCATATGTATAATTGATATTATTTTGTTTCCCTTCTCAGTGGATGAGAGTGGGTTGGGAGGGAGGAAGGCAGAGAGTTTGGAACTCAAAATTTAAAAAAGAAAGGATGTTTGAAATAATTTTTTTAAAGACTAACATTTGTTTTTAAAAAGGATATGAAATCTTCTTTGTAAAATGCTTAGCACAGTGACTGGCACATAGTAAGTACCATATAAATGCTAAACATTGTTATTATTATTTATTATCATCCTGAGGAACAGCTAAAATCCTAGCATTCTTAAAATGACCCCCACACCTTGGTGTTAGGCACTTTATATGTATCTGCTATGGTTTTCACAGACTAAAGGCACTGGGGAGGATTTTAACAAGCAAATATCTTGAGATATTCTAGTAGATTAGAATCTACTAGAAAGAGATTTCTAGTCAAATAGATACTATTGCTCTCCCACTGCAGTGTCATGAGTTATCAACATGAATTTGATTGAATTCTTTTTTTTTTGGCTTTTTGGAGGGTAATTGGGGTTAAGTGACTTGCCCAAGGTCACTCGGCTAGTTTTTTTGTGTTAAGTGTCTGAGGCCAGATTTGAACTCTGGAGCTGACTCCAGGGCCGGTACTCTATTCACTGCACCAAGTAGCCACCTCCAATTGAATTCTTATTAAAATCAGTTCTAGACCTTGTTTTCCTCTTAAACATCTCCCTCTGATTCCTGTTAAGCATTTGATGAACCCAACTTGATGCCGCTCTAATTGTGTCAAAAAAAA
>CM053599.1:163430787-163448308 GCA_028646575.1 Pseudocheirus occidentalis | reverse complement strand
TATCTGCTATGGTTTTCACAGACTAAAGGCACTGGGGAGGATTTTAACAAGCAAATATCTTGAGATATTCTAGTAGATTAGAATCTACTAGAAAGAGATTTCTAGTCAAATAGATACTATTGCTCTCCCACTGCAGTGTCATGAGTTATCAACATGAATTTGATTGAATTCTTTTTTTTTTTGGCTTTTTGGAGGGTAATTGGGGTTAAGTGACTTGCCCAAGGTCACTCGGCTAGTTTTTTTGTGTTAAGTGTCTGAGGCCAGATTTGAACTCTGGAGCTGACTCCAGGGCTGGTACTCTATTCACTGCACCAAGTAGCCACCTCCAATTGAATTCTTATTAAAATCAGTTCTAGACCTTGTTTTCCTCTTAAACATCTCCCTCTGATTCCTGTTAAGCATTTGATGAACCCAACTTGATGCCGCTCTAATTGTGTCAAAAAAAAAAGGAGGATTAAATTTATCCCCCAATTAGTAACTCAAAATAATGGAGATTCTTATATAAAATATTTTTAGTTGAAATTATTATTACTGGTTTCTATCATAGGATGAGACAAATCTTACCCTTTTTCATCTCCCCTCTGCGTGGAAGAGAACTAGTAAGCATGACCCAGCAGTCCTGTCCTGTTCTGTTATGCCATATTACAACAGAAGGAGCATGGCACCTGAGCACACTTTTGATATTTAAGTTCCCATGATATATTTGTGTACTACACATGTTAAATTAGAAATCCATTTGTCTCTCACAGATAATGTTTAAAATACCTCTTTCTGAATGAATCATCTTTATCTAGAGTTGTTATACTTATGAATATGCATGAGCCTAGAAAGAAAGAAACTTGTCCAACCTGTTTTAAGGTCCGTTCTCTGATTCTGGAACCCAAGGGCTTGAATTAGAGCTTTATTTGACCAATCCTGAACTCTGACTGTTGATAGAGTTTTTATCCTTGTTGCTAATCATCCAATGGCAATAGGCATCTCCCCAGCTGGGGAAATTCCGAGATATGGTCATAGGGCAAAGACACAAGCACTGGCCTGGGGAGCATGGATCCAAGGTGCTCCAACATAAATGCAACCTCTTAATGCCTTTTGGATGTTTCTGTAGGAGAAATGAGATATCCTACAGAGATAGACAGATTGGCTTGGCTTTGTCCTCAAGGAAGATGGAACAAGAAACAAAAAGTAGAGATGGCTTTTTTTTTAAGGGAGCATTAAAACTGTTTTGGCCATAACTATGATATAAGCAAAGAAAGCAAGTTCTAATGCTTGTGTCTCTGCTAACAATCAAAGAATTGAGTTAGCAAAAGCTTTGTAAGATAGATGATGTTAATAAAGAATCAGTGTGAAGTAGTGAAAATTGGACTTAAAATCAAAAGGACTTGGGTATGAATCCTACCTCTAATGGGACAATTAATTGACACAATAGATAAACTGCTAGATCTGGAGTTAGGAAGACTTGAGTTCAAATATGACCTCAGATAGATACATACATTTTATACATATACATATATACATACATACATATATATGGATACATACACATATGACCTCAGATACTTATTAAAGAGTTACTTAATTACTGTCTACCTTGATTTCATCATCAGCAAAATGAAAATAATAACACTGATTTGCCAGGGTTATTGTGAAATTAGAATGAGATAATACTTTTAAAGAATTTTGCAAAAATTATAATGTAATGTAAATATTATCATCATCATCATCATTACCTATGAGCTGTGTGACCATGGGCAATTGACTAATTCTCTATGTGTCTAAGTTTCCTCATCCCTTAAGCATAGTTAGTAATAGTATTGACCACATAGGATTGTTTAGAAGAACAAACGATCATGGATATAAAGTACTTTGTGAACCTTAAATCTATGGTGTGTCAATGCTGACTATTATTCTGTCACTGCATCGTGTTCCTTTCCTGAGACCTGGGGTTCAGGCCTGAGGGCTGATATTGCCTGGAGATAATCAGCACGCTGGGAATCCTCTCAGCTTCTTCTTGGGAGGTTTTCCTGTTATAAATCTAGCTAGGTGGGAAATGAAAAAATGGCTGACCTGGAAAGCCTCCTTAAATGGAGGTTCTGGGAGCTCTCCTCCTTCTATTCAGATAGAAAGACTTGGTACTAAACACTGGGGATGAAAAGACAAAAGTGAGTCAGACTTTGGAGTTTATTTTAGAGACGTTGCCACCAGAACTGAGTTGTTCAGAGCTGTAGTATCCACCCTTCCCCAATATAATTGACATATGGCTTCATTCTTTATTCCCACAGTTTAATAGGCACAGATTTCAGAACATGGAAAGGCAACTCTGTCACGTATGTCCTGGGACAAAGAGGCTGGAGGTTTCGAGGGCTTGGAAAACCTATTAGGATACCACAGGAAGCAGCTAGAAGCAGGCTAACTTGCCTCTCCACAGTGTTTCCTGAACCCGAACTTTGAAACAACAGAGGAACCCTTGCCATGACATAATCAAATTAAGATTACCCTGAGGCCCCACTGCTTATGGAAATCAGATTTTCCTCTAAATCAAGTATTATAAAGTATTTAAAATAAAACTATAAAAGCTTGGAAACCCTATCTGTTGAGGAAAGCTACGCAGCAAGGAAAGGGGGACCATAATGAGAGAGAGAGAGAGAGAGAGAGAGAGAGAGAGAGAGAGAGACTCTGCTTTTTCAGCTTGACTATTATTAACATGACATAGAGGTCCACAAAAAGGCTAGCTTATTCAGTGAACTAAATCCAAGCATTTTTGGCCTCTATTTATTCATGTGTAAAATGCAAGGGTGGTGAGGGGAACCTCAGAGGTCTTTTCCAGCACTATGATAATAAGTAACAGAGATGTCTTGGGTAATGGGATCATTAGATCACAGACTCAGAACTGGGAGAGTATCTAGTTCAACCATCTCATTTTATATGAGTAAACAAAAGGTCAGAGAAGTTAAGTGATTTGTCCAGAGTCATACAGTAAATATCTGAGATGTGATTTGGACCCACGGTCTCTGGGCCCAAATTTCAGTGTTTTAAGGGTGAAGTGACAGAGGAAAGCTCTTTCAGAGGTGATCTGCCAATATTAAATATCAGACAGTGGTAGTACTTGAACCCAGGTCCTCTGGCTTGAGTCAGTGTGCTTTCCATTGCACCATGCAGAGTATCTCCATTTAGAACAGTGGTTCTCAACCTGTGGGTCGTGACTCCTTTGGGGGTTGAATGACCCTTTCACAGGGGTCACAGGGGTCTCCTCAGGCCATCGGAAAACACATATTTCTTTGGATGGTCTTAGGAACCGAGACACCGCTCCTCTATCCATCTCCAGGATACGTGCAGATACCCGCAGATCTGTCCACGTGCAGATACACTCAGATACAGTATTAAAGATACAGCATTAGGAAGGTTGAGAACCACTGATTTGGAAGGAGAGAGACATCTACTTCTGTAAGTCTCAGGCAGAGTAACTAAATAACAGACCACAGACCTTTCAAAAAGCAAAAATGAAAGCCTAGAGTTCATGGAAGTTGCAGGAATAAACACCTGTACACAGCATAACTGAATCCAAAAAGATTTCAGAGGGTTGAGATGAGAGCTATTTTCATATGAATGATATTCTTTTATGATAATCTTTATATGTACCAATTTAAAAATATTTTATATTTCGTATCTTTATATTTAGTAAATATACCATTTGGGGGGTATATTCACCTTGGCTCATCTTGGTACCTTGAATTATAATAATAGCCGACATTTTATAGAATACTTAGAGAATATTCTCACAATACGCATTCTGCCACCAGGGAAGCTGAGACTTAAATAAATTCAGTGGCCAGGGTCATGTGGTAAGTGTCTGAAGTCGGATATGAACAGGGTTCTTCCAGTCTCCAAGTCCATTGTTCCATCTGTCACACCACACTACAGGAGCTAGATGGTGTGGTGGATAAAATGCTGGACCTGAAGTGAGAAAGACCTGAGTTCAAATCCAGCCTGACGCTAGCTGTGCATCCCTGAATAAGCCACTTACCTTCTATCTTCCTTAATTTCTCAAATGTAAAATGGGAATAATGATAGCTAATACTTATATAGTATTTACTATGTGCCAAGGATGCAGATAATAATATCTCCTTCACAGAATTATTGTGAGAATAAAATGAGATAATATTTGTAAGATGCTTTGCAAACTTAAAGTGCTTATTATTATTAGCCCTATGGATAAGTTAGGAAGATAAAGGAAAGATCTTTTACAAGTGTCCACACAATGCCAATGGCAACTGTATATGAAACCCCCACATCTGCACATGAAAATTATTAAACAGACACTCATTGAGTGCCTGTTATGTCCAAGGTGCTGTATATAATATGAATATAATCAATTGACATCAAGAACTTCTTATCTGAATCTATTGTACTATAAGAAATGATGGCAAGATGGTGTCAAAAAAACTTGGCAAGATTTACATGAACTGATACAAAGTGAAGAGAGCAAAAACAGGAAAACACTGCACAATGTAACAACAATATTGTAACTTATGGAATCTGAATGCAGATCCATTTTTAACTTTATTTTTTCTTGGGTTGTTGGTTGTTGTTGTTGTTTTTTTGTCTGTGTTTTCTTTTTCATATGTATTTATTTATTTCTAGCTTACAGCATTCAGTTCCACAAGCCTTTGAGTTTCAAATTTTCTTCTTTTTCTTCTCCCCCCCTTCCCCAAACAGCATGCAATGTGATATAGACTCTACATATACATTCACATTAAACATATTTTCACATTAGTCATGCTGCAAAGAAGAATTATAACCAATGGAATGAACCACAAGAAAGAAGAAACAAAACTAAACAAAAAAGAGAGAAAGCAAATAGTACGCTTTGATCTGTATTCAGATTCCATAATTCTTTCTCTGGAGGTGGATGGCATTTTCCATCACAAGCCTTGTGGAGTTGTCTTAGAACCTTGCATTGCTGAGATAAGCCAAGCTTATCAAGCTTAGTCATCATAAAATGTGGCTGTAACTGTGTACAATGTTCTCCTGGTTCTGCTCCTCTTACTCAGCATCAGTTCATACAGTTCTTTCCAGGTTTTTCTGTAGTCTGCCTGCTCATCATTTCTTATAACACAATAGTATTCCATTACATTCATATACTGCAATTTGTTCAGTCATTCCCCAACTGATGGGCATCCCCTCAATTTCTAGTTCTTGGCTATCACAAAAAGAGCTGCTATAAATATTTTTGTACATGCAGTTCTTTTCCTATTTGTATGATCTCTTTGGGACAGAGCCTTAGAAGTGGTATTGCAGAGTCAAAGGGTGTGTACATTTTTATAGTCCTTTGGGCATGCATAGTTCCAAATTACTCTCCAAAATGGTTGGATCAGTTTACAACTCCACCAACAATGAATTAGTGTCCCAATTTTCCCACATCTTCTCCAGCTTTTACAATTTTCCTGTTTTGTCATGTCAGCCAGTTTGACAGGTGTGATATATGTGACCTAAGAGTTGTTTTGATTTGCATTTTGCTAATCAATAGTGATTTAGGGCATTTTTTTCATATTACTATATGTATCTTTAATTTCTTCCTCTGAAAATTGCCTGTTCATATCCTTTCACCATTTATCAATTGGGAAATGACTTGTAATGGGTTTTCTTTTCTAACATGGCTAATATGGAAATGTTTTGCCTGACTGCACGTGCATAATCTGCATTCAATTGCTTGCTTTCTCAATTAGGAAGGAAAGAATTTGGAACTCAAAATTTTTAAAAACAAATGTTAAAATTGTTTTTATGTATAATTTAGAAAAAACTTTAAAAAATAACTCCATATATATGTGTACAGATGTAGGGGAATCAAAGAGAAAGAGAAAGGGGAAAATGTAGAGACCCCAAAAACCAAACAGTCCATATGGTGTTACTTTCCATCACAGGTGAGATTTCTAGAGGGACCTTTACGAGGGCAATGATGTACAAAAACATTGCTCATAGTTCTGGAACTTACGCCCTTGACAATAATAGGGAATCTGGGAAGAAGAAAGGTTGGGGAGAGGGAAGGGAATAGGGGAAATTTTGGGTTTAAGATATTGGCAAGATATGCAGTTTGAGATATCTAATAGGAAGCTGGAGATGTGATAGTGGAGGTCGGCAGAGAAGTTAGGGATAAATAGATGTGAAAGTCAACAGCATAGAGATAATAACAGAATTTATGGAAGCTGATAAGATCACCAAATGAAATGATATAGAGGAAAAAAGAGAAGAAAGCCTAGGGAAGGGCCTTATAGGATAGTAGGTTAGTAAGCATGACTTGGATGAAGATGTAGCAAAGAAGAATGATCAGAGATGGTCAAATAGGCTGGAAAAGAATCAAGAGGGAATTGGTGACCTGAAAATCTAGAGAGGAGAGAGTAAAAAGGAGAAGAGGGCAATCAGTACTGTCAAAGGCTGAAGAGAGGTCAACAGGCATGAAGACTAAGGAAAGGCCATTAGATTTGATAATTTAGAGACCATTAATAACTTCAGCAAGACCATCTTCATTTGAGTTGTTTGGAAACCTGATTGTAGAGCTAAGAAAAGAGTAAGATGGTCTTCCCAAGTAGGAGGGAAGGTAGATGAGTGCAAGCACCTTAGAGGTCATGACTTGAAGATATACAATTCATAATCTAGCTCAAAACTCCAGGCTTGTGTAAGTCACAGGGGTATCTAGATGAGGTATTGGATAGAGCACCAGTCCTGGAGTCAGGAAGACCTGAGTTCAAATATGTCTTCAGACACTAATAAACTGTGTGACCCTGGGCACATCACTTAACCCTGATTGCAAAGAAAGAAAGAGAGAAAGAAAGAAAGAAAGAACGAAAGAAAGAAAGAAGGAAAGAAAGAAAGAAGGAAGAAAGGAAGGAAGGAAGGAAGAAAGAAAAAAAGAAAGAAAGAAAGAAAGAAAGAGAGGGAGGGAGGGAGGAAGGAAGGAAGGAAGGGAGGGAGGAAAGAAGGAAGGAAGGAAGGAAGGAAGGAAGGAAATCATGGTCATTGTCTAGCCTGGGGACAGAAGCCCCACATTTAGGTGTTACTTGGCCCATGTACAATTCTTTTCTTTGAGCTAAGGATCAATACTTCCGGAAAGGTCAGAAGACATAAACCTTGCTTTGCCATAGCCAACATAAATTTTTCACTTAGCCACCCATACAAATTATATCCCAACCTAGATGCTCAGAAGAAATGGAAAAAATAGACTTACTTCACTCTTCCCATGTTTTTTTTTTCTTATGCTGTGCATACACATTTATAGAAACACATTTATGTAATTATGGTATAAAGACAAAATGTTGACTAATATCACCAGGTAGGGACAATTAGTAAATCCATTATTTAGGGTCCTATTTGTACTTTTGTTATCAAGGATTGTGTATTTATTACCTTAAATTAAACTCATTAATGTTTATTAGTAAATGAAAGGAATTGTCAACATTTTCCTGAACTTAAGCTTTCATGCATAACATTTTTCTTCTCAGAACAAATGACCACCCTTCACAATAGAAGTATAAATAGAATTATAATTAATGAATTTACTAATTGATCTTCCTGTTTCATAGATTATCCAATGTGTGGTTTTTGACCTCAACACACATATACATAGGAATAGGGATAGAGACTCGACCTTTGATTGGGAATTTCTGGGTGAAGAAACTCTACTAGAACAGATCAGTTCCTTCTCTTCAACTTATGGGTTTAGGGAGTCGCCTGAAGCAATGAGAGCATAAGTGACTTGCCTACAGTCCCACAGTATGTGTCAAATATATAATACACTCCCGTAAGTGTTTTAAACTGTACTTTATTTTCTTAATCTCTAGTTTCTTAGTTCTGACTTGCTCAGAAAACTTCTGTTTTCTTTCACTTTATTTTAGTAAAACTAATTACCATTCGTTCTCTATAATTTGCTGATTCCCATTTTCTGCTTCAAATCTACCATGCAACTCTTCTATGACAAGAAAAGATAGCAGTAAATACAGTGAGTGTATCTATTCCATCTGCAGTCATCTGTTCACCTGAGTGCCTGGAAGAAGTATTACAGACTGGTTATTTAGGTTTCCTGGTTCCATGCCTTTCAGTTTCTATAAAACTGTACTTGCCTCTTTGCCAAGAATCAAGAATACCATCTCACACCCCTCCCCAAGGAGCCTCAGCTAGCTCACTGCAGTATATGGAAGCTAAAGTTTCTGAGCAGAGGCAGAAAATCATGAATGCAGATTTCTAGAACTCGGCTCTGAATGCCGTCAGTGGAATTTCCAAGATCAGGGTATCTGGAACATCTGGGTATTTCGTTATCCAATGACTTTTCTTTTGTCCATTCCTGTTTTATTTTCTCCTCTCCTAGGCTACCAAATATTAGTCACATGCCTTTACTATTGTCTGAGTCCATCTGGATAGTAGTCAAATGGTTTCTTGGATTCATCTGACAAATTTACATGGCTCTTCAAGTGTGGTTTATGGATCCCTGGTGACCCTTGCCATTGGCTAGTCCACATTGCCAGGACTGATGATTTTTGCAGACTGGGTGAGGTTTGCAATCAGCACATGAATGAAAACGATTCCCCTAAGTAACTTTAATAGCTAACATTTTGCTGCCAGGTACTGTGATAAGAGCTTTACAGAGCTAAGAGCCTGATTATCTCATTTGGTCCTCATAGCAATCCTGGGATGTGGGTGCTATTATTATCCCCATTTTACAGATAAGAAAATTGAGACAAACCAAAATAACAACAACTGACATTTACATAGTACTTACTCTGTGCCAGGCACTGTGCTAAGCACTTTACAATCATTATCTTATTTGATCCCCTCAACAACCTGGGAGTTAGTTCAGTTCCCTTTCGTTTTTTTTTTCTTTTTTTTAGAATTGGGGTGCCATGAGCAGGAAATAGCTAGTTTTTTTCTTTCCTCTTTTTTGGAGGGGGAAAGGCAGGGCACTTGGGGTTAAGTGACTTGCCCAAGGTTACATGGCTAATAAGTATGTCAAGTATCTGAGGTCAGATTTGAACTCAGGTCCTCCTGACTCCAGGGCCAGTGCTCTATTCACTGCACCACCTAGCCACGCCTCAGTTCCTTTTCCATTCAATTACTGGTCTAGTTACAAGACCTGCTCCTTAGAGACCCTTAACTAAGGACCTAGATTATGCTGACCAGAAACCCAGTCAGACCCAAAGATTGACGCAAGAAGTTTTTGCACAATTATACATCTCATATGTCTTATATGAAAACTGGTCCTGTATTGATCAGTCAGTTACTGTTTCCATGTTCCTTTGAGTGAATATAGACACTTATATGTGAGTGAGACACCTCTTTTTCTTATTTCAGGGAATTGTATGTGTTTGCTCTTCCCCTCCCAATTTGTAAAGTCCCTAATCTTTCCTCCAATCAGAAATCATATTATCTAATTTTGTTCCTGGTAAATTTCTATCTTTTAATTAATTGGTCTAATTTAATTAACTGTTTTTAATAATAAAACTCTGTTACACTCTTTTCATGGTCTTTGAACTGACTGGGGAGTCCATTGATGCATTATTATGCCTGTTTTGCTAATGAATTATATAGTTTGCATTGTTTCCTCAGTTATCATTCCACCACAACATTATTATTATTATTTTGAATTTACGAATGAGGACATTGAGACAAACAGATGTTAAATGACTTGGCCAGGGTCACATAACTGGTAAGTGACTGAGGCAGCATTTGAACTCAGGTCTTCCTGAGTGCAGGTTCAATGCTCTATCCACCAGGCCACCTAGCTGCCCAACTGCCTCTTTACTACTAGAAAACAGATCAGTCAGTCTCTGGTATTCCTTTCTCTCCTACCATCCTAGGCTCCTCTCCTCTCTACACCCTGAAGTTCCCTTCAACCTATATATTCATGTATCAGGAAAATATTAGTTGTGTGTCCATGAAGAAGTCATGAATTCTCCCACAGCTTCAGGTTCTTCTGAGCTAGGCAGAACAGAGACCTGGATATAGAGTCAGAAGACCTGAATTCAAATCTGGACTTGGACACTTGCTAGCTGTGTGAACCAAGATGAGTCACTTACATAGTCTACTTTTTTGTTTACTTTTTTGTAAAATGGGGGTAAAATAGCACCTGTTCCCCAGGATTGTCATGACAATAAAATAATATTTGTAAAGCATTTTGAAAATCTTAAGCACTATATAAATGCTAGCTCTTGCTCTTCTTCTTTTTCTCATATAATAGGGATACTATACTATTTAAATCATTGGATTAAAAAGTATTTTGCCAAAACCACATAAATTACTGTTATTAGAATAACAATAATGATAATATAGGAAACTAAGGTCCAGAGAGAGAGAAATACTGGGTTTCATAGGATCACTTACACATGGACCTTTAGCGAATGAGTCATAATCTTCTATTTGTAAAGCAATTGATGTCTAGAAAGCAACTTCCCAGGGGCAGCTAGGTGGTGAATAAAGCACCAGCCCTGAAGTCAGGAGGACCTGAGTTCAAATAAGCCTCAGACACTTGACACTTAACTAGTTGTGTGACCTTGAGCAAGTCACTTAACCCCAATTGCCTTTCCCCCCTCCAAAAAAAAAGGCAATTTCCCAAAGTGACCCAAGTAGTAAATAGCAAAATCAGATTCAAACCCAGTTCTTTTGATCCCAAATCTAATCAATCTTTCCCCTGATTTGGTAATGTACAACTGTCAAATCCTATTTTATACATACATATACATATATATATACATGCACACACACATATATGTATGTATATATATTCATCATATGTAGTATGTCTTATATAAGTATGTGGATCACATATATTATGTAGATATGTAATATATGCAAATTGTATGTTTACAAATAAGATAATATTTGTAAAATACTTAGCACAATGCCTTATACATAACAGGTACTTAATAAATGCTTGTTCCCTTCCCTACTTCTCTTCTCCATTATATGTATTATTAATGTATTCTATCTGTATGTACACGTGTTCATGTCTACACATATTCATACAGGTGCACATGTATGAATAGGCATATTAAACTATTGTGTGTATATACTAAGTATACACTCTTATAACTCTCCTCTTCCTCTCACCACAAAATCCTTTTTTATCCACAAAGATCCCTGTTTTCACTTTGTTCTCCAAGAAATCAATCCTCAAATATTTATTAAGCACCTATTATATTCTGGGTGGTATTCTAGACCCTGGAAATGCCAGCCTAAAGAATGAAACAATCCCTTCTTGCAATGGGATTGCATTTGAAGGGGAGCTTGCATTCTAAAAGGCTAGTAGAACCCTGCGACTATCAGATTTGGACTAGTGGGAATAGAATGAGTGAACTTACCAAGGAAAAAAGGAACCATAGAAAATATTCACACTTTATAAGCAGATCAGTTACTGTAGTAAATTTTAATCCCTCTTATCTCACAGTTATAAATGGTAACTTAATTAAAAGTGTAGCATAGCTCAAAGGAGTTTGATGGATATTAAGAGATAAAGAGAGAGACACTTAAAATCATTGGCTTTGGCTTAATGATATTTCAGAGCAATGTTTCATTTAGTTTCCAAACACTCAAACTGAGAGTCAATCAATGAACACTTATTAAGCCCTTTTTGTGTTCCAGCAATTGCTCTAAAGATACAAAGAAATGCAAAAACTGGGTTCTTGCCCTCAAGAAGCTTACATTGTTTTTAAATTAATTAATTAGCTATTTTTGGGTTTCAACATTCACTTTTGTAAGATTTTTACTTCTAAATTCCGGCCTCCTTACTGTCCCCCTTCACCAAGACAGCATGCAATCTGATTTAGGTTATATATGTACAATCATTCTGAACATATTTCCATATTAGTCATATTATGAAAGAGGAATCAGAGAAAAACCGCAAGAAAGGAAAAACAAAAAACAAAGTAAACAGTATGCTTTGAACTGCATTCAGACTCTATAGTTCTTTCTCTGGATGTGGACAGCATTTTCTGTCATGTGTCTTTGGACTTGTCTTAGATCATTGCATTGCTGAGAAGAGCTAAGTATGTCAAAATTGTTATTGCATAATGTTGCTGCTACTGTGTGTAATGTTCTCCTGGTTCTGCTCAGTACACTTAGCATCATGCAAAGTCTTTTACATGCAAGTCTTTCCAGGTTTTTCTGAAATCTATCTGCTCATCATTTCTTATGGAAATTATATCCCTTTGGCATAGTTCCAAATTGTTCTCCAGAATGGTTGGATCAGTTCATAACTCCACTCAGTGAAAAAACTCACAGTGTAAAAAAAAGGTGGCAACATGTAAATAATTAGGTGTATCTAAGATGTACATAGAGTGTTGATATTCAATTATGTCCAATTCTTGACCTTCTTTGGGGTTTTCTTGGCAAAGATACTAAAGTGATTTACCATTTCCTTCTCCAGCTCATTTTACAACTGAGTAAACTGAGGTAAACAGTCACACATCTAGTAAGCATCTGAAGTCAAATTTGAACTGAGGAAGAAGAGTCTTCCTAACTCCAAACCCAGTACTCTAACCACTGTGCAACCTAGCTGTCCTATATTTAGAGCAGATGGAAGGTAATATGAGATAGGAAGACATTAGCAGCTGGGGGACCAGGAAAGACCTGCTGCAGAAGGTGGGAATTTGATTTGGATTTTTAAAAAAGCGTAAGAAACTAAGAAATGAAGGGACAGAACATTTTGGGAGACAGTCAATCCAAATACATGGAGGCAAGTACTTTTGGAAGACAGTAATAGAAATGCCTGGCATTCATATTGGGCTTTCAGGTTTACATAGCTCTTCGCACAAAGTGGTTCATTTGAACCTCACAATAACCACATGAGTTGGGTATCCCTATTTTACAGATAAGAAAACACATTCAGGGAAGATGAATGGCTTGCTCATGATCACACTACCAGTAAGAGTCTGGAGCAGGTTTTGAACCCAGCTTTTCCTGAGTTCCAAGTCAATCAGCAACCACTTATTAAGTATCTAGTATGTCTAGTAGGGAGCATGATAGGAAGAGTGCTAAGGTGTCCAAGATTCCAGTGAAAAGGAAGGATTCCTATGCTAAGATTTCCCCATCAAGGCCAAGGCCTCATTGGAATAGTCTGGGTGTTAAATCCTCAGTCCCTAACATCTTTTTAGAGATCATACAAAGAAAACTGGCAGACCTCAACTCTTCTAAAGGAAGAGCCTTATGTTCAGTCCTTTACAAATGCATAACACATCCAAATATAAATTGATATTATGATGAATTATTGTGATGAAAATTCAAAAGGAAAAGGATATCTCATTCAAAATATATCACAAGATGAAAGAAGGAGAAGAGTGTAGAGAAGACAGGATTATGGTTGGCATTAAGAAGAACTAGAATTAAATCTCACTTCTTGGTCAATAGACCCATGGGCAAATCACTTAGCATCTCTGAGAATCATCTCTAAAAAGGATTGTAGTATTCATACTATCCATCTTGAAGTGTTGTTTTGAAGAAAGTGTGATCTAATCTTGAGACATTATTGAAGAGAATGGAAAAAGTAAAGAAAAGCCACTGGGAAAATTATTTATTAACTTACTTATTCAGCCATTTTTTCATTCCTTTGTTTATCAGACCTGTGATGTCATTGTTCTTGAATACCAATACAAATCAGCTCCTTTTCCACAATTTATGGCCTTACAGAAACACCTAGGGCCCTGGGAGAGGTTACATTACTGGGCAATGTCACTCAATCAGTATATTATAACTCAGTCAGTATATTAGAAGTGGAACTTGAACTCAGTCCTTCCCTGACATCAACTGGAGAATCAGTCCTTGTAGAAATGTGACCTCCTGGCAATTGCTCCTGTAGGTTCCACAGCCTCATCTCTTCAATGGGAATAGCTACTAAAAACCTGGAAAATAAAGTTCTTACCATTAAAATCTTTAACACCAGAAATGAATAAGTTGTTCATTTATTGTTTTTTTAAAGTACTTTTTCAATTACATACAAAGAGAATTTTTAATTAATTAAAAAAGTGAGTTCCAAATTTTTCTTCCTACCTTCCTCCCTTCCCTCCTGCCTAAAAGCAATAAGCAATTTGATATGTTATATATGTGTAATTGTGTAAAACATCTGCATATTTGTGAATAATTTTTTGTTTTCAAAGAGGACCAATGACATCACAGAGTGATGTTTTGACTTGTGTGAGAACTGAATTTAAGTGAGGCAGAGCTGCATAGAGTTGTCAGCCACACTGTCTCCTCCAGAGTCATCAAAGTCCAGGGGCAAGATAAAAGTCAAGATGAGGGGAGATGGCCAGGGAAGTAGTGACTTTGGCTTTTGTAAACTAAGGTCTTTCCCAGGTCTCAGTTTGTCTAAGGCCACAACCATTCAATTACCAGTTTTATCAGTGGAAATTACATTAAAGTAGATGCATTGCTATATGCTTCACTGCTACACAAGAACCATGGGGCCTTTCCAACTGACTCTAAAGCTGAACCGTCCTATTGTCATCCTTCCTTCATGAGAATGTGAACTCCTTGAGATCAAGGACTGTCTTGCTCTTCTATTTGTCTCTATGTTGTTTTATTTCTATTTCTATAAAAACACTTAGTGAGGCCTAGCACAGTAACTGCAAGAAAGACACCTACAAGAAAGCAGAACTCCTAGTAAACACAAGGGACAAAGAAAAGGAAGAATTCATTATTCGCTCCAGAATTCCAGTTTGGAAAGTGCCAGCTCAGTCAACAGGATCTAGAGAGCCTCAGGGAAGGAAGAAGGGTAGAGTCACCAGCTGTAAATGGAGGCTGTGGAATTTCTTCAGCTCCAATTTTCAAAGCAGCTCCCCAGGTAAACCTGAAATGTCAAGAACTATGCAAATGAGGCTTTAAAAAAATCGACAACTGGCAGTATCTGCTAATAAAAGTGCCAAGACCATAGGAGAAAAGAAGATGGTGATAAACAGAAAATGAGCTCAGGAAGATCATTTTAATGAAGTTTCTCTGCCTTGTATTTGCAAGATTAAGATCTAAGAGCCAAAGACAGTCCAAATGCAAAGGATGATTATCAATGAGATAGGAAAAAGTGCTAATGAACCAATTAGGGCCCAGGATCTAGTTTGGTGATAATTGTTCTGCTTTAGGATATTGTGTGCTAGAGGAATGGAGATGGAGGGGGGAAACCCCCTAAAATTTTGTGTTTTATTTTGTTTTCTTCATTTTAAAAAAATGTGGAAATGACTCTATATCAATTCTTAGAAGCCTTTTGTGCTAGTAAGATCATTTTAAGACAGGAAAACAGTACTCCTGTCTCTTTGCCAGGTGCCAGGTGCTTAATAACTCCCTAAGGCCCTTGTACTCATGAGGTTGGGGTAGTTTCCACACTCCCTTTTTGTGCCTGTTGGGTCCAAAGGCTCACAAATTTTAGGTGGTTTATATTTTGGTCAGGGAGGCCCCACTTTCTGATTGTTTCCAGTTTTAGCATAACAGAAATATTCAGCTAAGAGTTTCCCTCCCCTGCGAGTAAAGATATGATTGAAACTAACATAGTCATTGTTATTATCATTGCCTGTCATAAAGCAGGTGTGTCAGAACTGGATATTTAAATTTACCCAGAAGCCAATTGTTCTCACCACCACAGAGCTGCAAGGAACCATTCAAGTGGAGAATTGGCTAAAATATGGGAATCATCATAGAAACTGGAGACATTAAGTCCAGATGCTTATAATGCTTGCAGCAATGATAATTAGACATCATTAGTACATTCACAGAATGATATCCCTTCCTCCAGCAGGAGAGGAAAGAGCCTCTCTCCAGAGATGCACAAGCAATGTCTGGAAGGTAATTGATCAAGGCCCCGAGAAAAGTTCTTATTGTCCCAACAACTTCATCCCAGGTATAAAAATGCTGCTCCCCTCTGGTGGAAGAAACTTGACTGATGGAAAATGTCTGTCACCAGAGTAACAGAAATGTGTGGTATTCTTGCCAGGGCTGATGGTTGAAGAGGATTTCTCAATTAAAAATAAAGAGTGTCAGCTTGTGAATGTGAAAATTATTTGCAAAACGTATCTCACCTGAAGCACTCCTGCACTGTGGGAAGAATCGTGAAACTCTGAGCTTAGAGGAATGGCTTCTATGGATTCTGTGCTTAGACATCCAATTGCATAATACAGGTATTCCTTTTTCCAGGCAGGATCAATATATAGAACTCTGAATTTATAGCATTGAATAAGTAGGGAACCATGTCCTTTTATGCAGTCTAATGCTGTGTGCTTGAGTGATTTTCTGGGTGAAATACATAATGGTTAAATTGAACCTTTTGATGAAATTAAACCTTTTGATGAAGTCTGATAGTATATTTAGTCAGCTAGGAGATTTTATGCTTGGGGTAAGTGCCACAGACCACGCCTTCAGTTCAGGTGTGTGTGTGTATGTGTGTGTGTGTGTGTGTGTGTGTGTGTGTGTGTGTGAGTGTGTGTGTGTGTGAGTGAGTGCATGAGTGTGTTTGTGTCTGTGTGTCTGTGTGTGTGAGTGTGTGAGTGAATGGAAACATTGTGCCATGAAGGAAGACAGATACCTTAGAACACCGGTGTGAAGCTAGTGCAAAGGACTGTATTTTCATAAACAAGCACAGTGATTAATTAGAATAATATCCCCTAATTATCAAAAAACTAGGCAGTAAAATGGGGGAGGGGAATAGGGCAGCAAGAAAGGGACAGAAATGGAACTTACTCCAACCTGACATCTGGTAGCTTCATATTTTAGTTAATTATTCTTACTCCCTAAGTGCTAAGTTGTCTCTAGAAAGTAGCAGAAGATGTCAATGATTTAGCACTTTGGTCAAAGCTCTAGCCTCCACTTTATGTCTCCAAATGTAGTGCTTAGAACCCAGACTCAGTAAATACTCAGACTAAAGGAGAAGTATGAGAAGAAGTATCTAGGACTTCCAAGTATAGAGTAAGAGGAATTTATAGAAAGGAGAATTACCCCTCTGATAATGTGGTCATGAGAGATAACTCTGAAGAGGGAAAGAAAAGCAAAGAAAAAGAAAGAAAATTCTTATAGACACAGAATTAGTAAAATTCTGTCATGTCTAACAGAATTCAAACACCCTGGAAAAAGAAGCCATTTAATTGTTATCTTTATTAAAGCTACAAACACAATGCGATTATGTTTGTTATTGTCCAATCCTGTAACTTTTCATGACCCTATGGACCATATTGTCCATGGGATTTTCTTGGCAAAGATACTGGAGTGGTTTGCTATTTCCTTCTCTAGTGGAATAAGGCAAACAGAGGAGAAGTGACTTGCCCAGGGTCACACAGGTAATAAGTATCTAAGGTTTAAATTTGAACTCAGGTCTTCCTGACTCCAGGTCCAGCACTCCATCCACTGAGTCATTTGCTGAATTAAGTAAATGTTGAGTTGAATCTAATGTTTGATGTTGTTCAGTCGTATTATATTTTTCATGACCCTATTTGAAGTTTTCTTGGCAGAGATACAGGAATGCTTTCCCATGTTCTTTTCTTTTTTTAAATTAAAAAAATTGGTTTTTTTT
>CM053599.1:163393074-163424094 GCA_028646575.1 Pseudocheirus occidentalis | reverse complement strand
GGAGAGAGACGGGAATGTATTCCATAGTCTGTTTATTGCAGAACCATTTCATACAGAGCCAAAGATCCATGGAAGATACAAGGTTTATATACCCTTAGCAGAATGCAAGGAACCACCCTTGGTCTCAATCTTTCTCTACCCCAGCCCAAAGCCAATCACTCATTAAGCTCTTTATCCTAGGACTGTGTCCAGAGACCCAAACAAACAGGGTGTTACAATCAAGACTTGCAAATTAACTCAGTACATTCTTTAGATATTCATGAAACCAATGAGAGCATCCACCCAACAAGATTATACTTTCCTTGCATATCAGCCTAATGACCTTTGTAGAACTGGGGAGCTAATGTGGCCAAGGAACCTGAAAGTCTTGGCCTACAACAATACAAAACTTGAGTGTCAAAGGCAAAGGATGAAAATACGCAAGAATTCTTTACAACTGTAGGGCGAATAAAACCAAGGAAGTGCCTAGTATTGGGCACAGTGGCCTCAAGGCCACATGAGGCCACAGGTTCCCCAATCCTGGCCTAGTAATTGCTGTACTAACTTGCCCACATCTCATCTCATCTCTCACTTTTTCTCAGCAGCCAAAGAATGCTCATGGTAGCCAATCAAAAGTAAAAATAGGATTACTAATAAAATCATGCAAATGCTTCAAGTCCTGAAAGTTAAACTAACTAATAATGTTAAGGATTGATTGAATTTGTAAAACACCTAGCACATGGTAGCACTGTATCAATGCTTTTTTCCTTCTATTCCCCTGAGATTCTCTACCATTCTCATTTAAAATTCATAATTAGACTACAGCAAGGTCCCAGTGAAGTTGTCACATCATTTGAATTTGAACTGAGTACTTCCATTGGACTGGAACCAATTATATTTTATATAAATATAGCTTTGAAAAGTGCAAATTCAATTGGCATGGAACTACTTTAAGGTATTAATATTTGCACTGATATATACCATTCAGGGAAGCTTACCTTTGAACTAAGTTGCCTGAGTGAATTAATGTAACCAAATCTGAAGAATAATGTTTAGCTTAGTTAGGTGGCCAAGTCCTTCTCCCCTACCAAATAAGATTCTCATGAACTCTATCCCAAGTTCAAAGCACTCTTTGGGTGACCCTTTATTCAAAATCATAGTTCAGGAATCTTCAAGTATATTTCTTTTGCCAGATCAACGAGAGAAGAGGTATCAAACATGCCTGCCTAGGCAATGCAGCAGCAACATTCTGAGACAAGATTAAAATGTAATTGAAAATATTTAACAAAATAAATAAGAATACAATAGAATATAGATAATGTTAAGATGTGGTTTTCTAAGTCAATATACTGAAGGCAATGATCTTGATGTGAATGGTTTCTATTTGAGTTTGACACCACTCAGCCAGAGAACACATTAGTTCAAAGCAAAAGGCATTTAAGTAAGTAGCAAAGCAGGATGAACAACATGGAAGATCCGTCACACACACTGGAGTATGCTCTTCCACAAATTCTCAGGTCATCAGTAGAAGATAGAACACACATGAAGAATATGAACAGCCAGAGAACACAAGGAAAAACTGAATTAACTCATGCTTTTCGTACAGTGTCCCAACTGCAACCCCTCTTTTCTTCTAACATCACCACTTGTTCTGCTGAGATGCTTTTTGTATGTTTTCCATTATTAATGGCTATTTACTAGCTGGTTCTCTGCCAAACTGGATTTTCTCCATAGCCTTTTCAATTAGTGAAACAGTTTCAGCTCTTTTAAACAATTGTCTTAGGACAATTTTGAGCTCTTTTATGAGTCAGAACCAGTCACACCCAGTCACCTTGCAAAAGCCCTTGGCTTGAATTTTCTTTCTTTAGGACTCCTTTACTTCTATATCAGCTACCATGCCTTTATCTCAGGGTGTTATTTGAGTTGAGGTTCCTTGAATATTCCTTTCAACTCTCATTATGCCTTTGGTTGCTAGCCTGAATCTATGTAAAACAAATTTTCACTTAGCAAGACTGGAGAGGCAAAAGGAGTAGAAAACCTTTTCCAGAAATAATACCCCAAATTATTTTACATCTTAAAAATAAAATTTTTCAAGCACTCATAAACCATTCAATCAGGTTATATTTACCAACATTTAATATAGTTATTAAATATAGTTCTTATTTCTTCACTAGGGAAGAACTGACCAAACTTGTATTTGGTAATTGTTAATTCAATAGTTAATATTGTTATGTTAAAACTAACCAAATTATACTTCCTTAAAAATGGACTATATGCTTTTCACTGAATCAGATTGCTCTTATCCCCTAGGAAGTTCCAATTAGTAAGCTATTATAAAGTCAGTTCCTGTTATCCTAGGGATAACAAGATCATACTTCAAAATTTCAACTGGATTTATGATCTCATTAAAAGTGTCCCTTCAACAGTGCAGATCACAACCTATCCATGCTTTCATATCCTTGAAATTTTTATTTGTGTCCTCCCATAAAATGTCCATGGTGGGGTCCACCAAAGGTGCCTGGGTGTTTAACTAGTTCTCTTGACATTACATGGATGCTGATGGAACACACATAGGGATTCTAACTTGCTTATATAACTGACCCACCTCCCTTTCAGGTCTGAAATCTCTTTGATGCCCTCGATGCTGTTCCTTGTGTCCATTTTCATTCTTAATATTCTATAGACCATTTAAACTAACCATGTGTTTATCTCTTCACTGCCCTTTGGGTAGCCAGCAATTCTCATCCTTCAAAGGTTAAGGAAATTCACAGGACCCCTCCACCCAATCACACTCTAGAAAGTAGTTTCAAATCTTTTTTTGAAACTACTTATGAGGAACACAAGTGACAGATGGAGACTTTGCTGCCCAAGTCATAACGAGAGAAATGAGAAGTCCAAAAATGTCCAAAGAGACAGGCAACAAAAGTGGAAATCAGAAGAAGCAAAAGCCCTGAAAATTTTTGGAAAAGAGACTATGTCTTGTAGCCAAGACCAAACTGGGGGTGGGAAAGCCAACATATATAAAAATGTGGAAGACTGCAACAGATGCAACTACAAGGTCCAAAGCAAGGATTGTTAACCCTTTTGTATATATTCTGGACCCCTTTGAAAGTCTCTGAAGTCTAATGACCCCTTCTCAGAATAATGCTTTTTAAAATTTCAGTTAGTGGAAATAAAGAAGTAATGTCCCACCCCCTCATCCTTAGCTCACAAACTATACAAAAGCCAGTAGTAGGATGGATTTCCCCTTCGGACTATAATTAGTCCAACACCTCTTTCCCATTTACAGATGTGTAAATTGAGGCCAAGAGAGGTTAAGTGACTTACTCAAAGTCATGTAATTAGTAATTATCAGGGTCAAAATTTGAACTAAAGTATTCTGATTTCGAATCCAACACTCTTTCCACTGTGGGCCATATAATTTAGGCAAAAACCTCATACTCCATTATGAAAGAGGAAAGAGCAAAGAGGCTGAGCCTGATTTCCTAAGTTACTTTGTCTTACCTTAAATGCATCAGGGATTTAGTCGTTTAAGTTGTCTTCTCCCTTCTCTTAAGAGCTAGTTTACATGTCTTTTGTTTTATTGCCTGATAAAAATTATATGTAACAAGAATATTACTTCTTTTAAAATTTATTTATTAATTACCTGTCTATATGTATACATATATTTACAAAATCTTGATAAAGAAAGTGTAGAATTAGATGCAATATAGAGTGGAATTAGTAATTTATATATTCTTAGGTACATATAGAACAAGTGCCATAGAACTGGGCAGTTAGGTGATGCAGTGGATAGAGTGTCAGGCCTGGAATCAGGAAAACTCTTCTTCTTCTTCTTCAAAAATGGTCTCAGAAACATACTAGTTGTGTGACCTCAGACAAATCACTTAACCTCGTTTGCCTCAGTTTCCTCATCTGTAAAATGAGCTGGAGAAGGAAATGGAAAAACACTTCTGTATCTTTGCTAAGAAAACCCCCAAACAGGGTGATGAATGATGAGACATGTGTAAAATGACTGAAGAACAACAACAAAAATGTCACAGAATCACAAGATTTAGAGGAGGGGACCTGAGGACTGTAGTGCATCAAGAGTCAAAGACGCTGCATTCAGATCTTGGCCATTTAGTATCTGTAGACTCTAGAAATCATGCAGTTGCTCTAAAGTGTCAGTTTCCTTGTCTTTAAAATGAGGTAACTGACAAAATGAATCTCTAGGGTACCTTCAAACTCTAGTAAATGTGTCTAGAAACAAAGTTAGCTTGAGACAGAAATATAGAAACCCACAGGATTTATTCTCCTATGTTCAGCATACCCCTCCCTTCAAGACAGTCAAGTCGAAGCTCTGAATTTTACTAATGAGGAAACCGACACTCAGGGATATGAAACAATTTGCCCAAGTTCCCAAAGAGCGATTTGAACCCAGGTCCTTGGATAACCAATAAAATGTTCATTCTGCTCTGCCACAACATCTTCTCCTGCTGAATCTTGGAGCTTGGAGGAGCACCCACAGGCACATTCTCTCCACTTCTCATGGCTTGTTGGTTCCCCCTCCCCCCCCATTTAATCAGGAAAACAAGTAAATAAGCCAGTAACACTAAATACATTCACACACAAGTACATATACACACATTATCCATGAATACATATATGTAAAAAGTATATACATAGTATCTATGCATACACACTCTAGATCAGACCTGTGCGAGACACGGCCCTCAGGCTACTAGTTTCCCCTGTGAATGCAGGCTTATTCCCTCTCCCACTCTCTCCTGTTTGCCGTGTGACCTGCTGCAAAAAACCATTGCAAATATATATATATATATATATGGACTATTTGTGTCTGATGGGATAGAGCAGTGGTTCAACCTTCCTAATGCCGCAACCCTTTAATACAGTTCCTCATGTTGTGGTGGCCCCCAACCATAACATTACTTTCATTGTTACTTCATAACTATAATTTTGCTGCCATTATGAATCGTAATGTAAATATCTGATATGCAGGATGTATTTTCATTGTTACAAATTGAACTTAACCCACAGGTTGAGAATCGCTGTGATAGAGCCTTCTGATCAGCTGCAGCTGGACACACTGTACACTGACCTTAACATAGTGATGTCATTTTAGTCTTCTTTAAGTACAAAGGACAACAACCAATATACGTATATGTATAAAACGTACACACATATATGTGTATATAAAAATATGTATGTATGCACACCTATAATGCATGTATTTATCATATGTCTGTTTATCACAACGTATAGTGTGTATAATGTGTATATTTATACACACTATAACATAAGGTAATGTATAGGTTTATAAATTAAATATATCTTGTACAAGATATGTGTTTGCATATATCATGATATATTATAACATAATCTATTTGCCTATATCATAATATAGCATAAAATGAAATTTATGTTTGCATGCTTTGTAACATAACATGTAACAGGCTTATGTATTTTATAATATATTATTATATCATATAATATATTATAATATGTCATATTATAATATATTATATTATTTGGTCTACATACATTATAGATATATACATGTACATAGGTAATTTTGTGTGTATATCAATATGTATCATACACATGTATATTACATACACATATATGAATATACATATGAATACACACATGCATATATACGTATATACACAGAGTAGATAGTATGTAGCCCTAGAGAGGAAGGCACACAAGCCTCTTGGGGACTGCAAAAAGCAGCAGTCAGCTGGATTCAAATCTAACCTCAGATACTTACTAGTTGTGTGATTATGGGCATGTTCCTTTACTCCTCTCAGCCTCAATTTACTCAACTGTAAAATGGGGATAATAACAGTTCCTACTTAATGGAGTTCTTGTGAATATCCAGTGAGGCAGCATGTGGAAAGTGCTTTAAAAATCTTTAGGAGCAAACCAATATTATTATTATCATAACTATTGCTAAGAATATTGCCTCAGGCTTGACATCGTGGAGGTGACAAGACATATTGGTTATATCTCTGACCTCCAAACACTTGTGCTAAAGAAAACCCTCATAAAGTGGTCTGCATATACTATGTGATTTGATCCTCTCAACCATTTGAAGGTAGGTGCTGTTGTTTTCCCTGTCTCACAGATGAGGAAGCTGAGGTTGAGTGCTCAATGACTTGCTCATGGTCTCACATTTAATAGGTATCTGAGCCAGGATTTCAACTCAGGTCTTCCTGACTCCTAGAACAGCGCTCTACTTACTGTGCTACCCACTGCCCTTCTATGGTTGCCCCCCTTTCAGCATAGAAGTCTGAATGAATGTGGTATATTTAATAGGTACAGCGAGGGGGCTAGCCTGACCAGAAGAGAGAAATTAAGCTTGTACACAGTGAAAGTTTGGGTTCAATAAGCCAGGATCAATGATGGAAAGCTAGGAAAGGCCTGAAAGCAAATCTGAGGAGTTTGGACTTAATTGTGGGTACAACTGGGAGCCACTGAGGGTGGAAACCAGGGAGCAGCATAATGATGATGACCTGGGGAAGATGAACCTGGCAATAGTATTCAGGAGAATTTGGAGGGAGAACAAGGAGGTGGCATTACTAGCTCAGTTGAAAGACTCAACTTAAAATTTACTGAACCCCAGGAAGGCATGTATTCCTGAACAACCTTTTGTCGTTTGAAAGGGAAGCATACAAAAGACAACTCTTGGGACCACTGCATTTCTCCAGTTTCTGATTCCATAGCTTTCTCTTTGTAGTCCTGAATTTCTGGAGCAGAACAGCTTTCAGAATCTGGCTGCTGCTTCAGAAGTCATCCAAGATGGAATCCTCAGATGGAAAAAAAAATTGAGGGGCAACAGGGAGACTTTTTTTTTCCACTTAGAAAATTAGTCTTGATATTTTATTATGTGTCTGTTGCGCCTTTGGGTAAACCAGCTGTGGTTTTCTGCAAGCAGGGCTTCAAAGTCGTAAACACACTTATCAGTAAACTGCAGAACATGAAGTATCTAGCAACGTTCAAGGTCACTGACAGGTGACATGGCGAATAAAGGAAGATTAAATACTGTGGCATGTCTGACATGGTTCCATTTTAGCTTTGCCAGTGGCAGGTTACAGGATGAGACTTGCTCTCTACCAGAGTCACTGAACATAAGCGGACTAATTTCTTGGAAGGTGAGGCCTCCCACTTTTCTCTAGGCAGATGAATAGATAGATAAACAGATAAATGGAGAGATGGATAGAGACAGACAGATAGACATGCAATCACCAAATATTTTTTAAGTGCCTAGTCTGTTCCAGGCACTGTGGAGAGGCTGGGAATACAAAAACAAATATGGCAAGATAGAGATAAAGACAGAGATAGGAGAGATCAATATAGATTTGATAGATAGATAGATAGATAGATAGATAGATAGATAGATAGATGGATAGAAATAGATAAAGGTAGAGATAGATAGAGATAGACATTGAGATAGAGAAAAATAGAGAGATAGAGAGATAGATAAGACATGAAATAAACAGTTATTAAGTGCCTACTATGAGCCAGGCATTGTGCTAGAGAATGGGGCTATAAATATAGACACGTTAGACAGACAGATGGATCAACAGATAGAGATAGAATAAAATTATAGGTAGCTCTTTCTTCATGGGCTAATGTTCTTCTTGATAACTTAGGGCATTTTCCCCCTGGAGAATAGAGGGTGGGATGTATCACTGAGCATGACAGACAGATGGTATGACTTCAAGGTAGCATGAAAAATTGGCACACTGAGTGAACCCTGAAAGGTGTGGTCCTTGAATATTACTTTCTCTAGAGACAAGAAATAGGAAAGGGGGCTGATGAGGTGTAGGGTACCATAAAAATGTTGAGGTAAAGGGTTTGGGGTGAACAAGACCCCAAAATACCAATATGCTGGGTCCTGCCAAATGAATTTGACTCAAGCCTTCTCTCAGCCAAAGAAAAGCAAAGTTTATTAAAGGTTTGCCATAATGGGTAGACTCTTAAGGAGACTCAGTATTTGTGACACTTGTACTGTACAAGCGGGCCAGAATCATCTGATACAGACTGAGTCTGCACTAGGTAATTCTCTGGCCTTTTCTTTTTTCAAGCAGGCAAGATGGGGTCTTAGATACAGAAAGGTTAAGGGAGAAATCTAAGGGTGGTCTAGAGGAGGAGTTTGGGGTGGGTTTTCAGAAGGAGTCAAATGAAATCAGACTCTAGTAAATGAGAGATTAAGGGTGGGAAGTAGCTGGACAAAGGAAGTCTAGGCTAGTAACAGAGATTTGAGTTTAACTATAATAAAAGGTTTATGACCTCAGGCAAATGCCTCATGTGGGAATATTCAAGGAGAGCTCAAGGCGGTTCCCAGAGTCTGTACCTCATCAGTGCAAGGAGGAAGCAAGAGAAGAACAAAATCAATCAGGCAATCAGCACACATTCATTATGCATGGCAGGGCCCAGCATGTTGGTATTTTGGGGTCTCCAGAGCAACCCAAACTCTCTTTGCAGGTAACCTCTTAACTTACTATATGCCAAGTACAATGCTAAGCACTGGGGATACAAAGAAAAACAAAAACAGCCTCTGCCCTCAAGTGGCTTACATTTTAATGGGAGGGAACAACATGTAAATCACTAGCTACATAGAAAATACATACAGAGTAGATGGAAGATAATCTCAGAGAGGAAGGCAGTCGGGGAACTAGAAAGTCTTCCTGAAAAAAGGAGGGATTTTAACTGAGCTTTGCAGGAAGTTATGGGGCAGATTTGAGGAGAGAGAGAGCATTCTAGGAATGGGGAACAGCTAGTGGTAAGGCATGGTGACAAAAGATGAAGGACTTATGATAAAGGCAAGCGTGATTTATTCTTTGTTCTCAAAGAGGACCATGATATCAGGGAGACGATGACATGACTTGCAATTGTGTGGGGTATAGGGACTCCAAAAATCCCCTACCCAAAAATTAAAAACCAGAGGTGTCTCCAGGTAGGAACAGGAAGTTTTATTCAGTTCTCTCAAGAAGAGGGCATCCCCTCCATTAGCAAGGGCCAGTGGAATGAGGGTTGGTTACAGAGGACAAAGCAAGGTTTTATACCCTAAGGTAGTCAAGCCACCTTCCACCACTAGCCCTTGTTCCCATTGGCTGGGAGCCAGGCTTACAATCTGAGCTCAAAATCTTCTCCAGTGACAAGGAACAAAGAAGCCCACCACTATCCCCTACTGGCTGGGGGGCAGGTTCATAGTCTTGGTGAGAAAAAGGCCAAGAACAGGGAGCTGGTATTGTTCATGTCCTTATTTGGCAAATGCCAAAGCAAGTGAGGGGACAAAAGTGGAAAGGAAGAGGGGAGTTTGAAAGACCCCTAAAGGGCTTAATGCTGAATGTAGTAAAGAAGGGGGAAGGGGAAAACTGAAACTCAGGCCTGTTCCCACAAGAAACCTTGCTAGATTTTAGGATGTAGTCTGAGAAGTTTTTACCTTTCCCACTCACAATTGACTGATTTGAGTGAGGCAGGCCTGTGCAAGGTCACCAGCCTCACTTTCTCCTCCAGAGCCATCTGAGTCCAGTGGCCAGATATTGATTAGAATGCCTGGAGAGGGCCCAGAATGCAATGTGAGACCCTGGCCCTTCATTCTGTAAAAATCTCATGTGTGTTCAAGTACCTATGTATGTAACATCAGTTTGTAAGAAGCCAGTGCAATTAAGTTGTAAAAGTCACACTTCCCCCCAGCCATAAACCATTAACTCTGTCTCTCTCCTTTCCCCAGCCTAAAAGCGTTTTCCCTGAAACCATTAACTCTTCCAGCTATAACTATCCTTGCTTGGTACAATAACAAGCCATAACTATGAATCCTTCAAAAGCATTCTATAAACAAATCCTTAGTTAGAGAAATGTATACCTCCTTTGTTCTAGTGACCAGCTGCAAACGATGAATCTTTCAATGCATTATCAGTAAGGTAACTCCTCACCATTAGACACATACTGAATCCCCAATTAGCCCAGCTTCCTAAAATCCATCATGTCAAAAGGGACTTTAATGGCTAACAGACTGGGCACCTCTCAGTCAGAATTGACTGCTAGCTGACTTATTGATATTTCAAGGCAAAAACCACACCTCCTGATAGCCCCTCCTTGGGCTTTCTCCCAGTAAATTATGGGCAATATGCCTACACAGTTGATATAAAAAGTGCATGTCCCTTTAAGCACTGATTGCTCCTTAACTCCTCCCAAATCCCTCCTTAACTCCACCCTCACTCACCTAATTAGCATAATGGCTATCAGATTTACAGTTTTATTACTATATAATCAGTATCCCTAATTCCTGCAGGTTGCAGGCTTTTTTCTGACACTCCCCTGCACACTGAAAAGCATAATAAACTTTTACAAACTTGCCAAGAGAACTTTGACCTGGTAATTCTTTCAGACTAAGAACCCTCAAAGGATTTCATAGAAATACATCCTCTATACCTCTTCACTTCTAAGGTTTAGAAACTTAGAATCTAAGCTAAGGTTAACATTTTGGGTGAGGTAGCACCCATTCAGTGAATAGGCCTCTTCAGTGGTAGAGCTAGTAGGAACCTCCACACAGGATCATAACAGAGCTGAAAGTGATCTGAAATCCCCTAGTTCAACCCCCATATTTTACAGATGAAGAAACTGACATCCCTGTAGCTTAAATTACTTGCCCACGTCACATGACCTATAAGTGACAGGGGTAGGACTTGAACACAGGTCCTTTGACTGCAAAGCTAGTGCTTTTTCCAGCTTTGGAGAAAAATAAGAAAGTTTGTGGGATAAAGACGACCCTTGCCCAAATAAAGATAAGCATTAAAAAAAAAATCTCCAAGTTGAGACAGGAAGGATTTACTTAATTATTTCTTCTTGCAAGAAGGGTGATCTTGCTACTAGAGGTAGTCTAGTAGAAGAAGCAAAATACAAAATGCAAAGCTTGGTTACATACCCAAAAGACCACCCCTTCTTCCCCACTCTTTTGTTCTGACCTCTTCCCATTAATTAGGAATTGAAGTACACAATCTTAACCACACAATCTGCTGGCATTTGCAGGTGAAACATCAGCAATATCAAAAAGCAGAAGGTACATATCTAGTGGACATGATAACAGACAAAATAAGTCATCAGTATCAACTTAGATATGCAAGCAGAAGATAAATGTTCTAATAATATCAATATAGACATGAAAGCAGACAGGGGCTTTTAGGACACAGTGACCTGCCCAGAGTTCTACAGCAGGATTTCCAGTTTTATATTTGTACAGATGGTGGTCAGTGGAAACAAGTCTGGGACATTTGGGCCTGTGGTTAAATTTGCAGGGTCTGTGCTTTCCCCTCCTATGAATTAGCTAAGCTTAGCAGACTTCAACTTATGACCAGGGAGGTAAGGCAATGGGCCCAGGCTCCCAGCTCAGGTTGACAAGTCTTTGGTGCTTTATTACGATTCTGTTCAGATTCCTGGAATGTTACCTGAAAGTTTTCACTTTTATTCCATTAAAAATGGAATTACCTCTGACATTTGTTGTTCAATAATTTCTGACTCTGTGACTGCATTTGCAGATTTTTTTTGTTTTTTGTTTTGCTTTTTGGAGGGCAATTGGGGTTAAGTGACTTGCCCAAAGTAAATGTGTAAGTAAGTAAGTAGTAAGTGTATCAGTTATCTGAGGCCTAATTTGAACTCAAGCCCTCCTCACTCCAGGACTGGTGCTGTATTCACGGGGCCACCTAGTCACCCCTGGAATTTTCTTGACAAAGATACTAGAGTGCTTTGATATTTCCTTCTCCAGGTCATTTTACAGATGAAGAAACTGAGTCAAACAGGATTAAGTGACTTGCCCAAAGTCACATAGCTACTAAGTGTCTGAAGCCAGATTTGAACTCAAGAAGATGAGTCTTTCTGACTCCAGGTCTGGCACTCTATCCACTGCACCATCCAGCTGCCCATTTCTAATACTTCAGATAATGAGCAGATCACCAAACTTTGCCTTTTTCATTTTACAGATGAGAAAAGTAAAGTCTAGAGAGTTAAATGACTTGTCAAAGATCAAAGGTACTAAAGTGTCAGAGGTTTGATTTGAACCCAGTTTCCCTGGTTCTAAGACCCTTTAGGGAGGGGCAAGAGGGAATGCTGTAGAAGTGATGGGAGTGAGTATGTGCAGAGAGAAGTGATATGGTACAAGCTCTTGGGAACCCCCTTGAACTTTGATTGAATCTTCCCATTTGATTAGGCTTTTGCCTGAGGCCATAAGCCTTTGTGGCAAACCTCTGTTACTAGCCTAGCCCTCCTTTGTCCAGCTAGCTCCCACTCTAGATCCTCCCAAACCCTCCGTTGTCTCATCTCCAGGTAGCCTCCAGCTACTTCCTACCCTTAATCTCTCATCTCTGGAGTCTGACCCCATTTGAAGACCCTCCCCAAACTCCTTCCCTGGACCACCCCTAGATTCCTCCCACAACCTTTCTGTATATAAGACCCCATCTGGCCTCCATGAGGTGTGAGAGCACCTGAGAATTATCTAGTGCAGACTCACTCTGTCCGATTGTTCTGGCAGGTTCGTCCAATACAAGCATTATAGATATCAAGGCTCCTTAAGAGCCTGCCCAATATAGTGAATCTCTAATAAACTTTGCTTCACTTTGGCTGAGAGAAGGCTTGAGTGGAATTCATTTGGCAGGATGTAGCATGTTGGTATTTTGGGGTCTCTCACACCCCTATCCCTATACCTCAACATTATATGGTGACCTCTTCAGAAGGAAGACTTTTATTTTGTTCTGTTTTATTTTTTATAAATTAAATTACTTATTACAGGCACTACGGGAACTCACTGTTTAAAAGGATTTTGTATGTCACTTGAATGTACTTCAACTGTGTATAAGGGAAGAATTTAGGACCAAAGAAAATAAAGACAGCATTACAAAATGTAAAAGGGATAATTTTGATTATGTAAAATTACAATGTGACAAAAGTTTTGATAAAATGAATAATTATTTATTTTATCCTCACTATTATTGCCTTTCTACTTGAGGAAAAAGTGTGAATTTTTAGAATCACTTTTTATTTTTTTGAAGTGGATATATATTCTAGGAACAAACCAAACAGAATGTGAAAAAAAATCAGACCCATTTTCTTCCATTCTTGGATTATACTTAAAAAAAACATTGGGGAAAGAGGCAAGGTAATTGGGGTTAAGTGACTTGCCCAAGGTCACAAAGGCAGTAGAGTATGTCAAGTGTCTGAGGCAGAATTTGAACTCAAGTCCTTCTGACTCCAGGGCCGGGTGCTTTATTCACTGCACCATCTACCCACCCCTTTTCTTGGATTATACAGTTATTTTGTGTTTTTAAATAATTTTAGCCACTGGCTTGAGTGATTGCAACTTGGCAAATATTACTTTCATCTATTAGTTAATTGTGAATGATCTTATTAATAACTTATCTCCATACAGTTATTGCCAGAACAAAAAGAGATAGTTCATGTTTAACCAAAGTCCTCTCTGTAGAAAGTGTTCCAACATTACCTGCATGGAGTAATGAAGTATAATTTCACTTCATCATACAGATGAGATGGTTAATCTGTGGTACAGACTAACTGAGTGGGCCTGAGAGAACACTTTGGATCTGTGGCTAGAATCTAGATTTTTTTTTGTTTGTTTCCGAAGTGGGGAGAAGGGACTCAGCCACTGGGCCTGTTGGCCTAACATTGGGCTCTATAAAATGGATATAATAATAACAACTTGTAGCCATTGCAGAGCTGTTCCAAGGATGAAATAAAACAAAGTAAATGAGGCATTTTGCTAACTTGAAAGAACTCTAAGAATATCGGTTGTTATTATTGGAGGTCCTGAGATCCTATAGGTCCATTGGCCCAACTCTGATCCTACAGTTGGTCCATCTGTCCATTCAAACCCAACCAACGTGCTGGAGTCAGGGGCCATGACTGCATTAAACCTTTGGCTCACATGCCACCTGGGATTAGTCTGTTTCTCTTTCTCCCTCTCAAACAGAGATGAATGGGGAAAGCAGGAGGTAGCTTCTGTCTTGAGTGTGGGTAATGAATTACACAGAATGGATGGGAGAGTAATTAACCTTCGTTGCAGATACATCCTGCCTGTCACTGCTTCCTTTAACACAGGGAACGTTCTCATCCTTCTTTGTCAGCCTGCCCTTCCTAGCAGGACAAGTGAATCTTCCATTTGCTAATGGAGAACCCAGAAGGGCTCTTGCTATCTTTCACAGGGCTCAGGGTCCCATTTTAGTTTTCTTTCTACAAAAGGAAGGCTCTCAGACTGAATTTCTAGAGCAGTTGTCAGTTCTCAGGACATGTGCTATTACCCGAGGATGTAAAAGTGAATAAGACAAGGTCCAAGCCTCATGGAATTTGAGTCTAGGAGGGGAGAAAAGCCAAGTATATAAATGACCTTAATACAAGGGATCCCTAATCAGTCCTAGACCTTGGAAAAAAATGTGAAATAGAAGAGACTCAATTCAATAAACAGTTTATTTGCTGTCTACCATATGTGAAGTGCCTACATGAGAGGGAGCTTGGCATAGTGGTTATAGAAAGCCAGGAAGACCTGGTCTCATGGCCTGCCACTGTCACATCAGGACATTAGGACCTTGGGCAGATCTTTTAACATCTTAGGGGGTCATGAAACTTTGCAAGACTATAAGTTGCAATGTAAGCACTGTTCTTAATGGTTAAAGGGAGTTTCCTCATTGGGCATTTCTTACACTACTATCAATAGAATCATAGGCCTGGTCCCTTCCCCTGTCACCACCACCCCACACAACAACAGCCATGAGGTGCAAGGCACTGGGCTGGATAGATAGGGCCTCGAAACAAAAACAATTCCATTCTTATATTTTTTCTTCTAATATCTGCTTTGGGAACTCCTTCCCCTGATCTTTACATTTTGAGTGTTCTGTTTCTTCCTTGTCTATCATCTCAGGTAAGAATGACCTGATTTACTTGTGCTCTAAAATGTTTGGGGTTTCCTATGTTATGCTGTCTCAGGGTATTTTCATTTTTAAAAAATCCATGGGCAGAGAACAATGCTTAACCCAAAGGAATGATTTGATAATGAGAGAGAGAGGGGGAGAAGGAGGGGGGAGGGAGAGAGAGAGGGAGAGGGAGGAGGGAGAGAGAAGAGAGCAGTCACTGGGAGTGAAGTATTTCTTTGTTTGGGGGGAAGGGGCTAGGAAATAGCATTTTAGAGTCCTTAAATCCCAACCCAGTCACCCCAGCAGCAGATTAAATAAATGATAGTTTATCCTGATCCACAGTGAAGCTTCAGCATCCATGCATCTCATCCAGGGCCAGCCTAGCATCTAATCTCAGGGCTATGAGGTGTTAGACTTTCTCCCAACTGATCACAAGTGGCAATTTCCCTGTATAACTCAGAGAGAACAAATGAAAGTCACAGGCGCAGCCTGCTCGGGCCTATCCGCTCTCTTCCATCCCAATCACTAAAATCAGCCATTGGCTGGGGAGACAGGACTATCAATACAGCTTCAGGCCAGTTTCCTCCAGTTGTAGTCACACGGAGTAGGCAGTAGAGCTGCTTGGAAGGTTTTGTTTTGCTCTGCCAATATGTAATTTTTGCCCTTTTGTCTTTCTCTCCTTCTTTCCCCCTCTCTTTTAATAGAGATCTATTTGCTAAAATAAATTGAAATGGGAGAAATAATATAAGGCACAATTTATACTAGATATATCTTCAATTACCGAGTCTGAATTAAACATATCCCTTCATGAATAATGAAGCAGAAATAGGCCAGAGGAAAAAATGAGATAAGATCTTAAATCCATGTATTTTTAATTGCTTCATTATCTAAAATTTGGTATGAATAGCAGTGGATACAGTTTGCTGTTAATGCACAAAAAAGTAATGAGAATTTTCAGCCAAATCACAAAAGGCTATCAAAAATTAATTTTGTATGCTGTGATCATTGAAAATGTAAGTGATTTTGTAGCAGAATGACATAAAAATACCATTTATATGCTAATACCAAACAAGTAATTTTTTTCATTTTGATGCAAAATAAATTTTACTTTCATTTTAATAAACTAATGAATTATAAGCTATTCCTTTTTGTTTTTTAATCTTTAGGTATAAAGCTCAGGAAAGATAATGGGAAGTTGGTGGAGAAGCCAGAACTGAGTGACAAAGGACTGGAATATGGTCTTACAATTTGATAGCAACTGGTTATACTCAGTGGAAAATTTTGGAAATCATGGTGCCTCCCAAACTTCCTAGAAGGAGTGACAAGGTCAGAGGTTGGCTTTCCCCAGGAATGACAAACTTTCCCATGAACTCCCTGTGTAAGAAAATAAAAAGTCAATGTATTTCATCAGATCTGAGAAACTCTATTTGTCTTTATCTCTGCCCAGCCAGAGCTTGGTTTTTCATGAGAGATACCCACCCAGGGATTTCTTTTATTTGCACAGTCACATAGACATCACCCTCCAGAGTCTGATCCCCTTTGATGGAGAAGCTGTTTTTGCCCAGCTGTAGCTCAAATGGCTCAGTATTCTTTTCCTCTTCCCCAACTTATGTTCTCTTTCCCTGACATGGACTACTGGGTTTAATTCCCTTTAACCCAGTTCCCTTTAAATGGAAGCCTCTGAGTTATGGTGCAATAATTCACACCCTCTGATCTGGTGGGCACAAGGCCACAGGCCAAGCACTGTTAAATGAGGAAGGCCTGAATTACTGTCCCATAACTCACCCTTTGGAAGTTTCTTATTGCAATTATGATATGTCCCTGGGCAGCTATTTAAAAAAAATACAGAGAAGGCCCCAGATCCTTTTATATATATATATATATAGTCTAATGTAGTTTTCAGCACCAAATAGTCCTGACTCTTAAAGTCATTAAAAATCAAATTAAATAGAAAGATGAAAGACATTAGTATCTTACATTAGCAATGACACACGGCACTTAAACTCTCCTATTGCTTCCTCCTGTCAATGTAGCATCAAAGTTACTCTACATTATTTTAGAGCAAATTTCCTCTGGCTTCCCCTCCCTTCCCTGACTTTTTTTTTCTTTCTAGCATTGCCAATGAACTTTGACGGTAGAAGTAAACAACTGAGCATAGTTTTCCCTAGACCTATATACTGACCAGATTCTATTGTTTAATATTCTGTGATGATAAAATCTTAGAATAAATCATATTTCTGAGATCCTTAATCACTACCACTCTTGCAAACCTGTATCAAAATATTATTCATTTGTTTCTGAGACTATTTGTCCCTATCTTACCAGGGTGGGAAGGGTAAGCTTTAACCCACATCATTTTTTAAATTTGGGCAGGTTCTCCCTGTCATTAGGCAGCCAGGTGGTCTTCTGCTCCCAGGAGCTCATCATATTGGCTCCAGACTTAGTGCTAACACCTTATCAGCTTTAGTCCTACTGCAACTCAGAACTCTCTGACTCGCCTCCTAAATCAATCTAACCCAAAGATATGGACCATTTCATAGAGTCAGAATCACAAAAAAAATTATCCTAGGTCATAAGATCATACAGGGACGTTAGAGGTTGTTGTGTCCATCCCCCTCACTTTACTGACTAGAGAACTGAGGCAAACAGAGGTTAAGTAACTTGGACAAGACCATTCAGCTATTAAGTATATGGAAAAGACCTCCAGCAAAAGGGAATATACTGCCTCTTGTGGTAGCCCATTACGCTTCTGGGCGGTTCTAATGGTTAGGAAGTTTTTTCTTTCATCAAGTGGAAATATGCACTAATCTAGAATACCATTGTACCCTCTCCCTCAAAAAACTTCCATTTCCCTTCCTCACTTCTCTCTGAATCTCATCCATCCTTTAAGACCTTGTTCAAAGTTTACCTCCTCTATGAAGCCTTCCCTGACTAGCGTAACTCATAGGAATCTTTGAGACCATTTCCAGTCTATGACATGCATCTAGTACTTGGCAGAACTTGGGCTTATCAGGATACTTTCTCTTATCCTGCAGTCTGTATGAAACTGTAAACTTATTATCATGAGAGTATGGTCCCTGGACACTTCTCTGAGTCCTCTGTCCATCCCTACAAACAGTGCCTAACATGAAAAATGCTAGCTGTTTGCTTCATAAAAGGGTGAGCTAATTTTATCTTCCTTGTTGTCCTAAAACTTGGAAAAGTCTTTTCAATTCTCAAATCACTTTTTAAAATGAAGTTTTTCATTGTAGTAATTGTCTCAAATACTTTTAGTTGACTATGATTCTTTAAGTATACCATATGTCACCTGTAAAAGTGATCATTTTGTCTACAGCTAAGTTTTTTAATTTTTGTCTTTTTGCTATAGAAATGCTATGGAATTTTTTTTCCCTTTCTCACCAGATGTATTTTTCCTCTCAGTTCACCAGGCCACCATCCACCATAGCCTCCAACAATGGTCATTTAGCTAAGACATTATTGACCTGTGGCACAGGTCCATCACTTTACTTCCATTTTGTTCTTCTCCAAGGAAGTAATGAAGATTTGGAATTCGTTAAAAATCATGTGTTTTGTTTTCATGTAACATTTACAGATTATTCCCACTGCACGCAAGGTCTTTTATAACAAAGTAAACTAATGGATGACTTTATCTGAAAGTGTATACAACATTCCAAGTGTAAAGTACTCTTCACCTAATGAAATAAATCCATATTCTTCCCCTTTCACCCCTATCACACTGGGGAAAAAATAAAAGAAAAAACAAATTTCTTATAGCAAACATGCATGGCCAAGTAAAACAAATTTCCTTATTGGCTGCATGAAAATGTGTTTCAGCTTTTTAAATCATCACTTCTCTATCTATAATTTGTAGAATGTTTCATCTTCAATCCTCTGACATCATGAATGGTACTTGTATTGAACATAGTTCTTAAATCTTTCAAAGTTGTTTTTTTTTAATGTAGTTTTTATTGTGTAAATTGCTCTTATGGTTCTGCTCCTTTCATTTTTTATCAGTTTGTCAAAGTCCTCAAAGTTGTTTGCTTTTATAATAGTGATGTTATAGTATAAATCATTCTTCTATTCTGCTCACTTTACTCTGCACTGGTTCACATAAGTCTTTTTATGGGTTTTTGATAACACCTATTTTCTCATTTCTTTTGTAAAAATAAGTTATTTATTTATTTTTAGTTTTTGGTATTCACTTCTGTAAGTTTTAAATTTTCTCTGCCTTCCCCAAGATGGCATGCAATCCAATATAGGCTCTACATATGCATTCTTATTGAACATATTTCCATGCTAGTCACATCATATAGAAGAATTGGAATGAATGGGAAGACCCATGAGAAAGAAAAAAACAAAGTAAAACAAAGAGAAGAAACAGTGTGCTTTTGTCTGCATTCAGATTCCATAGTTCTTTCTCTGGATGTGAGTGGCAATTTCCATCATGAGTCCCTTGCAGTTGTTTTAGGTTCTTTCATTACTGAGAAGAGCCAAGTCTGATTATCAAAGTCAGTCATCACACAATGTGACTGTTACTGTGTACAATGCTCTCCTGGTTCTGCTCACTTCATTCAGTATCAATTCATATGTCTTTCCAGGTTTTTCTGAAGTCCACCTGCTCATCATTTCTTGTAGCTCAATAGTATTCCATTATATCAATATACTACAACTTATTCAGCCATTCCCCAATTGATGGGCATCCCCTTAATTTCCAGTTCTTTGACACCACAAAAAGATCTGCTATAAATATTTTTGTACATGTGGGTCCTTTTCCCATTTTTATTATCTCTTTGGAATGCAGACCTAGAAATCATATTGCTGGGTCAACAAATATGCCCATTTTCTTAGTCCTTTCGTCATAGTTCTAAATTGTTCTCCAGAATGGTTCACAATTCCACCAACAATGAATTAGTGTTCCAATTTTCCCATATCTTCTCCACCATTCATAATTTTCCTGTTTTGTTATGTTAGTCAATCTGATAGGTATGATGTGGTACCTAAGAGTTGTTTTGATTTGCATTTCTCTAATCAACAGTGATTTAGAGCATTTTTCATATGACTATAGACAGTTTTAATTTCTTCTTCTGAAAACTGCCTGTTCATATCCTTTGATCATTTATCTTTTTTTTTCTTTTTTTTTTTGGAGGGCAGTTGGGGTTAAGTGACTTGCCCAAGGTCACACGGCTAGCTTTTGTGTTAAGTGTCTAAGGCTGGATTTGAACTCAGGTCCTCCTGACTCCAGGGCCAGTGCTCTACTCACTGTGCCACCTAGCCGCCCCTCCTTTGACCATTTATCAACTGGATTTGTATTCTTATTAATTTAACTCAGTTCTCTATATATTTTAGAAATGAGGCCTTTATCAGAGACACTGGTTGTAAAATGTTTTTTCCCAATTTTCTCCTTCCCTGCTAATATTGGTTGCATTGATTTTGCTTGTGTAAAACTTTTCAATTGAATGTAACCAAAATTATCCATTTTGTATCTCATAATGTTCTCTATCTCTCCTTTGACCATAAATTCTTCCCTTCTCCATAAATCTGACATGCAAACTATTCCTTGTTCTTCTAATTTGCTTATGGTATCAGCCTTTATATTTAAATCATGTACCCATTTGGACTTTATTTTGGTATATGGTGTCAGACACTGGTCTATGCCCATTTTCTGCCATACTATTTTCCAGTTTTCCCAGCAGTTTTTGTCAAATAGTGAATTCTTATTCCAGAAGCTGCCTGCTGGGTCTTATTGGTATTATATAGAAATGCAGATAATTTGTGTAGATTTATTTTATATCCTGCAAATTTGCTGAAGTTATTAATTGTTTCAATTAATTTCAAGCCAACTCTTTAGGGTTCTTTATGTGTACCAAAATATCTTCTGCAAAAAGTGATAATTTTATCTCTTCTTTGCCCATGGCTATTCCATTAATTTCTTCTTCTTGTCTTATTACTATAAATATAATTTCTAGTACTTTGTAAAATAGAAATGGTGGCAATGGAATCCTTGTTTCACTCTTTAATTTATAAGACATGATTCTAACTTATATACCTTATAAATAATGGTAGTTCTTTGTGGGGAGTCCTGACATTCCACAGCAGAGCTGAGAAAGGGTTGTCTACCCAGGGGCTGTGAGAGGGTACATAAAAGAGATGGGACTCCCAGAATGGTGGAAAATAGAGCCCCAACTTTCTTGCCTCCAGTACAAGCCTTTATAGGATGTTTCCTAATTGTTTTCCCCTGAGGACATTGCATAGTTCTTTGTTCCCCGGCTGGGGACACACTTATCTTGAGGACATAATCCTCACATCAGTGTGTTTGAGCTCCTTGGGGGGGGGAGTGGGAATAGAGGGGAGACCCAATCCAGGTCCAGCAGCAGCTTTTTACCTGAGAGGGCTTATTCAGCCATCAGGGTCAGAGTCCCACTGGCCTATGGTCCTCTACATCTCCCCCTTTCTTTTGTTGCAAGTATAGGCAATGCAGGTCAGTGCTGACTTCACTCAGAGTGTGAGTTCAGCACTGGCAACAAAGGGGAACAATGCACACTGCAAGGAGACACAATGTAATCAGGGGAAGAAAGGGTGAAAGTAATTTATATAACCATGTACAAATTCAACGGTTTTGGTCTCTGTCTGCAGAGAGATGATAGATACTGCAAGAACTGTGGAAGACACCATAATAGGTACAAGCATTATAAGCACAATACACTAAATACACTTCTTCTGCCATCTCTTTTTTACCGATTGCATAAGTACTCAATCAGAAGGACTACTAACCCCCCCCCAACATTATTTAAATGGTAAAAAAGGGGGACTTGAATTACAACCATGACTTGCTTATTCCCAACAATTGCATGGTTTATACACCATGCAAGTTGATATTGAGTGCAAGTAACATTCCATAAGGTCCATGAATGTTTGTCTTCTATGGTGATGTATCCTATGAGAGAACCAAACTGATGGAAAAGACAGGCAGCCAAGTTGGTGTAAACAGTATTGTTCATATGCATATGTCCTTGATAATTATGCAAAATTGTCAATAGCTGCAAAAGCTTTTCACAAGTCCCATTGATTTTGTTGTTGTTCTTGATCACCCTTTGCTGCCAGTTCCCAGGGTTGGTTTATTCAGGGTGAGTGGTGTCAACCTGAGGATCAGACAGCTCTGCACTTTCCTGGATCATCCTGCTGTGCCGGTGTCTTCTCCTTCTGGAGGTGCATTGGTGGCATATTTGCTACGACAGGTGCATCCTTTGAAGGCTCTGTGAACACTCAAGCACAATGTTGTGAGATCCAGATTGAAGCAGCTCCATCACCTGGGGAAATACAAACATACCCTTTCCCCCAAGTAATTACTGTCCCAGGCCCCCAAGTGTTTGTGGCCAGGTCCTTCCACATTCAGTCTATTACAGGGTGTTCTTCCCCAGTTTCCCCCTTTCTTTTGTTTTTGAAGGGAGTAGAGGCTGTGGGGATTAAAGAATGGTCCCTGACAGTGTGGTGTGAAAGGAACACATTGAGGACATGCTCTAACAATGTCCTGTGCCTGTCTTCTGGGTATCTGAAATTGCCTCTTTAAAAACCTTGCTGATTGATGGAACTTGGAATGAGACTGTTGAGCTTCATAGACAGAAAAAGTAAGAATTTCATCAGCAAGCCTATTGCCTTCAATTATGGGACCTGGTAAATTAGTATGTGAATTAAGATGAATATATAAAGGGTGTGTTCTTTCCCTAATAACAGTTTAAGTAAAATAAAAGAACTGAGCAATCTCATTGGGTTGATTCCTAATGATGGCAGTTTCAGTTCTTTCCATAACTCCTGCTGCATATTGGCTATCGGTAATTCTGTTTAGTGGTTCTTGGAACTTTTGTGCTGTAAGGGCTATGGCATATAATTCATTCTTCTGAATGGAAGTAAAAGGGGTATCCACTATACACATATGTTCCCTCATGGGACAAACAACCGATGCCTTCTGTTTTTTTGTGCTGTATATACAATAACTGCACCTTGTATTGGGTCCTCTTGGATGAGAGTTTGATAGACCCACTGCCATTTGGAAAAGAAGAGTGACAGAAGGATGGGGAATCCATGAGAAAAGGAACAGGGATAAATGAAGAGCATTTGCCAACTGACCTGGGTGAGGAGGTGATCTATCAGAATGTGAATAACCTTGGGCTATGCCTGGGAAAGGAATACACATCTTACAATAGCTTTTTGCAACAAAATTGTGGGAGCCATGGGATAAAGATTGTTTGGGCTGTGCGGGAGGAAAGCACCATTCAAGGACGCTAAGCCTTTGATGTAGCAAGGCAGAAGAATAAACAGGTGTATCCAGTAAGGAAATCTCTAATGGCTGTTGCAGGTGATATCTCCCCATGGTGTACTGCTCAATTGCTTTCTCGACCCTGCTAAGCTATTTGGCTGCTTTAGGAGTGAGTTCCTGTGGGGAGGTGATTTCTGACTGTCCCCTAAGAATACCATAAAACTCAGTGAGATCTGATGTGGGGATCCCTACATGAGTCCTAAGCCATAGAATGTCTCCTACTAACTGCCTTTGAAAGTCATTTAAGGTCTTCAACTGATCTGTCCTAATCTGCAGTTTTTGTAATGTGACCTGGTTATAGCCTGGTTATAGAATGTTGTAGCCCAAGTATTGGTATGGCTTGGTCCTCTGAACCTTATCCTCTGCAATTTGAAGACCGTGATGGCAAAGCATTTGATAGCATATGTCAGAGTAGCCCCTAACTGGGGGAGGGGGGGAGGCTAAAGAGGCGGCTCCTAAAATATCATCCATATAATGGATAATATATACCTGGGGGGAATTTTTGCCTGACCTGTTGTAAGGCTTTATCTACAAACAGCTGGCACATTGTAGGGATACTCCTCATGCCTTGAGGCAAAACTTTCCATTGATAACAGTGATATGGTCTTTGTAAATTCACTGAGGGTACAGAAAATGCAAAACAACGTGCACCTTGGGAAGTAAGTGGGATAGAACAAAAGCAATCCTTTATATGAATAACCCACATTTTCCAATCTCGTGGTATCATATTGTGGGATGGTAGCCCAGCTTGAAGGGCTCCCATGGTTCCATTTGATTATTAACTTGTCTTAAATCAATGAACATTCTCCATTTGCCTGGCTTCCTTTTTCTGATTACAAAAACATTGACTATTTGACCCCTCGATTGGTAAGCTTAAGCTGCTCCTGTACTATTTCTTCTAAGGCCTCAATTTTTTTCTCGAGATAGGGGCCATTACTATACACATATAGGTGTATCATTTTTCCAATTAATGGGTATATCTGAGGTCTTTTGAGACCATTGAATGGTGACCCCCCCCATTAAAAACCCTGAGTAGATATGGTAACTCCCATTTGTCTGAGGAGATTGAGTCCTCACAAATTAGCAGGCAAATGGGGGAGCTCTTAAGGTTGTATGGCCCCTACCTTCCCCACACATTCCCATCTCAATCTGTTCACAGTTCAGGATTGGAAGCTGTCCCCACTCCCACCATACCAATGACTGTGCCCTTCAGGGGCCAATTTATAGGCCACTGATCCTTGGAAATAACTGTTTTATCTGCCCCTGTCGGATCAGCTCTGTGAAGCGTCATCACTGCAATGCTATTCTTAATACTGGGCGAGAGCTTCTCCCTACTTGATTCCAATAAATACAAGCCCTCTGTCTACCTTCCTGGAGTTGCTCTTGCTTTTCAGTTTCTCTTTCTAACCTAGTACATTCCAGTGACCCACACTGGTTGCATAAAAGAAGGCCTAGGGTCACACTGTCTCCTAGGTAAATATTTAACTCCCTCTCTGTGGGGTTGATAATGGCCACTTTAAGGAGGGTTTCTCCTGTTTGCCAAACTTGGGGATGCATTATAAAACCCTGATATGCGGCCTCAGGGGGTGCTATAAGGACACCCGTGGTACCTAGCATCAAGGGCAGTGTGCTCTGCACTGGGATGATGATGTGACTAAATTGAGGCAATATGACTTCCTGATCAGCAAAAATAGGAACAGTTACACACGAAGGGAGGTTCACAATCCCAAGTGTTTTTATCTTGTTGAATTTGCTGTTGCACGTACTGCTGCCATAAACTTGGGGAGTCACTCAAGGCTGTGGCCATTGCCCATTGTTGTTGACAGGCCTGGGGAAAGGGGTCCTGTAAGCCATTTCTGACCTACATTCTGATGACCAGTGAAAACCTTTTACATACTTTGGGCATGGGGTGTTAGGCCTGGAAGGCCTAGTTCTAACAGGCTCCTTCTTATCTTTCCCTTTTTGCCTGCACTGGGCTTGCAAATGACCCAGTTTCCCACAATTAAAACATTTTTGATCTTCCTTTCTCCAGTCTCCTTCATATCCTGCACTAAGGTTCACTGCCCCCAATTTTTTCCCAAGCAGGTTCAGATAGATAGAATGTCTGAGTGAACACTGCGGCACACTTCTGAATCATCTCTTCCACAGTGACATCCTTTTTGCAACCTGCAAGAGCTCTCTTATAGTCTTGGTTGCACTTTTCTCATGCTAATTGTCTTATCAGAATGTCAGCTGACTGTCCTCCAACTGCTCTAATGATAGCCTATGTAAGGTAGGCTAGGAAATCCATGAATATTTCTTGGGATCCCTGAGTTATTTTTGTGAATGATTGGCCTTTCTTCCCTTTTCCAGGAAGTGCTGCCCAAGCCCTAGTGGCACATGGAGCTATTTGTTAGTATCCCCCTATATCATGATGTAGCTCTGAACTACTGCTGTTCATAATTGAAGGGCACCTGTTGTTGCTCATTATGGGTGGCCTGTTGCCTGCACTGCTCAAGAAACTCAGAGCTCCAAACCATATATTGTCCAGGTTCCAGGGAGGTGCAAGCTGCCTGTCTCTAGTCATGAGGGGGTAGGATGGTATAGGGTTCTGGGTCCAAAAGTGTTCTAACAGACATAGAAGTTGAACCCAATTCACTAGAGACCTTTTTAATTTCTCTAAGCACCCTGATATCAAGGGGTTCATAATGACAAAGGATTTGTATGGGATTATTAGGGTCAGGTGTCTCTAGTACAGGAAATGTTTGCAACCCTAGTACTGGCAGTCCTCTCCCCACTGCTTAGTTTGTTGGATAGCTTTTTCAAGGGGAGAGAATGTACTGCGCTCTTTCTACCTGACTACAGCCTCAGGAGGCATGTGTATGCTCTGATAAGAGGGGCATTGAGACAGTAGAGGGGCAGATCGCTGTGGTGTAGGGCTTTCTGCCTCAATTGGATAACAGCCCTTCTCTCCTGTCTTCCCCTGCTCTTGGTCCTCTTCCTTCTCTTCCTCTACCTGCATCCCTGCATCAAACCTCCGAATCTCTCAGTAGGGATCTGGCTCGACTAAGCACAATTTAAGAACATTATATTACTGGAAGCAATGTACTGGGAAATTCTCTGGCTCTACCATGGAGTAATATTCTGTCAATTGTTTACCCACTATTTTCCACTTTTAAGGGTCTAATGTGCCCTCTCTAGGTTACCACGGAGAAGTGATCTCTAGCAGATCCCAAAATTATTTTATCTGATTTTGCATGACAACTTGTCCCCTTTCTTTCCTTGTACATAACAGGACTTATAGGTCTTGCTAGGCTGCTTAATCTGCAATTGCCCCATAGCTGTTGCTTGCTTGCTTGGGAAGAAAGTCAAAGTACTGAAAGCTCATCCTAGCTTTCCCCTTACCTTGTCCTAGGATCCTGCATTGTTCAAGGGAGACCTCTTGGGTGAAACCAAAGTGCTCCCGACACCCATTCAGCCTGTCGTTTCTGTGCCTGGGTCCAGCGCTGGGCACCAGTTGTGGGGAGCCCTGCCATTCTGCCTCAGGGCTGAGAAAGTGTGGGGAGTTCCACAGCAGGGCTGAGAAAGGGTTGTCTACCCAGAGGCTGTGAGAGGGTGCATAAAAGAGATGGGACTCCAGGAGTGGTGGAAAATAGAGCCCCAACTTTATTGCTCCAGGACGTTTCCTAATTGTTCCCCCTCCCCCAGGACATTGCATACTTCTTTGTTGGGGGGGGTGTAAGCCACACTTATCTTGAGGACATAATCCTCACACCTGTGTGTTTGAGCTCCTTTGGGGGGTGGGGAACCAATCTAGGACCAGTAGCAGGCTCTTTAGTTGAGAGGGCTTATTCAGCCATGGGGTCAGAGTTCCACTGGCCTGTGGTCCTCTACAACTCTTGGTTATGTATATATTATTTATTATGTTTAAGAAAGGTCCATTTATGCCTGTCTTTTAGTGTTTTAAATAGAAATGGGTTCTGTCTTTTGTCAAAACTTTTTCTGCATCTGTTGATATAGTCCTATATTTATGCTGATTTGTTCTAAATATAGTCAAATGTTTGTGGTATTCCTAATATTATATTAGTCCTGCATTCCTGTTATAAATCCAACTGGTCATAATTATTACAATATGTTGTTTTGGCCTCCTTGCTAATATTTCATTTAAAATTTTTACATCTGCGTTCATTAGGGATATTAGTCTCTAGTGGGGTTTTTTGTTCTAATTTTCCCTGAATTATGTATCAAGATCATATCTGTGTCAGGGAAGGAATTTGGTAGGATCCCTTCTTTTGCTCTTTTTGGAAATAATTTATGTAATATTGGAATGAATCATTTTTTGAATATTTGATAGGATTGATTTGTAAATCCAACTGGTCCTAGAATTTTTTCCTTTGGAAGTTCATTTCTGGTTTGTTTAATTTCTTCCTCTGAAATTGGGCCATTTAAATTCTTTATTACATATAGTATTAATTTGGGTATGTTATATATTTATAAATTCTTATTTCATTTCTTTTAATTCTTTGACATATAGTTTGGCAAACTAGCTTCTAATACTATCCTTTATTTCTTAATTAAAGTATATAAAATGTGTGAGAATATAAATATAAATAAATTATATAATAAATAAGAATAAATTCTTAATTTGTTGTAAAAAAATGGTATGAAGATTTGATATCAAAATGGCTGTTAAAAACAGGCAACAGACCCCACTGCAGAGAACCCAAGCAATGGTGATGATGGTGATGATGCTGATATGAATAAACTCCTGCTCAAGCAAATCCAAAATATGTCTAATTGATTGATAAGCATTTTAAAGGACCTGCTAGATTCCAAGCACTGGGAAGACAAGAGACAAAAAAGAAATCATCTCTGTTCTCAAGAAATTTACATTTGAACAAAGAAGCCAAGAAGTGCATATATACAGCAAATGTTACATCAGTTTCGATAGCTTCTTCTACATAAATTATAAATTCTGTTGCCGTGTCTTTAAGAGGATGTAGAATCTTGTAAGAGAAACAGTTTAATTGTGTTTCTGGAGAGCTATAATGGCTAGAGAGAGATTGTTTGAATGCTGAGAGAAAGGACTAAAAGAACTTCTCTCCTGAGAGACTATAAGAGTTAACTGTCAAGGAGAAAGAATCCGAAGAAACTTTTTTCTGAGACAATTGAATCTAACTATTAACCTGCAGAGAAGTTATCTTGAAGAGTATGCTTGAGATATTTCCAATGTTATCATGAGAAATGAGTGGTGGGGCCATGTAACCAAAGTTAGGAGAAGCCACAAGTTGTAGCTGATGGATACAGGTGAGTCCATGATATTTCTCACTCTGAAACATTTTTCTTCAATTTTGTGCTATCAGAGTCACTCTTTTAATGTGCTTCTTTATATCCCAACATTAAATATTCAGCATATACAGTAATACAGGTTGAAATAAAAATTATGTATCAAATAAAATAGTAAAATAGGTAAATTAATGTCATAAATAAGCAGCATTATTATTCGATTTTAAGCTTCAATTAATTACATTAGATAATAACAAAAGAGAAAAGACCTATGAGAAAAAAAATTCAAAAATTCCAGATTTAGTCCCAACCCTTATCTCATGTACCAAGACTTAAAATGATCACATCATGTAGCCCAGAGGCATCAAACATTGTAGTCTGTAACATTTTCAAACATGGCCCAAACCAAATTAAAATATAATTGGGAAATATTTAACAAAATAAATAAAATGCAATAGTACATAATGTTAATATATAGTTTTCTAAGTCACTGTGTAGCCTTCAGGAATCCTTATGTACAGTTTAGTGGCTTCTTGAGTTTGACACCATTGATGTAGCCTTGTTGAAATTGAGACAACCGTGTTCTATGCTACGCTAGTCAACAACCACACCAAACTTCTATCATTTGTCCCCTTATTAATTCTGATATGAGAATATCTGGTTGAAGAGCAATCAAGAAGTTTGGTCCTCACAAATTAAGAAAAATATACAATCTCTCTCCTAATAAGTTATTTCTGAGTCTCTGCCTCAGTTTAAATAAACTCAAAGAAATCTCTTTTCCTACAGGTTTTCTCTTCTTAGGCTTATTGCCAAAGTCTTTAGTCTCATAGGTTCAAATAAAAATCAATAATACTGGCTATGCAATTCATTAACAGTGTAATGATACTAATATATATTGAACTATTTCAATATTCTATCACAGTGAGAAAGATCTTTCCCCCCACCCCCAGTCCCAACCCAAGTTGCCACTAACCTTCAACTATCATTTCTAACTTCTCAACTCTGGAGAAGCAGTTCTACATTATTAGGGTTGGAGGGAATATATACAGACAGAGGCCCAGGGTGAGTTGAAGATGAAGGGATGATACCTAAAAAAGAAAATTGAGAAGTAGGAGAGGAATGTACTGGGAAAAGAGAAAGGGAGAGTTAGAATGGGGTAAATTATCTCACATAAAAGAGGCAAGAAAAAGCTTTTACAGTGGAGGGTAAGGGGGGGAGGTAAAAGGTAGTAAGTGAATCTTATTCTCATTGGATTTGGCTTATGAAGGGAATAATATACATGTTCAATTGGGTATGGAAATCTATTTCACCATATAGAAAAGCAGAGGGGAAGGGGATAAGGGGAGGGCAGATTGGGGCAGGGGATAATCAGAAGGAAACCCTTTTGATGAGGGACAGGGCCAAAGGAGAGAAGAGAATAAATTGGAGGGGGGGGTGGGAAGAGGCTGGGATAGGATGGTGGGAAATATAGTCTTTCACAACATGACTATTATGGAAGTGTTTTGCATGTCTACATATGTATAACCTATATAGAATTGCTTGCCTTCTCAATGTGGGTGGGAAGGGAGGAAGGGAGAGAATTTGGAACTCAAAGTTTTAAAAGACAATTGTTAAAAATTGTTTTTACATGAAACTGGGAAATAAGATACTCAGGCAATGGGGCATATATAAATCTAGCTTTAGCAACCGGGGCTAGGAGCCTGGGACCCTTGCCTTACTTCCCTGGTCATAAATTGAAATCTTTGCTAAGCTTAGCTAATGCATAGGAGGGGAAAGCACAGACCTTGCAAATTTAACCACAGGCCTGAATGTGCCAGACTTGTTTTCACTGATCACCATCTGACCTGTACAAATATAAAACTGGAAATCTTGCTATGGAACTCTGGGCAAGTCACCATCTCCTAAAATCCCCATGATTCATGAAATATTGTCTGTTTTCATGTCTATATTGATATTGTTAGAACATTTATCTTCTGCTTTCATATCTAAGTTGATACTGATGACTTATTTTGTCTGTTATCATGTCTGCCAGACATGTACCTTTTGCTTTTTGATATTGCTGATATTTCACCTGCAAATGCCAGCAGATTTTTGCAGGTAAAATTGTGCGCTTCAGTTTCTAATGAACAAGAACAGGACGGAGCAAGGGAGGGGTAAGAAGGGGTGGTCTTTTGGGTGTATAACCAAGCTTTGCATTTTGTATTTTGCCTCTGCTACTAGACTGCCTCTAGTAGCAAGACTGCCCTTCTTGCGAGAAGAAATAAGTAAATCCTTCCTGTCTCTACTTAGAAATGTCTCTGTTTATTTATTTATTTTTTGCACAAGGGTCGTCTTGTCCCACACAAAGTGAATAATGAAAACTAAAATAAATAAATAAATAAAGAGCAATTCTACCATTGAACTTTCTTAGGATGGCAGTCAAAGTCTGTCAAGCATTCTCTTTTTTTTTTTAAACAAATAACACCTTTTATTTCCACAAGGTTTTGAGTTACAAATTTTCTCCCCTTTTTGTCCCTACCCCCCCAGCCCAGAACA
>CM053599.1:163263685-163384146 GCA_028646575.1 Pseudocheirus occidentalis | reverse complement strand
ACCCTTTCCCTTTTACCTTCCAGTTCTTCTCCTCCATTATAACAGTTATCCCTAGCCTCTTCTATATGGGATGATTAATCACACTCTGTCTCTCCCTGTCTCCTCTCATTCTAATCCTCTCCCACCTCAGAATTTCACCTTTTAAAATATCATCTCTTCCTATTCAATTGATCCTGTGCCCTCTATGAACTCATATAAGCACATACTCAGATATGTATTCTTATGCATATATACCCTCCTAGACATATGTGTAGGTATATGTATATATATATTTGTATTCCCTTTACCTATCCTCATATTAAGAAAAGTTTCATAAGTTACAATTCTCATTTTTCCATATTGGCATGTAAATAGTCCAACTTTGATAAATTCCTTTTCCCTGTTTACCTTCTCATGCTTCTTGTGTTTGAATGTCAAATTTTCTGTTCAGTTTTGGTTTTTTCAGCAAGAATGCTTGAAAATCCTCCACCTTACTGATTGACCATATTTTCCCCTGGAAGATTATACTTAATTTTGCTGGGTAGGTGATTCTTGGTTTTGATCCCAGCTCCCTTGATCTCCAGAATCTCATATTCCAGGCCCTTCGATCCCTTAATATAGAAGCTGCTACATCCTGGGTTATCCTGATTGTGTTTCCACAGTATTCAAATTGTTTCTTCTTGGTTGACTGTAATATTTTCTCCTTGATCTGGGGACTCCGGAACCTGGCTATGACATTCCTAGGAGTTTTCTTTTGGGGAGGAAGATTCATTTTTAATGAGATCAAATCTAGCCTTAGACACTTACTGGCTGTGTAACCCTGGGGAAGTCATTTAACCCTGTTTGCCTCAGTTTCCTCATCTGTAAAATAAGCTGAAGAAGAAAATGGCAAACTACTCCAGTATCTTTACCAAGAAAACCCCAAATGAGGTCACAGAGAATTGGGCACAATTGAACAACAAAAACAATTCTGCCTTCCTCTCCTCAAGTTGAAAATATGCTTCTGTAAATGAGGAATCTTTTTTTAAATATTGTCCTCATATCCTCAGCTGAAGAGATTACCAAATAAAAGAGTATAGAGTGGGGTGAAGAGGGCCCAGGATAGAACCCGTGGGACACACACACTTAGGAGGCATGAACTGAATCACGGAATCTCAGAAAAATTGATCCAATAGATAGGAGAAGTGTTTATGAAACACTTTTTAAAAGTGTTTATGAAAACCTAAAGAGAAGAGGATACTGAGGAAAGGAGAGTGATTCATAAACATCTGGGGCTATGGAGAAGTCAAGAAGAATGGGGGTTGAGGAAAGTCTCATTAGCATCACCATTGTCCTTTTAATTTCATTCTCTCCCCTTCCCCCCCCCACCTTGTGCAAACCATGAAAAAGTTCTTTTCCAGTTTGCAGGGGGTGTTTCATACCAATTCTCCTAACTTCACTTCCTCCATGGATCCCTTTGCTAAAAGCCAGTGGAATCAATTGGTAGAGAATGTATAACCCACTGGTGGGGGCTCATGAAGGATAGTACTAGAAAACCCAGCCACTTAGAGTTACCCCCAGAATTTTGAAAGTAAGTAGTAGCTACCCTGGCTTCCTTGAGAATAAATAATAGCAACCTAGCTCTGGGTCCCTGGCCCACCAATGTGAGTGGGAGTTGGAGAAGTAGTTCTGAAGGACTCTATGCCCACCAGTAGCTAGGAGTACTAAAAGGAAGGATGGGACTAGGACAGGGTCTATTTTCTTTTAATTCCCAATTTTACTGAGAGTTGAACCTTCTAGTGCAGCAGTTCTCAACTTGTGGGTCATTGAGGGTCAAATGACCCTTTCACAGGGGTCGCCTAAGACCATCAGAAAACACATATTTCTGATGGTCTTAGGAACCAAGATATGGCTACTCTATGTGTCTCCAGGCAGGTCCACCCACATGTAAATATGCCCACATACGAGTATTAAAGGGTCACAGCATTAGGAAGGTTGAGAACGACTGTTAGTGTAAACCTAGTCATGACCATACAGATGTGGTCCAGTTCTATTATGTAGTTATATAATTTTAATGAGAAAAGCAGACAGAGGCATATGAGGCAAAACCATCCACCTCTGACCCTGCTCCGAGCCTCAAGGCCAAAGTCAAGCTGTAATGGAGATAATTAAAGTGATAAACTGCTCTCTGGGCATGGGCTGTATAGCTATTTGCTCTCATGTAACATCATGACTATATAATTAGCTCAGGATATTAGCATTGTCTGTCTTAATGATCTATTTTCAGAAGCTTAAAGGAAATCAGGGAAAATTCATTTCCCCCATTCCTTCTTCTCTCTCCCACCTAGAAGAAATGATCTGTCACTGACAACAGTACCATCTGCACAGTAAACTTGATGTTAATTTTGCATGTGTTGCTTAGGACAAGCCTATCATATTTATTATGAGGTCTACGTATTGGGGAGTTTGTCTGCAATAGCTCTGTATACAGAAGATGCAAATTGGAATCAGATAGACACAGCATTCGGAACACAGCAGCAAACTGTTAATATACTGTTTAGAATTTTATCTGTGTGCCAGACATTTCATTATGAATTGGGAAAATTTTTCCATCATGAAGCTTTCATCTCATGCATTTTCCAATCTGTATGTGATACATCCTCCAGTCACCTCACTTTACCTAGGAGAATGGTTACCTAGGCTGACTCTTGGTTTTCATTGGATTTCTGTGTCCTAGGCTCACATTTTGCAGTGGGCTGCAGAATCCAAAAGCACATCAGAACACCACACCCTTGGTACCCTCTTTCTTTTGTCTGGTTCTAGTGTGATCCATCACAGTGACTCTCAATCCTCGCCTTTGTCTTGATAGGTTAGTGGAAAGAGAGCTCGGCTTCTAGGAGGCAGGAGACCTGGGTTAGAGACAGACAACAAACATTTATTAAGACCTCTTATGTGCCAAAGAAAGGCAAAAGACAATCTCTTTCCTCCAAGAATTCATAGTCTAACTGAGGAGACAACATGAACACAGTTATGTACAAATAAGCTATAGACAAGATCGGAGATAATCAATAGAGGGAAGGTACTAGCATTAAGGGGAATTGGGAAAGGCTTGCTATAGAAGGCTGGACATTAACTGGAACCTGAAGGACACCAAGAGTCAGGGGTAAAAAGTAAGACATGGGCATGGGTGGTGGGGGGGTTGGGGGGCAGCAAGAGAAAGTGCCTGGAATTGGAAGACAGCGTATCTTATCTGACAAATCACAAGGAGATCAGTGTCTGAGATTAGAAGTTACATAGGTGGTATGGGGTGTAAGATGTTAAGAAGACTGGAAAGGTGTAGGAGACAGGGTATAAAGGATCTTATCCAGGCTCTGTCATTTACTAGCTGTGTGACCTTGGGAAAGTCACTTGGTTTCCATATCTGTAAAATGCAGGGAACAGTGTTACAGTGTAAAAAGTGTTGGATTTAGAGTTAGTTCAAATCATGGCTTTGCTACTCAGCACTATGTAATTTTGGATAAGTCATTTATCCCCTCTGGGTCTCCAGTCCTTCATCCTGTAAAAGAGGAGGTTGGTCTTTTAGTTCTATTTCTTGTAAGCACAAGAAAAGGGGGATTTTTGTTGTTTTCTTTTTGGAGTTCAGTTTTCTAGGCTCAGCTAAATTGTAAACATCCAAAGGATTAATCTCCTTTGTACCCTGATAATTCAAAGCTGTAGGTTTCATGCCTTCTGGCTCTGAGCCAGTCTGGCACTGAGTCTTTGTCATATATTCTGGGAAGTTAGCATTTTGCTCTGAGGGTCCACTCATGAGAAGGACCTTTGAGTCCCTGGATGGGACTGTGAGTAGCTGATTGTGAAGAGCCCCCAACTACTCAGATGTCAGAGCTCTCCTGGTCTGGTTGTATATGTAGGTGGTTGTATTATTCTGTTTAGACATTTGGAGCCCTGTCTATTGAATTCTTTCTTGGATACTCACTTCTCTCTATCTGTAATGAAAGTAAGATTGGGGATCCCTTTGAAGCTGTCTTTCCTTTAGAAAACCAGATCAAAGAACCTGTGCTAGCTATAAATAAGTGCATACCCTTTGACCCAGAAATAACACTTGTAGGTCTGTATCCCAAAGATATCATACAAGTGGAACGAGGACCAGTAGGTATGAAAATATTTATAGCACCTCTTTTTGTGGCGACAAAGAATTGGAAATTGAGGGGATACCTATCAGGTGGGGAATAGGTGAACAAGTTGTGCTATATGAGTGTTATAGAATACTATTGTGCTATGATAAAAAATGAGCAGACAGACTTCAGGAAAACCTAGAAAAGACTTCTATGAACTGATGCTGAATGAGGGGAGCAGAACCAGGAGGATATTGTACACAATTACAGACACATTGTGATGACTGACTTTGATAGACTGGGCTCCCTTCAGCAATATAAGATTATAAGGCAACTCCAAAGGAGTCATGATAGAAAAGGCTATCCACAGTCCAAAGAAAGAATTATGGAGTCTGAATGCAGATTGAAGCAAACTACTTGGTCTCCCTCTTTTCATTTTCTTTTGTTTCTTCTTCCTCATTATACATTCCATTGGTTATAATTCTTCTTTACAACTTGACTAATGTTTAATGTGAAGGTATATGTAGAACCTATATTAGATTGCATGCCTCTATGGTGTGTGAGGGGAGAAGAAAATTTGGAATTCAAAAACTTGTGGAAGGGTCGCCTAGGTGGTGCAATCAAAATAGAGCATCCATCCTGGAGTCAGGAGGACCTGAGTTCAAATGCAGCCTCAGACACTTAATATTCGCTAGCTGTGTAACTTTGAGCAAGTCACTTAACCCCAATTGCCTTGCCTTTCTCCCCTCCAAAAAAAGCACACACACACACACACACACACACACACACACACACACACCAAAAAACTTATGGAACTGAATGTTGTCAACTAATAATAAATAAATTTAAAAGAAAAAAGAAAAACCTGGAAAAGACATATGAACTGATGCTAAGTGAGAGGAGCAGAACTAGGAGAGCATTGTATAGTTACAGCCACATTTTGCACTAACTTTGATAGACTGCTCTTCTCAGCAATGCAAGGTTCTAAGATAACTCCAAAGGCTCATGATAGAAAAGCCTATCCATATACAAAGAAAGAATTATGGAGTCTGAATGCAGATTAAAGCAAACTATTTGCTTTCTCTTTTTTGTTTTGTTTTGTCTCTTTTCTCTTGTGGTTCATTCCATTGGTTCTAATTCTTCTTGACAACTTGACTATTGTGAAAATATGTTTAATGTGAAGGTATATGTAGAGTATATTGAATTGCATGCCATCTTGGGAGGGGGAGGGAGAAGAAGAGAGAGAGGAAGGAAATTTGGAATTAAAAAACTTATGGAACTGAATACTGTAAACTAAAAATAAATAAATTTAAAAGAAAAAAAGCTTATGGAACTGAATGATGTGAACTAAAAATAAATGAATAAATTTTAAAAAAAGAAATGATGACCAGGCAAACTTCAAAAAAACCTGGAAAGACTTGAATGAACTGATGCTGCGGGAAGTGAGCAGAACCAGGAGAACAGTGTACACAGTAACAGCCACAATGTTGACTAACTTTGATAGATTTAGCTCTTCTTAGCAATGCAAGGATCCAAGACAACTCCAAAGGACCATGATGGAAAATCTGTCCACATCCATAAAAAATCTATGGAATCTGAATGCATAATATTTGCTCTCTCTCTGCCCTATCTTGTAGTTTCTCCCATTGGTTCTAATTCTTTACAACATGACATGTGAAAACAGATTCAATATGAATACATATGTAAAGTCTATATCAGATTACATGCTATCTTGGGGTAGAAGGAGGAGAGAGATGGGGAGAAAATTTGGAACTAAAAATCTTATGAAAATGAATGTTGAAAATTAAAAATAAATAAACTTGAAAAAAGAAACCTAGGCATGGAGAAAACCACTATAGCTAGCTCACTGAGACATTCTCATCTCTCCTCCCAAATCTGGTCACCATTTTGGAATAAAATGACAAGTTCCAATTCTCCATCAAATTGTTGAGTATCCTGCATTTCCTTTACTGGAACCTTTAAATCCTTGCTTATCTCTGAAGAGAAGAAAGTGAACTTATTGGAAGTCTTTAGCTCAAAGACATAAATGGGGGAAAAATAATCCTTTGATGAAATGAGCCTAGGGACACTGTTCTCAGAGGGGAGATCAATGTTTGCTTTATGACAGGCCCCATATTTGCTAAACAATACCAATCTGATGTTGTAAATACAAGTGTGTCAGCACAATTACTTCCCACTACTTTCCTTAATTAAGGAGAGCATCATAACTCTCTTCTGGTGATAAAACATGTTTTCTGAAGCATTATCTTTCCACAAAGGATGGGGACGCTGAGTTATTGAATATCATTATAGCCTGGGGAAAACATCTTTAATAGACTGAGTCTGTTCAGTTGTACTCCATCCATCTTTTTAAATACTGCAGCACTCTATAGGACAATTTAGTAATGCCAGCAGAGTTACCACCCTGGTTACTCCTAATGAGATCAGTGGGTTGCTAAACTCTCCATATGTTTGATTCACACCTACCTTCTGAGGAGTTCAGAGCCATTTTCCTGTTCCAGTTGCTCCTATCAGGGATCATTTCCAGGTGCCCTCCAAGACTAAGTTATTTCTCTGGGTTCATGGCACCTGGGAATTCAACATCTTGATCACTGACCTCTTAACACTCTATTTTGAAAAATCATCATTTTGCATTCTGTCCAAAAAATAGCTACCAGAGCAGTCTGGTCTGGTAGAAAGAATACAAGAAAGACTAAAAGATCAATGGAGAAAGTTGGGATACAAATAACGCACAAAAAGATGATTGATCATAAATATAACATTGGAAAGATCAGAGTTCAATGTGGGATAGATCCTGAATACAAAAAAGATATAAGGAGAAGAGAAATGGAAAAATGGTAATCCTTCTAGGAAGATTTCAGAGGTCAAAGAAATTGGGGTTTGGCAATGTTAAATGTGGGAACTGGGTTCTAGTTCTAGTTCTGTCATTTGCTATCACTGTGACTAGAAGCAACCCAAATAATGTCTCTAAACCTTAGTTTTCTCATCTATAAATGGGTATAGAATCACATGCCATCAGATGAGAGGGAACGTGGCATGGTGGAGAGAAAGATGGCCTCAAAGTGAAGAAGATCTAGGTTCCAGTCTGGTTTCTGATTCATTCCAGTGTGGTAAATCACAAAAATTAGTGGCCCTAATTGAATTGCTAGGAGGAGTTTTCTTATCAGGTCTTATTAATTCACTTCAATTAAATTGAAGGTCTAGTCCCATCTCCCTACCTGCTTCACCAGGGTTGTCCTGGTGCAAAGCACCAAATTATTATTTTTTTTCTTTTCTTCTTCTTCCTTGTTTGGGTCATGTAAAATTGCAGAGGGGGGACCAGACCCTCTGCAGTCCAATTCATGCCTCAACCAGAATTCCTTCTACACCATACCTAATAATTGAATCCTGAAATGGAAGCGACCTGAGAGACCATCCAGCTTAGTGTTTTTAAAGTATGCATGAGGGGTAGTACTTGAACCAAGATCTTCCTGGCTCTACATCCCCTAATGTCACACTTCCTCTTAACTCAAGGAGAATTGATTTTTTTTAAAAGTAAATGGCTTGATATAAGGGGAAAAAACTCTTAAAAAATAATTGTATTTAATATGGACCTTTAAAAATACACTGTATATAACTTAAATTCATGCTTCAATCATGGATGAGATCATAAATTTGTAGTTTGAGAGGACTTTAGAATCTGTTAAACCCAATATCCTCATTTTACAGATGAGGAAACTTCCCCAGAGTCACATATATATTAAATATCTGAAGTAGGATTTGAACCCATGTCTTTCTGACTTTACATCTAGCACTCCATCCATCACCCCTCAATGTCTCTTCTTTTTTTGTTTTTCTTTGCATTTTTTAATATATTTGTTAGTTATTGATAAATAAAATGTTTAATATTTTAAAAAATGTTTTGATAGAGCAAATTGTTGCCTTATAAAAAAACTTTCTGAAAAGGAAAATGGAATCACTTGTCAGGGTGGTAGTGAGTTTCCTTCACATTAGGTCATAGAACCATTGAACTATGCAAGGGAAGAGCATCAGAGGACATTTAGTCCAACAACCCTTTCATTTTTTCTTTTTGTTTTTGTAGTGGATTTTATTAATTTTTAAATTTTAATTAATTTTTAGTTTTCAACATTTACTTCCATAAGATTTTGAGTTCCAAATTTTCTCCCCATTTCTTCCCTCCCCCACCCCAAGATGGCATGTAATTTGATGTAGGCTCCACATATATATTCATATTGAACTTGTTTTCACATTAGTCATGTTGTAAAAAAGAAATAGAATCAAAGGTAAAAACCACGAGATGGAAGAAACAAACAAAACAATAAAAAAGGAGAGAGAGCAAATAATATGCTTCACTCTTCATTCAGACTCCATAGTTCTATTTTTGGATGTGGACAGCATTTTCCAGCATGTGTCCTTTGGAGTTATCTTGGATCCTTGCATTGCTAAGGAGAGACAAGTCTATTAAAGTTAGTCATCATAACAGTGTGGCTGTTACTGTGTACAATGTTCCCCTGATTCTGCTCACTTCACTTTATTCAAGTCTTTCCAGGTTTTTCTGAAGTCTGCCTGCTCATCATTTCTTATCGCACAGTAGTATTCCATTGCATGCATATGCCATGGCTTCTTCAGCCATTCCCCAATTGATGGGCATCCCCTCAATTTCCATTTCTTTGCCACCACACAAAGGGCTGCTATAAATATTTTCATATGTGTGGGTCCTTTTCCCATTTGGATGATCTCTTTGGGATATAGCCCTAGAAGTGGTATTGCTGTGTCCAAGGGTATGCACATTTTTACAGCCCTTTGGGCATAGTTCCAAATTGCTCTCTAGAATGGTTCAGCCCTTTCATTTTTAACAAAAAATTGAAATATAGGGAGTTTAAGGTATGGTCACATAGAGAAGAAACAGATCCTTAAACAGATACTAGATAACTATTCATTGGATATATCATAGTGGGAATTCTTAGGATTATAGATTTATAATTAGAAGAGACCTTCAAGGTTTTTTTGGTTGAAAATTATTTCAGATGGGGAAACTGAGACCAGAGCATTTGCCACCAGTGGGATTTGAACCCAGGATCACTGACTCTAAAATCAGTACTCTTTCTGCTATACTACCCTGCCTATGGGTTGGACTGGTTGGCCACTAAAGTCCTTTTCAAATAAAAAAAAATTCTTTGATTTTTTTTCTTGTAATACCAATACAATATTTGCAGTGCCCATGATCACAATAAAGACTGTGACTATAACTATCACATGATGTTCAATCACAAAATATACCAAAATCTCCATAAGGAAGACAGAACTGAAGCATTTATTTAGACACCAGAAAACTGAATTCCAAAATGAGTAAGCCGATTCCATCATAGTACCAAAGATATTAAGAAGCCATAATAACACTGAGAGCCACAGCATCCTTCAAGCTTCCCACAAACCAATACAAGATCAATATTTACTCACAAACTTCTCTGTCTCCTTGCCTGAGCACTTCTCTCTCCCACTGTCTCTCTGGCTCTGATTCTCAGCTTCCTGTGGTCTCTGCTTCCCTTCATCAGACTCCTCCCACCACAGGCTCCATGTGACTGCATTCAGCCTATTGGGGGCAGAGTTTACTTTCAAAGCAGGAGAGGTCTTCAAATTTCCCCCTATGTCTATTAAGGGGCAGGGAAGATCTTCAAATTCCCATTTCCATTACACTTGTCCTCAAGAAATTTACATTCCAGTTGAGGAGTCAGGAAAGGAGCTTAAGTGCTACCTATTCTAGCTATTGTATGTATGTGGGCATAGGGAATAGAAAACTGGATTTGTAGCTATGAAGACTTAAATTCAAATCCTGCCTTGAATACTTAATTGCTATCTGACCTGAGCTTATCATTTGACCTGTATGGGACTTAGTCTCATCCTCTGTAAAATGAGGCAGTTGATCTCAATGGCTTTGGAAATTTATTCTAGTTCTAAATAAATCTATGATGTAGAGTTAGGAAGGGGCAAGAACAAGAATGGAAATTTTTTGGTTTGTTTCCTGTTTGAAGAGAAAGAGTGAAGAATATCACAATGACCCAGCTTGAGAGGAAACAGGGCTCCAAGGGATTAGCATCCTTGACTGAGTACCATGAGCAGGCTCTGGTATTAGTGCTCCAGAATGAGGTTTCATGGTGGAACAGACAGAGCTCTGGACTCAGAACCAGAGAGAACTGAGCTCAAACCCATGTTTAGATCCTTCTTAGCTCTGGGACCCAAGACAAGCCCCTTTGGAATCTCACTTTCCTCTTCTGTAAATGTACAAGTATTAAACTCAGTGATGCCCGTGGTGGCTTCCAGCTCTCAATCTGCAAACCAAATTTCTCCCTCTTACATGCACTCAATCAATCAATGAGCATTTTTAGTGCTTACACTGTGCTAAGTACTGGTGGATACAAAGAAAGGGGTGGGGAAGCAGAAATGGCACCTGTCTTCAGGAGGAGGGCTCATAGTCTAATGGGACAGAAAGTATGTGTATAAATAGATAATACAAGTTACTTACAAAGTATCTCTCTTGGATCTGTTTTCCAGGTAGTTTTTCCAATGATATTTTACATTGTCTTCTATTTTTTTCATTATTTTGCATCTGTTTTATAATATTTTGAATTCTCATAAAATCATTGTTTTCCATTTGCTCCATTCTAATTCTGAAGAAATTATTTTCTTCAGTGAGCTTTTGGACCTTGCATCTTAAGGCATTCTGATCCTCATTGGCTCTTTGGACGTCTTTTGCCATTTGAGTTAGTCTATTTTTAAGGTGTTATTTTCTTCAGTATTTTTAGGTCTCCTTTAGCAGGCTTGTTGACTCCTTTTTCATGATTTTCTTGTATCACTCCCATTTCTCTTCCCAACTTTTCCTCTACTTCTCTTGTCCGATTTTCAAAATCCTTCTTGAGCTCCTCCATGACCTACAACCAATTCATCTTTTTTCTTCTTGGGACAACCACCAGGCTGTCCTCAGCTAGAGATGTATTTCACTCTGTCACTTTGTGGGTTCTGTAGCTCTAAAATGTGTTTAGAGTCATGTTTTACAGGTATGGGAGGTGGTTGGAGAGCAAACTCACCAAGTTCCTGCTTTTACTCTGCCGTCTTAGCTCCACCTACTTACAGAGTATCAACCCCTCTTTTCCACAACAGTGTAAAGACCCTCACATAGAATTTGGTTTGGACCCCTCTTATACACCCATCATACATTATTTTGCATTATAGTTACTGGTACCTCTTTTTTTTACATCTCCAGTGCTTAGCACATAGTAAATGCTTAATAAATGATTATTGATTGATTGGTAGATGTGTTATACCCTCTATTAAGCTTACAAGCATTATGTGAGGGTATATGAAGTGGTCCAGGGAGGACCAATACCCCTGGTGTGAGGGTTTTGCAGAGCTCTTTTCAGGGCTTTTCATCTACCTTTAATGTCCACTTTCACCCAAATTCTCATTTGTGGTTCCAAGAAACTGTCGTAGCATATGCAGCGGCCACACTCTGGGAAACCATCTCAGCTTATGGCCTAAACCAGGGTGAGGGTAACTGACATCCCTCAAACCTGATTTAAGAGGGGTGTCTATTGCAAACATGTGGAGACTACCCCAGAAGAATGGGCAAGGGAGAACAATTTGTCCCAATGGCCATGATGGCAGATTAAGTGGTCATTGTGGAATGCTTAGCTCTTGGTCAGGCATCAAAGATGTCAAAGTCACCCACTATGCCCCAGGGCATCACTAGTCATCTTGAATTTTGTCTTGCATTTGATGACTCTGGAAGGAGGCTGATGACTTTTGCAGCTTTGCTTCACTTAAATCCAATTCATATAGGAGTCAAGACAGCACCTCATGCTGTCACTGGTCCTTTTTAAAAATGAAAAATGAACAACACAACAATGAGGGCATGGACTGCATCTTATCTTAGCTTTATTTATTTATTTATTCATCTATCTATTTGTCTATTTATTTATTCATTCATTTATCTTTTTATCTATTCATTTATTTATTTAATCATTCATTCATTCATCTATCTATCTATCTATCTATCTATCTATCTATCTATCTATCTATCTATCTATCTATCTATCTATCTATCTATCTATCTATCCTACAATGTACAAGCACAGTTCTCTGTACACAGAGGATACTTTCAATTGAACTGAATATGAGCTCGCTTACTGAGGCAAGGATGTACAAAGAACACTCACAGAGGGGTGGTTAGTAATAAATCCAATGGGTCACAGGATCATGGGGGGATCTTAGAAATCATCAAGTCCAAGCCTCCTCATTTTACAGATAAGGGAACTGAGGTCTAGAGAGAGATTAAGAGACTTGCCTGAGTTTACACAGCTAGTAAATATTTAAGGCAAGATTCAAACCCAAGTCTTCTTAACTCCAAGTCTGTTACATCATGCTGCCTTTCAGGTGAAACAAAATCTTGAGAGAGATATTCTATTCCATTAATACATGTGTGTTAAGTGCCTGCTTATGTACAAATGACTGGGATATGTTGTTGTTCAGTTGTTTTAATTGTGTCTTACCCTTCATGAACCCAGATGGAGTTTTCTTGGCAGAGAGACTGGAGTGGTCTGCTATTTCTTTCTCCAGCTCATTTTACAGATGAGGAAACTGAGGCAAACAGGGTTAAGTGACTTGCCCAGGGTCATAGAAAGTATCTGAGGCCATATTTGAACTCAGGAAAATGAATCTTCTGCTGCTTCAGTGGGATTACAAGGAGAAAAACAAAGTCGTAGTTGCCTTCAAGGAGCTTCTATTCCTACCTGTACAGATACTAAAATTCAAAGTAATCTGAGGAGAGAGAGAGGTTAACAACTGTTTTGAATAGGAAGTGAACTGAACCTTGTTCATTTCCTCAAAGGGAACTGAAGAAAGCCTTGAAGAAAACTAGGGATTTTTAGAAGCCAAGCTGAGAATAGGGTGCATTCTATGTCTGAGGGGCAGTTTCCAAAGGCACAGAAACAGAAAGTTGAGTTTGGGGAATAGTAAGTAGACCATTTGGGCCTGAAGCACAGAACGTGCAAAGGAAAATAATATGAAAGCCTGCAAAGGTATGTGGACCCAGATTGTACAAGGCTTTAAATGTCAGACTGAAGATCTGTATTTTATCCTATTGGCAGTGAGAAGCCACTAAAAATACTTGGTGCAGGGGAGTGACTAGTGGCACCCATGTTTTAGGAATACTAGTTTGGGAGTTGTATACAGTTCAGATGGGAAATCCAGAGAAACTGAGGGCAGGAAGGTCATTATGGAAGCTATGGTCACAGTCCAAGGGAGAGGTGATAAGGAGAGAGCCGGAACCATGCAGGAAGGCCTACATGGAAGCTATTGTCAGTCTTAGCCCAACTGAGAGACAATGAGGGCATGAGCTCATTGGTGTGTGTGTGTGTGTGTGTGTGTGTGTGTGTGTGTGTGTGTAGGGATTTGTGTATGTGGGAATGTGTATGTGTATAGGGATATATATATATCTGGAATATGTGTATGTAGGGGTATGCATAGGTATGTGTATATAGAGAGATATTTACATATATAAGGATGTATATATGTGTTTATATACAGGATGTGTCTGTGAAAGGGGTATATATGTAGGGGTGTGTGTATGTAGGAATATGTGTACGGATGCATATTAATATTGGGCTATATGTGTAGGGATTTATATGTATGTAAGGGTGTAGCTATATATAGGAGTATATGTATATATGCATGTATGTATGTATGTATATAGGGGCAGCTGATTAGCATAGATTGCTGGACCTAGACTCAAGAAGACTCATTTTCCTGAGTTCCAACCCCATCTCAGACACTAACTAGCTGAGTGATCCTGGGCTAGTCACTTAACATTGTTTGCCTCTGTTTTCTTGACTGTAAAATGAGCTTGAGAAGGAAATTGCAAACCATTATAGTATCTTTGCCAAGAAAGCCCCCAAAAGAGTTACAAAGAGTCGCACATGAAAGAAAAAAACAACTAACCACCAACCATGAATGTATATGTGGGCATGCATAGGGATGTATGTATGTGTATATATGAATGGGTTTGTATGTGAAATGGAGTGTGTGTGTGTGCGTGTGTAGGGATATGACTGTATGTAGGGGGGTGTACTGTATGATGTATACATGTAGAGGATGTGTGCTGGTTAATGATCTGGTGGCTCTGCTGGGCCCCAGGACCCTGCTTTGCATGGACATCTGTAGCTTTCAGCAGCAGCTGTGAAAGCAGTTTCTCTCACAGCAATTCATTATGCTGCACGGAGGTGAGCAGCAGCTTTAGTGAGCCGGTGGACTACCGTGGTGGGGCTGGGGGAACATCTGTACTGTCTTCTTTACAGCTGTTGCCTTCTCACAGACCTGGTCTGGAGGAGGCAGCCAGGCCTCAAAAGCAGCAAAAGTGTGCAGTCAAGGGATTTGCCTTCAGGGCTTCAGTTTGCAAATTAAATCCACACTCTAATTGCTGGGCTTTAGCAGGAGCTGCTGGGGTCCAGGGCTTGCCCCGGAAGAATATCTTTGGAATAAAAAAGCTACCATACCTGTATGTCCCAAACAAGGTTAGAAACGTAAGGCAGAGGGGAGTCCATTTTGATTTTTTTTAATAGTTTCCTTTTTGAAATACCAAAATTTTAAAAATATCACTTAAGTATTGTTTATTTCTGAATATATTGTTTTCTCCTTCTGGGTCTAGTGAGCCACCCTTTATAACAAAAAATGACAGAATAACAAAGACTGACAAGAACATTTCAGCAGAACTAGCACACCGACCTAATCAGACTCAACGGGAGATGTTACATACCTGTAGCTCCCCAAAGCACTTCCGTCAGCTTTCTTTGATGGCCAGATTTGGTTCCTATAATTATACAGCGTTCAACTTCATTGCTTTCATTCTTTCCATTTACAATGCTGGAGATGTAGCTGTGTGGCACTGTGGATAGAGTGCCAGTCCTGAAGTTAGGAAGACTCAGCTTCCTCAGTTCAAATCTGCCTTTAGACTCTTATCAACTGTTTTGACTCTGGCTAAGTCACTTAACCCTGTTTGCCTCAGTTTCCTGATCTGTAAAATGAGTTGGAGAAGAAAAAGGCACCACTCCAGTATATTTGCCAAGAAAACTCCAGGGGGCAGCTAGATGGTGCAGTGAATAGAGCACCGGCCCTGAAGTCAGGAGTACCTGAGTTCAAATCCGGCCTCAGACACTTAAACTAGCCGTGTGACCTTGGGCAAGTCACTTAACCCCAACTGCCCTCCAAAAAGCAAAAAAAAAAAGAAAACTCCAAATGGGATCACAAAGAGTGAGAAATGATTGAAATGACTGAATGACAACAAAGACATGGGATTATAGATTGCAAGCTGGAAGGTCTTCTAGGTGAACCTCCTTCCCCCCTTTTTTTTTTAACAGATGAAGAAATCTGAGGGCCTAGAGACGTTAAATAATTTTCCCAAGATCACATAGGTACTAAGTGGCAGAGTTAGGATTTGAACTTAGTACTTCTGACTCTACATCAGCATTCTTTCCACTGTATCATGAGTCCCTATAGGCCAGTGGTTCTCAACCTTCCTAATGCTGAGACCCTTTAATACTTGCATGTGGGCATGTCTGCATGTGGGTGGACCTGCCTGGAGATAGATAGAGGAGATTCTTAAGGCCATTGGAAATGTGTTTTCTGATGGTCTTAGGCGATCCCAAAGGGCTCATGACCCACAGGTTGAGAACTGCTGCTATACGCATTCTGTTTTCTTAGTTCTGCTTACTTTGCATCAACTTCCGCAAGTCTATGTATGAGGGGAATCATTTATTCAAATATTCCTCATAACACAATGTGATGATAATGAGAATTTGAAGATCTTCCAGGACCCTTAATAAGTCTAGGGGAATTTGAAAACCTTCCCTGTTTTGAAAATATATTCTGCCCTCTAATAGACTGAAGGTAATCACATGAAGCCTGTTGTGGGAGTAGTTTGCTGAAGGGTGGATTGGAGCCCACAGAAAGCTGGGAGTCAGAGCTAGAGGGATGATGAGAGAGGATATTCAGGCAAGGAGTTAGTCAGGCTTGTGAGTAAATGTTGATCTTATATTGGTTTGTGGGAAAGCTAAAGGATGGTGTGGCTCTCTGCTACGTTGTGGTGCATTAACTTCTATGCTGCAATGATGGATTTGATTTCCTGGTGTTAGAATTTGGATTTCTGGTGTCTGAATAAATGTTTTTCTTCTGTCTTCTATATGAAAAGTCTGCTATATTTTGTGATTGAGCACCATGTGGGAATATTTATGGTCACAGTCGGTATATTTATAGTGACTGTGGGTGCTGTAAATATTGCATTGGCAGTACATATAGCTGCTCCCAGGGCCTTTAAGGAAACCAAAGATGTGACCTGGGCTGACTGCAGATGATGTGCCTCTGCTTACCCAAGAGTGAAGGAAAGCAAGTTATATTTGCCTATGGTGGGTCAGGGGTTATAAGTTAAACTAACATCAGAAACTGACTATGACCTAGATGAAGTTTCTCTCTGAAGGAAGTGTTCCCTTATGGCTTTGATATGGAGATTACTAGGACAATGAATAATGACACCTCAAATCATAGTGCTTTAAAGTTTACCAAACACTTTCCTTAGTACAGTCCTATGAAGCAGGCATATAACCCCCATTTTACAAATAAGGATACTGAGACTCAGAGAGGTTATGAGACTTGCCCAAGGTCACACGGCTAATGTCAAAACTGGGGAGAACACTCAGATCTCCAAACACCAAATCCAAAACCATTCTGCCATGTTGATTTTCAAGGAGAAGATATTATAAGCCTTCAATTTTTGAGACTGACACCTTTTAGGTAACTCAGAGTATTTCATATACATTATTCTCCTGATTCTTGAGGTTTAGATGTGGAGAATGTAGAATCATATAATCTCCATTTGGCAAAATAGGAAGAGAAGAGAGACTGATAGAGTGAAAAGAGTGAGTGAGTCAGGTAATAAGCATTTATTAAGTACCTATTATATCCAAGGCACTCTTCTAAGCATTAGGGATAAAAGAAAGACAAAAGAAAACCCCTGCTTTCAGGTAGCTTACAGTATACTATGGTACCTTGACATACAAGTGCACCAACTTACAAGATTTCTGAGGTAAGAGTTGTCACTTGGTCAGTTTTTTGCTTTGAATTGTGAGCCAAAAGGTACAAGCTGCTGCTTGTTGGCACAGCCAACGCCACAACCCAATGCCCACCCAGCATCCCGCACCTCACTTGTTCAGTCCTTGTGTTTACCTTGCCAGTGAAGAAACTTAAGTCAAGTGAAAGTAAAAAAGATATTGTAACAGTTAAGTTCGGGGATAACGTGTAGCATTAAGAGTGTAGTGAGTGAGTGAATGAAAGTAACCAAAAGAGCACAAAACAAAATTCCTCTGACCTCCTCCACCTATCTCCTCTACCCTCCACTTCCTCCACCCTTCACCTCCATCAATATCTTCAGTTAGCTCAAGTCCTCTCAAGTCGTCTGATATCCAAGGTAAATATATGCTTTATAAAACCAGTTTATTTCTTTACATTCTCTTCTATTATGTTTTTATACAATATTTGTTATTTATAAACACTTTTTCTTAAAAAAAACTGGGGTGGCAGTTTGGGGGTTGGAATGGATTAATGGAATTTCAATTAATTTCAATGGGAAAATTGATTTGACATAGGAGCAAACTGAGTTACGAGCTCAGTAATGGAACGAATTAAACTTGTAAGTCAAGGTACCACTGTAATTGGTTTGGATCTCAGCTCTAACAATCAGAAACTGTGTCATCTTGGGCAAGTGAATTAACTTTTCTGAGCCTCAATTTCCTTATCTCCAAAATGCAGAAAACAATATTTCCAGGGTCTGCTTTATTTAGATACTTCCCACCAATATAGCTTCTCCTGGGGACCTTAAGCAGATCAAAGAGATGAACAATACTGGCTAAGAGTCACTCAAGAGAGCACTAATATTTTTTTATCAGTGTGACCTGGGGTAATTTTTTTAACCTCTCTGGGCCTCAGTTCTCCCACGTAAAAGGAAGGGAGTTGGGTTAGATAACCTCTAATATCCCTTCCCAGCTCAAAATCTGAGATCAGAAGTCAAATAAGTCAAGTACAGACAAAAGGGACAGGAAAAGAGATGAAGGCAACAAGTGATGGGTGCAGCGTGACTGTAATGATACTATTATTAGGTAACTGTATCAGAACATTCTGAAATGAATCATTATTCAACAATAATGCTGTGAGTTTGTACACTTTAAATATTATTTGAATAAAAGCAAAATATCTCCATCTTTGGGTTATTTTTAAAAATGTGTTTTAACATTTTTTTTAAATTTTGAGTTCTAGATTTTATCCCTCCCTCCTACCCCTCCTTCTACCCACTGACAATGATGTTATTCATGTAGGTAAAATTATGGAAAACATGTTCATATTAGCAACATAACAAAAAAGGCTCCCCCAAAAGCAAGAAAATGTTATTTCAGTTTCCATTCAGAGTTTATCAGTTCTCTCTCTGAAGATGGATATCATGTTTTTCATCACGAGTCCTTTGGAATTGCCTGGGATCTTTGTATTACTTAGACTAGTCAAGTCTTTCACACTTGATCATCAGTACAACATTGCTGTTACTGAGCACAATGATCTCCTGGTTCTTCTCACTTCACTATGCATCAGTTCATCTAGGTCCTGTTATGTTGGGATTTTTTTTCTGACTCCCCTCCCCCACCATCATTTGTTATAGCATAATAGTACTCCACCACAATCATATACCGTATGAACAAGGAATTGAACTCCTTGTTCAGCCATCCTCCAACTGATGAGCATCCCCTCAATTTATAAGTATTTTTGTCACATAGGTCCTTTTCCTTTGATCTCTTTGGGGTACAGATCTAGTAGTGGCATTGCTGGATCAAAGGGTATGCCATTCTGTAGCTTTTTGGGCACAGCTCCATATTGTTCTGCTGAATGGTTGCACCAATACTCCACCAACAATTCATTAATGTAATTATTTTCCCTCACCCCCTTCAGCATTTGTCATTTCAGATAGATGTGAGGTGGTACAGAGTTGTTTTAATTTGCTTTTCTTTAATCAATAGTGATTTAGAGTATTTTTCCATGACTATAGAGAGCTTTGAATTCCTTCTGAAAAATGCCTGTTCATATCCTTTGACCATTTATCAATTGGGGAATGGCTCTTATTTTTATAAATGTGACTCAGTTTCCTATATATTTAAGAAATGAGGCCTTTATCAGAGAAATTAATTGTAATATTTTTATGTTACTTCATTGTCTATGATACCTTTTAACAAACTAGAGTTTCCCTGGTTATCTCTTTCAATTAGGTCTATTTTTGCTTTTGAGATTATGATTGTTACCATCCTTTTTTTACTTTAGTTGATGCATAATAGATTTTCCTACAGCCCTTCATTTCAACTTTGCACGTGTCTTTCTGTCCCGAGTATGTCTCTTGCACACAACATGTTGCTGGATTCTTGTTTCTAATCCATTTTGCTATCCACTTCTGTTCTATGGATGAGCTCATTCCATTGACATTCATAATTATGATCAATAACTATGCATTGCCCTCCATCCCATTTTCCTATATTTGCTCACTCTCTCTCTCTCTCTCTCTCTCTTTCATCCTGTTCCTCCTTAGAAGTCTATTTGGCTTTTGACCACTTGTAATGTTAATGAGAGCTGAAGATCTTTCCTGCCTATTAATAGGCCCAACAAGAGAAACTTGCTTGAGGGGCAAGGTTTGTTTTTCTAGGAAGGCCCACACTTTTTGTTACTTTGTAATTAGACAGTGGATCCCAAGGGCTGTGACGCCATCTGACCCTGAAAACGTGTATTATCATTTTGCTTTGGGGTTCACTTATGGGAAGAGTAGTATGATTTGGCCAGATGAGACTCCGGGTAGCCATTAAGGCCCCTGACTTTGAAAACCCAGATGTTGGGGCTTCTTTCTTTGTTCTAACACTGTATGTATGTAATGGTCAGACAGCTAGAAGCCCTGTTAGTCTCTTGAATTGTGTTATTTCTCATAAATTTCTCAAAATACAGACACTATTTTTTGTCTGCTTGTAATTTCTGTTTCTATTTTCTAGAGTTTAGGGTGCTGACTTTTCCCCCTGAATTCAATGAATGATATATATCTTTGATCAAGTAAGACTTCTAACTCCTTTTGAGTTGCTTTTCTTTAAAAAAAGCAGATCAAAAACTCTGCTAGCAGCCACCCTGGGTATGCTGAGGTGGTTGCTGTTACAGATTCATATAATAATTTTGTTCATATGTCCTTTGTAGTTAATTTTGGTATTTATAAGAGTAAAAATGACTTATTTGTTTAAAGTTGTTTTTGAAATAATATTGCTGTTATTGTAAATGATGTTCTCTTGCTTCTGCTCATTTTGCTCTTCATCATTTTGTGCAAGCCCTATCCATGATTTTCTAAGATCGAGTTCATTTCTTATAGCGCAGTAGTATTCCATCACAATTACATACCACAACTCGTTCAGCCATTCCCTAATTGATAGAGCTCCCACAATGTCTGTCCAGTTCTTTGCCACCACAAAAAGAACTGCTATAAATATTTAAGAATGCATAGGTTCTTTTCCTTTTTCCCTAATAGTCTTCGGAAAAAGACCTAGTAGTAGTGTTTTTGAGTCAAAGGGCAGCGCAGTTTAACAACTTTTGGGGCACAATTCCAGATTACTCTCCAAAATGGTTGGATCAGTTCACAATTCCACCAACAGTGAATTAGTGTTCTAATTTTTCCACTTCCCCTCCACCATTTGTTGCTTTTCTCTTCAATCATTCTAGCCAATCTGGTAGTGTAAAATGGCATCTCAAGGTTATTTTAATTTGCATTTCTCTAATCAATAATGATTTATTGTATTTTTATATGACTATTTTTTTTATTTCTTTATCAGAAAACTGCCTGTTCATATCCTTTGACTTTTTATCAATTGGGGAATGACTCATTCTTTTAGATTTTGCAAAGTTATTTATAAATTTATCTGAGACCTTTATCTAATAAACTGTCTATAAGAAATTCGCCCCCAGTTTTCCACTTTCCTTCTGATCTGAGCTACATTTGTTTTATTTGTACAGAAACTTTTAAAATATAATCAAAACTATCCATTTCACTCTGTTTTCTATTTCTTTTTTATTCATAAATTGTTTACCTATAGGTTTTTTTCCCCCTTCAGTGAATTTTTGTGCCTTATTTTTTTAAACTGGTAAGCTACTTCTGTTTTTTTTTTCCCCTTAAGGTGATCTTTTCTTCAGTATTTTTTGTTGTTGTTGTTGTCCCTTTTACCAAGCTGTTAATTCTCTTTTCATAATTTTCTTGCTTCACTATCATTTCTTTTCCTAATTTTTACTTTCATCTCTTTCTTTAACTCTTCTAGGAATTCTTGCTATTCTTGGGTCCAATTTGCAGATTATTTGAGGCTTTGTTTGTAACTGTTTTCACACTGTTGTCTTATTCCAAGTTTATGTCATAGTCTTCTCTGTCACTATTGTAGCTTTTTATACTCAAATTCTTCTTTTCATTGTTCGTTCATTTTTCCAGCCTATTTCTTTATATTGAACTTTATGTCAAAGTTGGTCTCTGTTCACCTTGGGGTGGGGAAGGCTGTCCCAGGCTTCAAGCTTTTTTTGTGTTGCTGTTTTCAGAGCTAGTTTAGGAAATTTCCAAATTCGGGGTGATTCCAAGGTGGAGTTATCCTGGGAGAGTTGTGTTTATTGCTCTCCTGGTCTACCCTCTGGTCTTTACCCAGGAAGTTCCCTTGTAGCCACAAGTACTAGTGCTCCTCTTGGCTCTAGAATTGTGATCAGTGTCCCTGTTCCTTTGTGAGCAATCATAAGTGCTCCTCTCCACTCTGGAACTGTGACCCAGAATTGCTTCTAGGAAATAGTTACCAATTAGTATGAGCTGTTCTCAGTGCAAGTAAAGGGTTTCTTGTAATATCTTTCTTCTAGGATGAGCATTCTAGAAGCTGCTGTCAGTACTGCTGCTGATGATGTCAAAGCACTCCTGGCCTGCAGTTAAAGACCTCTCCTATAGACCTCCTAAGTTGTCTTAGACTTGGAAAATATCTCCCTCTGACTGTTGACTCTGAGATTTCAAAGTTTAATTTGCGCAGTTATTTTAAAGTTGTTTGGAAGGGAATGCTGGGAGAATTCACCCTGTACTCTGCCATCTTGGTTCTGCCTCTCAGTGTTATTAAAAAGAAAAATGAAATAATATATATAAAGACCATCTGTTAGATTATCTTGCATTGAATTTTCCCTCTATGCCTTCCTTGGGGACAGAGAGCCTTTTATCCATTATCCACCTTGGTTACTACCTTGCTTTGCCTAATGGAGAAATGGTTAGAAGGGAAATTAATTTTGCTTCCTCTGACTTCCCTCCCCTATGCCCCACTCTGCCCTCCTCCAACCCTGACTGGTGGCAGTAGACTATGGTTGTTTTTAAACTGCTATTTTGGCAAACTTTATCATTTTTATTGTTTTCTCCAGATGTGTAAGTATATTAAAATCTGAATGGCCATTTGATTTTGTGCCAATTCTGCTTCCTTGAAAAGTAGCAGTGAGATTTCTGAGAGAATACAAAATCCTGAGGGAAGCATATTTAAATTGTTAAGATTTTATAAATTCAAAGTTGTATTTTGTCAGTGAAAACCAGGGCCTCAGCTGCATATTTGAGAGTACAGTATGTTTGAGGAAGAAAGAGAAAATTATTTGGTCATAAGCTACTCCTGAGGTTGGACTCAATAAGAACCTAGGATGTAATCAGGTAAAATGTAATGTCTAACATGCATTGGATGATTGATGGCCTGCCTAGCTTGATAGCGCCATTGACCACTCATACTTACTCATAAGTGTACATGTTGTCTCCCTTGATGGAACATAAACTTGTCAAGACCTAGCACAGTGCCTGGAACATATTACATTCTTAGTAAATGCTTGCTGATTGGTATTATTCATGTACGTGAACCAAAGATCTGAGTGGGAGGAATCTGAAATGATGGCTCAGTCCTCCAAATCAGAGCTCAAAATTTTGTAATACCACTGAAAACAAGTCACACTGACACCATTCCGCAAAGAAACTTCCTTTTTTTTTTTAATTTTAAAATTCTGCATCTGAAAACACAGTATGACAGAAAGCATTTATATACACCTGTGGTGTTTTTGGTATGATACAGATTTAATACATCCACTGTTTTCTGCAAAAAATCTCACATTGTCAGACAAAAAACAAACTCCCCTAGACAGAAAATATAGCTAAGGCACAATTTTTTGTTGTTGTTGTTGTTCTGCTAAATGAAAGACAGAAGGGTGCAAAAATGGGTAGTGCAATGGCTGCTGGAGATCACATTCTACAACATGAAAAAGCATCTGGACTTTTTGAAACTTGGATTACTAGTCAATTTCAGATAGTTCAGTATCTCATAAAATAATCCTTTAAATAAATAGCAAAATATCTACATCTTTCAGTGTGTGCCATTGGAATTCTTTTTTTATTATTTAACTTTACTGTATTTACATGTTCTCTCTTTTTTAAAATCAATAGATTACAAAATATTTCTGTACAGTTTTATGTATATCATGATCTATAACAAAATAGTTCTTTTTTAAAACGATATCACCACCTGTCTCTGAAAAATGAGGGGACAGTAATAACTTACGATGAGGCCGTTAACAAACACCCCGACGGACCAACAATACCAACAACAACAAAAAAGACAGGAAGAACTAGAAAGACCATTCCATTCAAAGCCAATGAGTTTACTATGAAAACCTTATTTTCTGTTGTCTTTGGGCTGGATCAGATGGTGAGGAATCAAAACAAAAGAGGTTGGAGGCTAGAGGGATTGAGAGGGTGGTGCCTCTAAGATCAGCTGGGAATATTTAGTGCAATCTTTCTCAAGCCAATGATATTTAACAAGGGCAACAACAGAGATGCTGCTGATTTACCCTTGAGTGAAGTTCATAAAGTTACCATGTCTTTAAGGGGTAAAAAGGAAAAGTTCAATGTTAGCACTTTGTAGGTAATTAAGTCAACCCATTACAGCTACAGTATGCTGTAAGAGAGTACTTCTAGAGTTGGCTATATTTATAAGAGCATCCAAACCTTTATTTTGCCCACAGGAACAATATAAGGTCATTTTTCTTTAAGACTGAATTTGTAAGCAATTTCCATTGTATCGGTGAAACTGTAAATTGACAGGTCCCCCAGTAGGAGGGATAGCAGCAATCTCAAGGTGCATTCTGCGATGTTGGCGGCGATCTGAAGGGTGAGACAACATCCACATTTCCAACATGATTTTAAGGCCACATTTCAAAAAGGAGAAACCTAAGGCTTTGTTGTGTTGTGAGATGGAAGATGACATGCTCTGAAGAAGTAGGGAGGGGGCTGGAGTTAGTGAGGCCATGGGCTTTCCTTTGGGGGGTGCAGAGAGACCTCAGTGAAATGGGGAGACATTAGCAATCTAAATATTCCCAGCCAAGAGGAAGGGACTCATTGCAGACAGAGAGGCCCAGTCTCCCTCAAGGGGCTTAGCAACAACAGAACCAAAGACAACTTGTTAATAATATACAAACAGGGGGCGCATTTAACCGCGCTGAAAATTGGTACTCTGTCATCAGAGAAACCTGTACAGGATCTTGCTGTTAGTTTGGCAAGGTTATATGTAATGCTTTGAAGTGTTTGACAGTGAGAAACAGAGAGAATTTGCATAGATTGTACATTCAGCTCAAGGAGATTTCATATACCTTTTTCTCCCCCCTCCCTCAGGTAAACTTCTTAGCAGACACTGTGAGGTAGCACCTGTGGTACAACTAACTCATGGGCAAAATAAGGTAACTGAGGCAGAAGCAAAAAACAGATGATGGAGCTAGACTAACCAGCTGTATGAGAACAAGAGCGCAGCCCCAGTTTCTACTGTCTTGGCTGTTACTGAACAGTAGCAAGCCAAGGGGAAGTGAGAAAAGGCCTGACTCCCATTGCCACTGGGTGGACACAACAGATTGGAATGTCTAAGCTAGATACAGCCTGTTATAGGAGTCTCTGCTGCTGGGGCTGGGGGAATTTAAGTCTGTCTAGCACCCTATCGCTTTTGTCCTAGTAACTTTTGCTGCTTTTCTTTCATTTTAAAGTTAATATAAGAAATCCTCAACCAAGTGGGTTGGAGGCTTCTGGGTAGAATATGTAGCATCAATGGCTGCTGATGGCTGAAGATGTTCAAATCCAGTGACCTCTCTGTCTCATAGCAGGACAATAAAAGGATGAGAGAAAGGTGTTGGGAATGGAAAATGGAGAATCTTTGTTGCTCAACAGCTGTCCTTCGTAGTTAGGATTGGCTCCTTTCCAAAAAGATAGCCGGTGACTCTAGTATGTGGTTGGTGTGTGTGTGTGGGGGGGATGAGGGTATAAAGGAATCTGGACCTGTGATTTCATCTATATTATAAAACCATTAGGGAGAAAATTTGAAACTCAAGGGATTGTGGAACTGAATCTTGTAAACTAAAAGTAAATAAAATTATTTTTAAAAAAACCCATTAGCATGGCAACTCCCTTCATTGGTACAGACCACCAACTCATAGTCTTGGAGAGAAAGACTAAGAGGTTAAGTCACTTGCATTTAGTGGCACAGATAGGTGGTATCTGAGAGAGGATGTGAACCCAAGCCTTCAGGACACCAAGGAAGGCCTTTTATCCACCGTGCTCTTGCCTCTCAGCCAGCACTCATAGCAGGCAACCTCTTTATTTTCAAATTTGTGGGCTGGAACAAGCCATCCATACTTTGGAAAAGAGGTATATCTTGAATGGATCTGATACTAATGATCTTTTTTTCCCTTTCTTTGGAAGAAACCATCTACTAGAATGAACACAATGGTGTGTTTAAGATGGGTAGTATATATACGCATTCATATATATATATGCATACATGTGTGTACCAGAAGTCTCCTAAGTCTCTTTAAGTAAAAGAATTTTTTTGCTTCTTTCCTAAAATTTCCTTTCTTTGTTGCTATTCCCTTCTATTCCCTTTTCTTTACCAAGATGATTGTTATTTAGAATCACCTACATATTGGAGAGGAAGGAGTAAGGATTTTTTTTTAACGTTGTGCTGTGATCTGTGGGGCTTTTCTGTTTAGCAGCAAATTCCTATGAATGTGGGTACATGACTGATTTATGGGCAACCAGAATAGCGTTAAGTGGTGCTCTTGACAACACTGACTACTCTGGCAGACAGCTGGTAAGGGATACTGCTTTCTACCAGTCAGCACAGCTGTAAACGTTCACTGAGGATAAATGGTGGCTACTTCTGGGTGGCTATTAGAAGACCACATCTGTCCCTTTCCTAGCATCATGAAGCCAAGGGAAACATATACTCAAAATTTGGGGATGGTAGTGTTCTATAGTGGATAGAGAGCTGGCCTTGGAGTCAAGAGGACCTGTGTTCAAGCCCTGCTCTGGCACATACTGAAAAAGTGACCCTGGGTAGGTTGCTACCTTTTGGTACCCCTTAAGACTATAAGCTGCAGAAGAGTTGCTGATCTGCTTTATTTTTTTCACTTTGTTAAAAACAAAACAAAACAAAAAAACCCCAAATTGTTATTTGGTTATATCTTCAAAGGGAATGATCAGGGTAAAATTTTTTAAAAATGTTCTTAAAGAAATCAATATCAAGTTCTAATTCTATTTCCACTTGTTTTGACCTTCATGAGAACAGAGTCTGGGAGAGAGAGTGGGCTATCCCCAATTACTATTTTTTGGTTTCACTGGTAGGTGTTCTTGGCCAAGCACTCCTGGGAGGATGGACAAAAGCCTCTATACAATCACAGGGCTGATTTGCATCATAAAGCCAGTATCCAAGGGCTCTAGCTCACAATTCACAAATATGTGCTAATGTGGGATTTGGGTGGGGCCCCCTCCTCTCATTGAGCTGCTTTTATACACTTCCTTTTCTTGTGTCCTGCAGATCTTGCAGGTTGGCCTTAACATTGCGTGGTTTACATGCAAGCCTGAATCAACTGTCTCAAATAAAAGTCTCTCTGGTCAATTAGGTCTATGCTTTCCTGGAGGAGCTCTCACGGCAATCTGAAAAACTTATTTCCCTTTTCCCTGACAGGACTGGAGCTACTCTGTTCACGTGCTTGCAGATCACTGGGATGAATTCTGGATTAAAGGTTCAAGGGGTAGAAGGCACAACTTGCTCGGAGATTTCCTTCTGCCTAAACTGAACTAAGAGGGTCAGTAAAAATTGTCCAAGGGGCCATCTATCAGTATGTGGGTATGGAGGCAAGCTTCGATTCCTTCCCTCCTCACCCCTAACCCCACCCTATCCTTTGATCTGACAAACCATCTCTTCAGCCAGTTATAAGCAGCAATCCCCCCAGAGGACTTGCTCTCACTCTCCAGACACCCTGCTCTGCACTGAAAGGGCAAACAACTCCAAAGTAAACAAAACCTTGTGCCCAAAGAAATATGACTTTTCCACAGAAAGCAAGAGCACACGATGACAATTTGCTTTTCCAATGGGTTCTCAAAATAATCAAATCAGTTTCTGGGTAGGGCTGAGAAACAGGCTGAATGAACATTTTCATTTGGAAAAATGCTATCATGAAGTCTTGGTGCAACTGAGCTTTCATTTAGAATTCTCCTTTTCACCAAATGTAACATCTACAAAGGTATATTCTCTGGTCCCAAAATGTGAAAACCCCAATGGGTGTTCCACATCCCAATCTACTTTCCTACAGCAGGATGGATGGGGAGCTTAAACACAGAAGAAGAAATTCACAGCTTGGACTGTCCCAGAACAAACTCTGGGGTTTCTCCACTCATTCCAGGATTTTAAAAGTCAGAAATGTCATTGAGCATAGTAAGTACAACTTCTGGGTGATTGTAGGCTGACATCAAAAACACTGACAGAACTGGGCTCAGGCCTAAAGTCATCACAAATAATACTGCTACAAATACAGATATGGAGCTGGCAGATGGAGAGGTTACAGAGAGGTTTTGTTATTTTTGTTGTGAAATGCTTGCTATCATACTTCCACGGAGAAACTGTGTGTAGAGAAATATCTTGGTTTTGAAGTTTTTACCCTCCTACACAATTGATTACGTACTGCTACATAAAGCAACATGGTACTTCTGTGAAACTGAGCCTAAAGTTTCTGCAAGCCCTTTTCTTTCAGTGACCAAGAAGCAGAAGCATTTCCATGTAGACAATTAAATTTTGTCCAGTCGGCCTCAGACATAAGATGAACTAACCTTCTTATACCACTCTCAGTGATCTCACTTCAAATCTGGGCTCTGGAAGTGAGATTTGCTGGAGAATTTTCATCAGCAAATGGACAGGAGAAAGGAATGACTCATAATACAAGGGTTGAAAGGGATAGCAAAGTCCAGAGTGGATGAGCTGCAGTCTCTAGGCACCTCCCTGGCTTTGGGGAGAAGCTACAAGACACAGAGTACAGAGGTCCAGAGCCCTTTGGGCTTGGATTGGGAGGGCCTACTGCTATCACAATGGGCAGGATAAGAGAAGACTTAAGGGGGGAGGGTATCAGCCTGCTGTTGATATGGGAGAGAATGAATCTGTCTCCTGCTGACAATATGGGTGGAAACACACCAAATGTTCCTAACACCCCTGGGCCAGCAAAGTCACAAATTAAGAACACGGAGAAAAAGAAGAGTATGTGTCTTGGGAGTAGGATGGGGCTGAGAAAGGGTGGGGAGCCTTTTGTGAATAAAGGCAGCTTTAGTTAGTAAGATAACATAATTGTCAAGCTGCAAAAAACAGCACCTACTAATTAGTCATTGACTAAAACATATAAATAATAAATATCTAAAGTGTTCCTTCTATGTGTCCTTGTTTGCATTCCTGGCTCCACATAATGTTTAATGCTCAGACATAACATCAGCACAGCTGACCTCACTATTTCAAGTCCAAAACTTCAGTAGCTTCAAACCAACACTGTGGAGAGAAACAGAACAAGGGTGCTCCATACTTAGGTCATTTTAGCAACCAAGTGTGCAGTTTTTAAAAGGGAATTTCACACCTCAGGGTCAAGGTAGAGGATGAAGAAATTGTCACCCTAATGGCTTACTCCTCTCCACTCTGAATGGGAGGGCCATTCGAGAGGATAAGGCTTTGCCTTGCTTGTCATGGACATTCAGTCTGTTGAACTGAAGGAAAATCTTGACCTTTTTGTTAACTAAAGTAGTCAGAAACTAAAAAAACCCCAAAACACCCCCAAATAATTGAAGATCCAAACCCCAATCTTATCCTTATGATCTATGTAAGATACTCCAGTTGGCATCACATGTAAGAAAAGAGATATCTTTAAAAACTTGGTTTGAAAAGGGCTTCCAAAATATTCTGGGTCAAAAAGTTTAGGTCATGCAGTTTGGTCACTCATAACCAGCACCCATCATGCACCTGGCAAGGTTTGGCCTTGGAAGTGGGAGAACCCCTGTGGGTGTCGGCATTGTTCTGATATCCAGTCAGGAGACTTGGCTCTGTACAGAACCTCATTCATCTCATCCGAGCTACATGTCAGATTCGCATTCTTCAGAGATTCAAACCAGTATTACTTTAAATACCTCAGCAGCTTTGTGAGGTAACTGAACCACTGTCATCATTCCAACTTCTGACACCCATCTGCCCACGGTCATAGACAGCTAACAGGATTTAACCCCTAGCATTTTCACCCCTGAAATGCACCAAGTACCTGCTATGCTTGTATGGAAGTGTGGCCAAGATTGGAAAGTAAATATAACAAGTATGCCTGAGCTATAAACAAAAAGCCCATCTATTAAATGGGTGGTAGAGAACCCTCAACCTCTGGGAAATCACTTTGGGCTTTTCTTTCCATTTAGCATTCTGGGTGATGCTGATGGTTGATAAACATCAAAAAGGGCTTTTTGGTTGATAGAGGAGTGAACATTTTTATCAGCTACTGTGAATTCTCACAGTCCTTTGGGACCAGACAAAAGATTGAACCCATAGTCTATCTAGAAAGAACTTCAAAGAAGCAAATGGGGGAAAAAAAATGTAAGACTGCCTTAGGACCAGTGTGGGGCAATCTACCAAGCTCCTAAACTTATTTTCAGGGAGAACAATGCCAGGCTCCAAATTTGGTTCTTAAACCCTAGACCTCAAGCTACTTGTGAATATAAAAGTTCCCATCTGGGAACTACTGGTTGGGAGAGGGCTGGGGGTGAGAGAGGTTTCAGAATCCCATACACTCAACGTGAAATTCCCTTTTAAATCCTATAGCACGACCAGATGCTACCTCAGCCGACCATCAGGTTTGATGGCCCCCAGCTCAGACTTGGGGTCTGGGCTCAAGGAACTCCAAGAAGTTTGGCTGCATGTTTGCATGACGGGGCAGGCGGTGGGCCCAATGGCACAGATATCCACTGCAGACCAGACTCCTCCAACTAAGGAGTCCACCCAATTCTCCAGCTTTGGGCCAGTGGTGGCTGCATTCCTCTGGGCTTGCTCCACATGGGCAAAGTTGATAGGGATATTGAGGACTGGGTTCAGGCCCTGAAAGCTCTGTTCCATATAGGCATTATGAGGAGGTCCATTGTGTAGCTTCAAGGACTCATCTGAAAAGCCAAAGGAGAAAAACATGGTATAAATTAATGAGTGCACAATTTATTATTGTTACTGTTATTATTTCTGAGAGTGGGTCTCCTTATCTCAGCTAGGCTAGAAGCTCAGCAGTCCCAGTGCCACAGCAGATTGGTTTGGGAGCTCTGATTTGCTTCATTTCTGCCCTGGCCTGGTTGGGGCCTCTTCAGGGATGCAGGTTGGCCTGTACTCCCAGGAACTCACGCTATTTGGTGCCAAACTTAGCCCTCCTTCAGCAGCTCAGAAATCCTGAGCTCAGGAAATCCATCAGCATCAGCCTCCCCAGAGGCAGATATAATTAATTATAGGAGTGTGAGGTTCTGAGACTGGGGAACACATCATTTTGTATAGAAGACTGGGCGTGGAACTAGGAGTAAGGACTCCTAAATTCTATGGATATTCCCTGGTAGACTCATGGTCCTCATGTGTCAATTAGGCAGCTCACCTTCTCCAGCAAGAATTGGAGGACCTCAGTTTTACAGCTGGCAGCCACCTCAGAGGTCAAATAGTCCAAACCCAAACCCAAACATTTAACAGGTGAGGAAACTTGAGGACCGGTTAAGTGCCCAGAATCCCACAAGCTGTGACAGAGATTTCACTCAAACTTGGGTCCTTCGAATTAAAACCCCAAGGGTTATTTATAATACGCCCCACGGATTCCCAGGGTGACTTCAAATGAATCCATTCTGCTCCCAACCTAGTGCAGGCTGTTCTTGCACTTAAATTCTAACGCTTACTTCCAGGATAAGAATGGGCTACTTTCTTCATCTCTAAAGCTGATTTTTTTTTCACCATGGCCTAAATCTTATCTTTTCTCACCTTCCCTCCTTCTTTTCTATCCTCCTTTTTTTTTGGGGGGGGGGAGGTGAGCTAGCATTTATTTATATGGAGCTTTTAGTTTTGCAAAGTATTTTATGGACAGTTAGTTGGAACAGTGAAAGAGTGCCAGTCCTGGAGTCAGGAGAACCTGAGTTCAAACCCAGCCTCAGACAGCTATGTGACCCCGAACAAACTGCCTAACCCCAACTGCCTTGCCTTTCCCCCTCCAAAAAAATTGCTGATTTCCTCCCCTTCCTCATGAGTAATTTAAAATTCACATACTATAGGATTTTTTGTTATTTGCTTGTTTTTTTTTTTCTGCCATTCCTCACGAAATAGTTCCCCACTTTGTTCCCAGGTCTTTAGAAGCAGATAGGCAGCAGTGCACACAGCAGCAGGCTGGGAAGACCTGCATTTGAACCCCACTTCTGACACTTACTGAGGGACCCTGGGAAAATCATTTAACCTGTGCCTCAGCTTCCTCATCTGCATAATGAAAATAATAACAACACCCGTCCTGGTGTATAAAATGAGATAATATTCGTAAAGCGTTTAGCACAATGCCTGGCTGTTGAGTGTTTAATACACGGTAGCTACTATTATAGTTATTTATTATTATTACATAGTATATTTGTCTGAACCTTACTTCTGCCAAACTGTTTTCTAGTTTTCCCCAATAGTTCTTGTCAAAAAGCAAGTCTTTACCCGTAATTCATGTTTTTGGATTTGTCACACAGTTGAACACTATTTTCAATTGCTTCAGTCTCTGGCTTATCTGCTGTTTCGCTGGTCACTTCCATGTTTTTAGTATCTCCTTTCTCCTCTGGCTGCACTACTCTAGGACATTCCCTGCTACGCTGTGTCCTGGGAAGCTCATCTTGTAAGGCCCAGTCAGCCCTGACGTTCTGCTCCATCACTGATGGTAGGGGGAGCCCACAAACTCCAAACGTCTATTTAAGGAGGGCGCTCAGCCCCAAAGATCTATCTCCTCCTTCCCCAAGTGGCTGCACCACTTTGGGACTTCTCCTCCATCCCCGTGTGGGTGCATTTCCTGATTCTCACCTCCAGTTTTTCAGTTCCCTTTTTTGTATGCTGTTTTCCCCCATTAGTCTGTAAACTCCTTGAAGGCAAAGATTGCCTTTTTTTTTCAATTTTTATCCCCAGCATTTAGCTCAATGCTGGCATATAGTAGACACTTAAATGCTTATTGACTGAGTGACTCCCAAATAGTTCTTATGACAACTGTTGAATGATATATTAGGTCTGGCAATGCTATTATTCCTCTTTCCCATTTGCGTGTACATACATACATACATACATACATACCTATATATTTACTTTTTGAAGGGGAGGGGGCAGGGCAATTGGGATTAAGTGACTTGGCCAAGGTCACATGGCTCCCCATTAGTATTTTTAAAAAATTATTTCCTCTTTGAGATTGTAGTTTTTTTCCCAAATGAACTTTGTTATTATTTTGTAGATATCTCCTCAGTAATTTGATTGGCAAAAAAAACCTACATTTGTAAATTAAGTTGCGTTCTCATTCATTCCTATATTAGCATAGCCCATGCTTGAAGAGTGAATCTTGCTTTATTTCTGTAAAGAATGTTTTGTAGTTTTATTTACATGAATCTTGCATGTGTCTTATGGGTGAATTGCCAGGCGTTTAATGTACTTGATAGTTATTTTAAATGGAATTTTTCTTAATTTTTTTTCTGGATTTTGTTAGTACTCTTCAGAAATACTGATAATTTCTGGAGATTTATTTTGTATTCTGCTACCTTACTGAAGCTATCAATCATCTCAGTCAGTTTCTTTGAGGATTCTCTATTTTCTAAGTACACCATGTCAGCTGTCAACAGAGATAATTTTGTCTACTTTTTGCTGATGTTTATTTCTTGAATTTTATTCTATTGTGTTTCCGCTAGAGAGAGATATATTTCTAGAATTATGTCAAATAATTTGGGGGGGACGGTTGGGAATACCTTTGCTTTATTTATATTGGAAAAGCCGCTAGTGTTTTTCTATTACAAACAGCTCTTAGTTTTAAAATATATGTTTTTGATTATATTAAACAAGGACCCTTCCATGTGTATATTTTTTATTTAAAAAATAGACTTTTTTGTCTAAGACTTTTTTGTGCATCTATTGAAATAATCACTTGGTTTTTATTATCTTTGTTGTTTATATGATTAATTATACTAATTGTTTTCCTAATGTTGCATTATTCTTGCATCCATACTTGGCCATAGTGAATTATTTTCTGCATATATTGTGGTAGCATCCTTGTGAGGATTTTAAAAAATTGCATAAATGTTCATTAGAGAGATTATCCTATATTCTTTTTCTCTTCTTTGTTTGTCTCTGCTTTAGACATCTCTCAGGACCATATTTGTCTCCATAAAAGGAGTCTGATAAAGGGCCATCTATTTCTGTTTTGGAGAATAATTTATGTAGCGTAAGTGTTAACTGCTTTTTAAAATATTCAATAGCCTTCACTTTGAAATCTATCTGGTCCAGTGCTCCTTCTCCCCCCTCCACCTTGGGCAATTACTTTATGGTTCACTCAGTTTCTTTTTCTAAGGCTGAGTTGTTTCTAACTTCTTTTTCTTGTTTTATTAGTGTGGACATTTTATATTTTCATACAAACTCATGAACTTACTTTGAATTTTCAGTTTTGCTGACTTTTACTCTAGTTCCACATATCTTGCCACCCAAGAGACTTTTCCATTATGTTTAAAATTAAATTTAACTCCCCCATGAAATTCTTTTTTCCAAAATCTTTCTCTATTTTTGGAATCAAACTTTCCCATTTTTCTCGATTAAATATTTTGCATTCTCTCCTATTTTTTAATCTTCTATATCCAATTTATCGCCAAGTCCTGTCATTTCTTCTCTTGAACCATCTCATAGATGTATTCCTTTTCCATCCCCACTATTATTTCCCAGTCTACGATCTAATTTATTCACTCAAAAAACATTTAATTGAATTCTTGTGTTCAAGTCATTGGTTTATGGAGGATCCAAAACCAAATAAGATATACGTAAGTCCTGCCCTCACCTCATCTTTTCTTACGATTTGCTAGGAGAGACAGGACATAGTCATAATTAACTACAATATATTTCCACGGTCTTCTAGCTGATTTTAATCTTTCATCCAGCTGTCTTAAAACACTGTTTTCATGATATCATCCTATGCTAACAAAATTGAGAGGCAGCTAGATGGGGCAGTGGAGAGAGTGCTAAAGCAGCTGTCAGGAAGATGTAAGTTTGAGTCCTCCTTCAGGCACTTCCTAGCTGTGCGACATCTCTTAGCCTTGGACAACAGGGCAGCTGGGTGGTACAGTGTACAGAGTGCCAGGTCTGCAGTCAGGAACACTCATCTTCTGAATTCAAATCTGGGCTCAGTCACTTACTAGCTGTGTGACCCTGGGCAAGTCACTTTATCCTGTCTGCCTCAATTTCCTCATGTAGAAAATGAGCTGGAGAAGGAAATGGCAAACCACTTCAGTATCTTTGCTAAGAAAATCCCAAATGAAGTTATCAAGAGTCGGACACAACTGAAAATGACTGAATAATGAAAATTTAAAAAAAGGAACAATAATACCACCTACTTCACAGGGTTAAAAGAACATGTGTTGGGGCGGCTAGGTGGCGCAGTGAATAGAGCACTGGCCCTGGAGTCAGGAGGACCTGCGTTCAAATCCGACCTCAGACACTTAACACAAAAACTAGCCGTGTGACGTTGGGCAAGTCACTTAACCCCAACTGCCCTCCAAAAAAAAAAAAGCAAAAAAAAAAAAAGAACATGTGTAAAGTGCTTTGCAAACTTTCAAGCACTATATATTAGTTATTATTTCTGCTAGAGATATAATTGTGTCAAATAATTGAGAGGGGACAGGGATACCCTTGCTTTATCCCTATTTGTACTCGGAAAGATGCCACTGTTTCTTCTTTGCAAACAAATCTTGGTTTTAAATATATGTTCTTGATAATATTAAAACAGGGCTCTTGCACGCATGCTTACATGTTTTTAGTTTACGTGTTTGCTTTTTAAACTAAATGAGAGCTACAGTGGGTTTTAGAGCCCAGTGAATCGTGTTTAAGATCCTGTATCTGGCTTTCAAGGCCCTCCACAATTTGACTTTGTCCCACCTATCGAATCTAATTTGTCTACTCACTTCACCATCCTCTGCATATATTCCCTACTCTAGTTTCTGTCTCTGTGCTCGGGTTCATTATCTCAAGTTCTTGCCAGAATGTATGAACATATGGAATTTACTCTTTCTTCTTCAATCCTCCAAATTCTCATTCTTTAAGGCCCTGAAGGTCTAAAACACTCAATATCCTCCTCCAGAATCCTCCAGCCTATAGTGACCTCTCTCTGCTTCATGCTTTCCTATTGTGATGGTCAGTACCACATAACTTAGCACTGGTGATCTCTTTCTGGCACGTTCCTGTTTCCCTATTTAGAATGCAAGTATCTTGAGGATTGAGACCATGACTCACATGTTTATATCCCCTACAGTACACAGTACAGGAAGGAACATAGGTTGGTTTATCCATTCTCACTGATTTGGGTCTCTTACCGAAGACCAGAGGGATTCTAAATTTATTTCCTCATGTTAGAGATGGGCAAATTTTTTCCTCTAAGGAGGGAAAACTCTAAAAAGTATGGGTTTTTTGGGTAAAGATACTGGAGTGGGTTACCATTTCCTTCTCCAGATCATTTCACAGAATAGGAATTGAAAGTGACTTGCCCAGGGTCACACACCTGGTAAGTGTCTGAGGCCAGATATGAACTCACAAAGAAGACTTCCTGACTTGGAGTCAGGTGCTCTATCCTTCTACCTAGCTGCCCCACTTCCAATGACCGTAGAAATTTAGGAACAAAACAGGTAAATGACTTTTGTAAAGGAATAACTAGGACTAAAACGAACCCCTATTTTCCATTAGAAACCCCTCCCCCCCAACATTTATTAAGTTCTAATTATATACCTGGGCCTGGCTTAGGCACTGGGGATACAAAAGATAAAACAGGAATGTATTAAGCGCCTTCTGTGTGCTTACTATACTCTGCTAGGTGCTAGGGATTTCAGAATGTGTTGTATCATCTTAGAGTGTGGTGTATGTATTATATCCCTCACCAGTGCGCTACCTGAGGGCAGGGACTACCCCATCTAAGCTTTACATTTCCCTCAGTTACTATCATTGTGAACTGTACACAGTTGGTTGAATTGAATGAGAAAAACTGAACACAATCAGTTCCTGTTTTCTATTCTTTATGGCTAGAATTTTGATGCGCTGATGCCTTTGCCACATTCAGGAGAAGGAAGCAACAGGGTTGGGAACAGGGCAGCCTTGGAACTGATATGAAGAGATGATTTTATAAGAATCATCATCATCATCATAATCATCATCATCTTCATCTTTTCCTCCTTCTCTTCCTCCTCTTCTTTCTTTCTACCCATATTCCTGTTTTCTCAACCACACGCATCCCTATTGTTAAGCTTTCAAAATTCAAAATATGCCTTAAACAGGGTGTATCACAAACTTTGGCCTTGAAGAGCCCCGGTATTCATAAATAATGACAAGGTAGAGCTAGGTAAGAGAAGGAAGTGGTTGTTGAGGAGGGGAGATGTGGAATATTTTTACTGAACTGGAGGATGGGGACATTTTTTTTACTATTTGATCAGACAATTATGGATCTAGAGTTGAAAGGGAACTTGGAGGACATTCAGTTCAGTCCTTTCACTTTACAGAAGAAGAAACTGAGACCTCAGAGTTCAAATGATGCAGGTAGTAAGCGGCAGAGCCAGGTTTCAAACTCATATCTTTAAACTCAAAATATAATGCTCTGTCCACAGTACCGCACCATTTGAGTCACCTGGAGTAGGAGAGTAAGAACAGGTAGTTAATAGAGGGACTCTTGAAGAGCTGGGGAAAAACAGGGGCATTGAAGTGATGCTGGGGGAGGGGAACTCTCTACTTTGGAGGTTTGGGACTCACTGAATTTTCTTGCTCCTGTCCATCTCCAGCTCTTCAAAAGTTGCCTTAGTACTACCTACATCAATGAATATATACATATGTGTGTGTATATACACACATACAGATAGATAAAATAAAATGGAGGAAGTAGAAGGAATGAATGAAAATCAATTCCAGAATTGCATGTACTTTTAGATATTTGTCTATTTATTGAACAATTTTGCTCATCTTTTTCTTCTACTTTTTCTTAAAAAGAAAAAAACTTCTTGCTTTATAAAATGGCTTTCTCCCAGAGAGTCATTTCATAAAATAGAAGGGATATAGGGAATTTTTTTTAAGAAGGGAGAGGGAAGAACGCAGGGGGAAATTTAGTTGATATAAAATCAAAAATCTACCAATAAAATTTTATTAAAAAATCATTTCCAGGGACAATTAGATGGCACACTAAATAGAGCACTGGCCCTGAAGTAAGGAAGACCTGAGTTCAAATATGGCCTCAGACAACTTGACATTTAACTAGCTGTGTGACCTTGGGCAAGTCACTTAATTCCAACTGCCCAGCCTTCCTCCCTCAAAAATCAATTCCAGAGAGTGTCCAAGACTTATTAGCTCAACTGGGGACTCCCTGGTTTCCATAACAAAATCTACATTCATTCTCATTCCTGTCATTTTGGTAGCTCTATGAAGTCATAGCTGATAAAACCAAACTGATGGAAGGGAGACCACAGTGCACATTTATGCCTTTATGACCCATTCATTCCAGTCTCAAAAACATTTATTAAGCACTTAAAACATCTAAGGCAGTGTGTGAGGCAATGGGGATACTGCTCAGTGATAAGTTGGAGAAGGTTTGGGATAAGACATGAGCCTGGAGTAATTCATTGCATTCAATTTCTACATTCTCCCCACTCCCACCAATATATCACTAATAACATGTTTTCTCATTATGAATTAACCAGCTAGGAATTAACCAGCAGATTTGAATCTATGTTAAGTTTTCAGGCTCTGTCTCTATTTTAGTAAATCTAGGAGACCCTGTAATTATTTGTTAGGAGAGTACAAATGCTGCTTCCCTTCCTTACCCCTAATTTGCTGGATGACACTTTTCCCCAAGGTTGAGAGGTAGCCTTGTCTCTCTGTCTCTTAGCAGACTTACCTCCCTGACCTCTAGTCACAGTAGGATTGAAAAGATTTTTTACCCCAAGTAAGTACCACATCGTGGCTTTTTTTGGCAAACAAAACCAACTCTTTGTGGGGGCAGAGAAATCTTAATTCCCTAGTATGCTCAGGGAATAGGAAATTCCAGTTAATTGAGAATAATTTTTTTGTGTGTTTTCAGATCCCATTCTTTAAACATTTCTAAAACCAATATAACCCTATTTCAGTGAGGACAACCTACTGACTATAACTGATAATTTAAAAACTGAATATCTGTGGTAGGGCATCAGTATAAAAAAACCAACTCTCAGGATTATAGATGTAGAAGGTGTAGAAGATTGGGTTCAAGGTGGACTGACTCCAGAATATATGTCCCCCAGAAACTACCTTTTTGAAATATCATTTACTGATTACTCTCTAATAAAAGAGCAATAAGTTAGTTGGTTAAAAGTTCTGGTTAGTTACAAGTCCTTTCACTGAGGTGACTCATGGCTGACCATGAGACCACTTAGACCACTCCCTTATCAGAAAATGCTCGATGTAAAGCTAGCTCCTAGCTGTTTCTGTTTCCCTGGGGCAAAGACTTCCATGGGGGAGGTAGAGAGCTGCCTTGGGAGCCACAAAGACTTAGATTCGAGTCTTCCTTCTGACACATACTGGTTATGTGACCCTGGTCAAGTCACCTAACCATGTAGTACTCTAGAGACTCAGAGACCACAAGTTACAGAGAAGATGCCAACTCAAACTAGTAGAGTTTCATCCTCTGAGAGTTCCTCTTGTAATGAAATCACAGATCCAGTTCCATCCAAGGGAAGTTAATTAGAGCTTATGGGAAATAAGTAAATCTTTATTAATATATATTTGCCTGTATGGCCCAACTTTGGCTTACAGGATTAGGAGCACCCAGCTTGATAATAATAGCTAGCATTTATATAGCTCTATAAAGATCTGTAAAGTATTTTACTAGTACCTCATTTTTATTCTTACAACAACCCTGGGACTTGTGATCTTTCTCTGTCCATCCAGCTATGACAGATTGAGAGGTAGTAACTATTATCCCCATTTTGCAAATGGGTAAACCGAGGAAGAAAGAGATTAAGTGACTTGCCCAGGGTCACACAGGCAGTAAGTGTCTGAAATCAAATTTGAACTCAGTTCCTTCTGATTTCAAGCTTAGTACTCTCTCCACTGTACCAACCCAGCTAGCAGTTTTTTTTTTTTTACAAAGGAACATGCAGAAAGGAAAAAAAAGAAGAAGCAATATTCGAATTCCATAAATTCTTTTACACAGGTTGGCCCTTTTTTTGGGGAAATTTAATTCCCCTTTGTGCAAGTTCTAACCTGGATACATTTATTATTTCCTTTCTGCCCATTCACCTATGGTGGACTAACTCTCTGAAACCTTTGTGTTTGTTATAAATTTAGTTTTCAAATACGGCTTTGGACCATTACAGGGAGAATGACAGAGGAGGCAATTTAAAGACTCTTCTACAGAGATCATGCCATTCTGGGGGTACTGGGAATCTTTCTTTCCCAAGGGATCTAGAAAAAGGAATCTAGGAAAATCTAGGATCTAGGAAAAAGCTGAATAAAGCAAAAATTTGAGTCAAGGATCTAGGTGAGAATTCTCAGAGAGAAACTTCAAAGTGATCACTATTCCCAGAAATTATTTCTAATAACCTGAATTGATTTTCCTTCTCTTCTTCAACAAGACTGAGCCAAGTAATTTGAAGCCCAGACTCAACCACTTAAAGGTACTAGATGGAGATCTGTTTGAATCACAACTATTTACAATCTGTGTGATCCCCTCAAAAAGGTCAATAAGCTTTCTGGGCCTGTTTCCTCACCTACAAAATGAGGGGGTTGGATTACATGATCTCTAAGACACTTTGTAACTCTAAGTCTAGGATTCCCTGAATAAGACATGCAGAGAGGCATGCTGGGTTTTCAGTTCTGACCACTATAAATGAAGTTCTGGAGGAGCAACCCCACTGGTCAGCCCTTAATGACCTTTGTCCTCAACCTGGAAGACTCTCCCTAATGACCCCTCAGTTATTACCTCATTCTAGGCCTCCATTTTCTCATTTGTAAAATGAGAAGGTTGGATCAAGATCTTTTAAGTTCCCTGTAGTTCTAATCCTATGTTCCTGGGAGGCGTCAATTTTTTAACAGCGGTCACCCACAACAGCCTGTTGAAGATGGAGAATCTGCTGTAGAGACTACTCAAAACATTTTTTCTGACTCCACAAATTGTTAGAGCTGCATGGTGGGACAGAACTTCTGGGGATTTCAATTTCTGAGGCTGTGTATACTACTGGCAGAAATTTGCAGCCAATTGTGGAATATTTTGGACAAGACTGACCCAGTCTCCTACCTCTCATTAAACTACAGATTTTTTTTAAGTGGGGCAATTGAGGTTAAATGATTTGCCCAGGGTCACACAGCTAGTAAGTGTCAAGCTATAGATTGTGAAGCAGAAACCAACACTTTCTTCTCAAGTCATCTAAAGACATTCCCCTATGCTTTAGCAACTAATGCTTCTTACCCAGGATTACTTTTTAAAAACCAACACTGACATCATACTCTAAGTACTCATTTGACCCTCACAACAATGCTTTGAGGCAGGTGCTGTTATTATTTCCATTTCACAGATACAGAGACTGAGGTTGAAAGAATAAAGCTATTAGCAAAGGGTCATGTATACAGTGAGTGACTGAGTCCCAATCTGATCTCTGATTTTTCCAGTTCTATATCAGGCACTCTAACCGCTTACCCATCCAGCTGCCTAGCCAGGCAATATAAAGCAACTCAAGTTTACAAGGGCCTCCCAGAAAAGAATGCATCCCATGGGGAAGTTTACGACCAGGCACCTCTTCAGAGGATATAATTGTACTTATTCCTCATTTTTTCTTGGATTTAAATGGCATATTTCTTGTAGAAATGGCTATGGTATAAGTGACATTAACTAGGATGTATGTATGTGTGTATGTGACGCAGAGATATGCAGAGATGTGATTAGCATCCATCGTGGTCAATACCAGGACTGACAATGATGAATAGCTATACTGAAAGGAATGAAATTGCAAAGTGTAATCATCTTCAAAAAAGGATTTGCACAAACCTCCTTATTTCACACAAAACAAAAGTGGTAGCAGCCCTCAGTTTCAAAGGTTGAGAAATTAGCATCCTAAGCATTACTCTTAGACGTGACCCTAAGACCTTGGATTTGGATCCCTCCATATTTTCTATCTCCTTAAAGGAATCAAAAAACAAAGATAGCATGTTCTGCACATGTCAGGTACATTTAGTATTTCTTGGATGAATGAATAAATGGATGGATGACAGTTTATAACTGATGATTACTTTCAAAAGCAAAGTATACATAATATATACTGTGCTGAACACCTAAATATGGATAATTGAATCTTCATATTTTAGGTAAGCAAAAATGTATAAAAATCTAGTCTTATTAATGACTCAGTCATGTATTTTTAACCCCATCCCCAGATTTCTGGTAAATAAAAATCATGTTATCCTTAGATTGTGGCAGAGATCATTTGCCAATGGAACAGAATCTGTTATTTGATGGAAATCCTCATTTTTCTTTCCTAGCTTTATAATGCCTTCATTCTGCCTAGGTGGAGTGGTATTGGGGGAGAGAGAAAGAGTTCAAATAATAAAATGGTGACAAAGCTACAAAAGCTAGGAAATTTGAAGTAAAAGGAGCAGCTAATGAAAATTTTGAAACAGAGAAGCCAAATATTATTGCTGAGTTAAAAACCCTTATGAGAAGTGAGGTTAATATGGGAAATGCTATTACAACACCAACTCTAGATGCTTTCCTCTGTAATTAAATTTTCTTCAATTCTACCTCATCAGATTTCTTGAGATTACTAGGGACACATCAATAGCTAATTATTCTTGATGAAGTGTTTTACAAATTGTATTTTTTCCCACCTCCGTGTTCTTTGTAACTAGAACATTGTTAGTAAAATGTTAGCAATTACCAGCAAAGTGTTGTCTGCTCAGCAACGGCTGAATGACCCTGGTCTTGCTCACTCTGCGTGAGATGGAGCCATTCCCCAAAATGGAAAAATGCAAGTCAGAAATGGGGCACAGCTTAACCTTTGAAGTGATTCCAACTAGGGCAGCTTTTGGCTACTCTTTGTACTGACTAATGTCGAACAGCTAGGGAGAAGGGGGTAAGGCTGTTCTCGCCATCATTTCTGCGGGTCACTCATAATTTTTTGTTGTTGCTGAGTCATTTTCAGTTTTGTCTGATTCTTCATGACCCCATTTGGAATTTTCTTGGCAAAAGATACTAGAATGGTTTGCCATCCCATTCTTCATCTCTTTTTACAGATGAGGAAACTAAGGCAAACAGGGTTAAGTGCCTTGCTCAGGGTTGGACAACTAAGTAAGTGTCAGGTCAGATTTGAGCTCATAAAGATGAGTCTTCCTGACTCCAGGCCAGGCACCCTATCCACTGTGCCACCTAGCTGCTGTGTGTGCTCACATGTGTGCACGTCAAGCTAAGGGTTAAAAGCAAGTAATCAATCAGTTAGTAAAAAAACCCTTTTATTAAGGACCTACTATGTTCGAGGCAGTGTGCTAAATGCTGGGAATGAAAATAAAGGCAAAAGACAGTTCCTCTTCCTATCACTAGCCTGGAAATTTGGAAGGGAAAGGTGGCTTCTTAATTCCCAATACCTGTCCCCAGGCAGCCCCAGGAATATCAGAATGCCATGCATGGTCTGAACAGTAATTGGTAGGTTATACACTCAATGGACAGTCTACATCTGCATCAGTCTCTGCTTTCACCTCAGTCATCAGAAAGAACTGGGAAGAAAGGAGGCTAATCTAATTTACATGAATGCAAATTAATGCATCCCCTTCTAGAAGTTATAAGTCCCTCGGGCCAAAATTCTATCTTCCTTCCCCCAAATTGTGCCTTTTCAAAATTGACAGCCAGCAAGTTGTTATTGATGAACTAACAATGGCTGAAATGCATTCCTTGGCTTCTCTTGTTTATTGTTGTTTAAATGGAGACGTGCAACTTAAAAAGTTAAAAAATAAAAATAATGCAGGGGGGAAAAATGGGCATGTTAGGTGTCCTGCTGAGAAATATGTTAAGTCAGACCCCTCTGGGGGAAAATTAGAGTGCATTAGCTCTCAGCAGTTGCCTGGTGATGTTGGTATTGCATGAACAGCAAGATTCCCTGACAGCAAAATGCCTGGCTCAGTTTATTTTCCATCCCATCATAAATATGATCAAGAACTTCAGGAGGCTCGATGGGAGAGTTTCATCTGTCTGGTATATATTAAATATTAGACAGATGGAGTTGCCTTAGCGTGGAGGGAGAAATGAAGAAGCTATTCACAGAAAAAAAAAAGCTGGATTTTACCTCACTGAGGGAAATACTGGAAACACAAAAGATGTATTGTCCCGGTGCGGTCTTCATATACCTGAAACAAGTGCCAGGCATCTGAAGAATGCAGAGGCAGCACGGGCTTGAGGGAAGAATGCTTGGATTGGAATCAGAAGATGTGGGCTCGAAGCCTGGCTTACTAGCTATGTGAAAGTGGGCAAATCAGTTGACCTCTGTGGGCTTCAATTTTCTTATGGGGACATCACTTGCGTTACTGATTCCTCAGATTATTGTGAGGAAAGTGGAGCCTAAAGCACTGTGGAAATGGGAGTTATTGTTTTTATTACTGCTAGTAGTAGTATTGTTAGTTTTATTACTATTACTACTAATATGTATTTTTCAATCATTTCAGTCATTTCTGACTCTTGGTGACCCCTTTTGGGGCTTTCTTGGCAGAAGTATTGGAGTGGTTTGCCAATTTCCTTCTCCAGCTCGTTTTATAGCTGAGGAACTGAAGCCAATAGTTAGGGTTAAGTGACTTGTCCAGGGTCACACAAAAGTGTCTGATGCTGGATTTGAATTCATGGAGATAAGTCTTTTTGATTCCAAGCTCAATGCTCTATTTCAGTGGTTCTCAACCTGTGGGTCACGACCCCTTTGAGGGTTGAATGACCCTTTCACAGGGGTCACCTAAGACCATCAGAAAACACATATTTCCGATGATCTTAGGAACTAAGACACTGCTCCTCTATCTGTCTCCAGGTGGGAGTGCCCACATATGAGTACTAAAGGATCGCGGCATTAGGAAGATTGAGAACCACTGCTCTATTAACTTCATCACTTACTACACCACTACCACACCACCAATATTATTATAGAAAAAAATGATTTATGCAATAAGTAAAAGTATATCTTCCTAGAAATGATCTAAGTGAAAGGCACTTACCTGGCTTAATAGGCTGCTTGTTAGAGAAGGTCACAGGAGTAACAAGGAATTTGGTTTCAGCAACTGGCACCCAGTGATGTAGAATTTTGACAGTCCAAACTCCAGGTCGAAGGGGCAAGTTCAAAGGTGGTTTGTAATGTGTAAACTCAGCACTAGACTCAATCAAGATGTCATAAGTGGCTGCAATGACATTGACAGGATCGACCCAAATGACAGTCACTGTCACATTGGGCCCCTTCCCCCATTTCTGCATCCCTACTGGTTCATCCATTGGCCCAAGGAGTCCTCCAAAGTTACGGAATATCCTCTCCTTGGCATCCCAGTCAGTGCCAATCTGAAATAAAAGAAGAATTGGTGAAATCAAACTGGATGGTGAACAATGGGATGGGTCTCAAGTTCTTTGAGTTAAATTTATCTCATATAGGTCATAGAGCAAAGACCAGTGTATCCCCAAAAGTGATAAGTTGGTTATTTTTCTTTTTTGCTTTTTTGGAGGGGGGGAAGGCAGGGCAATTGGGGTTAAGTGACTTGCCCAAGGTCACACAGCTAGTGGGTATTAAGTGTCTGAGGCTGGATTTGAACCCAGGTCCTCCTGACACCAGGGCCAGTGCTCTATGCACCATGCCACCTAGCCACCCGAGAGGAGAAGTTGTTTAATGAGACCTTGCAAACCTTGGTTGTCAGTGATTTTAACAACATGGCAACAAAACTTCCTTGGTACAGAAATCATTCTTTTCAAGAAGACCTTAAAAAACATGAATAAAAGCAGCGCTGCAGTTATCAATGAAGATATACATATTATAGAGTTGCTCAGACTTCTTTGATAACTGGGAAATTGTTCTGGTAAACAGATGTTGTCATATTTTCCTCTAGCAGTCTAGCTAGTCAGAGAGATTTGGTAATACAGAATCAATCAATAAGCATCTTTTAAAGTTCTTACTGCACACCAGACACTGTCCTAGGTGCTGGAGAAAGAAAGAAAAAAAAATTAATTTCTCCTCTTAAGAAGCTTACATCTTATGGTGGAGACATATATGTATGTATGTGTATATATATAAACAGAATAAACAGAAAAGAAATACATGACAGGTTCAAGGAAGTTAGGGAGGGAAAGCTGGAAGATCTGAAAAGGCTTTATAGAGAAACTGATCCTTGAGCTGAGTAAGATTTGAAGGATTAGGATTCTGTGAGATGAAGGTGAGTGAGGAGGGTGTGCACAAGAGATGGCCAGAGAGAGGAGATATAGTACCATATGTGAGGGATAGAGGGAAGGCCATTTGGGTCAGATAATAAAATGCAGAAAGGGGAGTAAGGCTGGAAATACAGCTTAAGGTTCAGTTGTAATGGCCTTTAAAAAACAGAAGAATTTCAGTTTTATTTCAGAGGCAGTAGAGAGGACTTAGAGTTTACTGAGAATGAGACTGACATGGTCAGATTTGTGTTTATGGAAAAATCACTTTTGTAGCTGTGCAGGGGATGAATTAGAATGGGATGAGATACAGAGGGAGGCCAAAGTAGAGACCATTACAATAGTCCTTGTGATGTGTGATGAGTGTCTGATCAAAGGAGGTGGGAATGTGAGCAGAGGGAAGGTGTTGGGTGAGAGAAAAGATGGTATGGAGGTGGACAGAAACTGAAAGATTTCTTAAGTAGCCAAATATGTGGGGCAGGGGGCAGTGAGAAGCTGAGAATAATGATAAGGCTACAAATCTGGGAGACTGGAAGAACAGTGAAGATCTGAACAGAAACAGAGAATCTGGTAGAGGAGTGGGTCTAGGGGGTAAGAGAAGAGATCTCCTTTTGACCTATAGAGTTTAAAACATGTTTGAAATTGTCAATAGGCAACTGGTGATTTGTGACTGGAAGTCAGGGGACAGATTGAAGCTGGATATACTGTCTGTGAATTATCTGTGTAGAAATGATAATTATGAAATTACTGATGAAATTACTAAGAGAGAATACAAAGAGAAATGAGAACAGAAGGTCCAAACAGAACCTTGGAGAATGCTCACAGTTAGGGAGTGTGATATGGAGCTGGCAAAGGAGACTGAATGGGCAGAGAGGTAGGAGACAGACCAAGAATAGTGTCATGAAAACCTAGAGAGGAAAGAGTATTTGGAATGAGAAGGTGTTCAACAGAATCAAATGCAACAGAGACGGTTTAAAAAAATAATTTGAGGACTGAGAAAAGGTAATCAGTTTTGGCAGTTAAAGAGATTCTTGGTTTCAGTTGAGGGATGAGGTTGGAAGTCAGATTGCAAAGGATGGAAGAATGAGTGAGAAGAGATGATTTGAAGACACTGTTTTTGAAGTTCAGTTAATAAAAAGAGGAGAGATATAGGATGTGGTAGGAGTTAGTGAAGGTTTTTTCTTTTTAAGTCTGGGGTACCTGAACATATTTGAAGGTAGTAGGGAAGGAACCACTAGATAGGGAACGTTTGGAGAGACAGTGAAAGAAAGAGAAAGAGGGAGAGACAGGGGGGTGGGAGGGAGGGAGGATATGCCTGAGGGGGCCATCTGATGGAGAAAATGGGAGGGAACGGGATCAAGGTTGAGGAAAAGGGTTACTTCATTATTTAGATATGGAGGGAAGGAAAATGAGGTGCTAGACGGTTTGAGGATGAAGAAAATTAGAAAAGAGAGAGTTCATGGTAAATGATCTCAATTTTCTTAGTAACTAAAAAGTGAAAAAGATACATAGTAGGTTGCAGAATATTGACAAAAAATTACTTTCATGGAAGAAGTAGTTTAAATGACATTATTGATGACATGTATAGCCAGTAAAGAAGGTGAGATTCTGGTCATCCAGCAAAAATGAGACATAGCAAATAGACAGCCCATGGGCTATATCTCTACCTTTAATATTTTAAAAGAAAAAAGGCTTCTAGTATATTGGAACAATCCTGTAATAACTATTTATAGAGAGTCATAGCACAAGAGTCATACAGGATGATGAATAAATGAATGAACGAAAAAAGCATTTATTAAATGTCTACTGTATATAAAACGCTGTATTAAGCTTTGGGATGACAGTCCCTGATCTTGAGGAGTCCCCATTAAAATGAAGGAGATATAGAGGCTTCCATTCTAAGTCGGATAGACAGATCCCATGATCTTTTGAACCCTTCTGATTCTAAGAATAGTGCTTTTTGCCATTATATCGTGCTGCTTCTAATTCTAAAATAAACTATTAAAATAAAATAAAATAAATAAAATATTAAGAGTATGGCCTGCTCTATGAACATTTTAAATTGGATATCCCTGAACCACTTCAACTGAACTCATTGTTTCCTCCCAAATTACCCCTTTCTGAATTTATTTTTGTTCTGCATCACTGTCCTTTCAGTTACCCCGTTTGCAACCTCAGGGTTGTGTCTGAATCCTCTTTTTGATTTACCCCATATATCCACTCTATTGTCAAAACTTGCTTCTACTGTCACAACATATCCACCTCCTTCTCCCCATTCAGAGCTAGGCAATGGATTGGTCTGGAAGTACACTAGGGTGAGAAGAATCCCCTGCTACCTCTAGGAGCAAATATAAAACCTGCTGTTTGGCATACTTACTACACATTATTCTTCCTTATACATGACTCTCATTTCCTTCCCTTTGCAAAGGGTTCCATTCTCTCTCTTACTGTCCCAGAATTGAAGGAACACATATTTCTCGTGGCGTTTTCATTGATCAACCCTAAATCCAGTCTATGCAGCCTGGCTCTCCTCTATTCTCACGAAATTGCTCTATGAACTGTTATAGTGAATAAATTTTGAGCTTTTTGATGTCCATGTTCTCCTCAATCCTCTTACTGAATTTTTCTTCACCACATATCTTTTTTCTTCTTCTTTGGGGTGCCTTCTCCTCCCAGCCAAATCCCAGGCATCCTTCAGGATCCACTTTGCATCCTTGCTCCTTTATAAAGTCTCTTCTGACTATCCCTGCCCAACACAATCTTCCCCTTCTCTGAACTCCAATAGAATTTACTATCTCTGTCAATCCAATGGTCAACGGCTTTGCAATTGTTGTCTTGTACTATTTAATTTTGTATAATTGTTCCTTCAAAATTAGGACTATATTTTATACTTTTTTATCTCCCAAAATATACCCCATAGAAAATGACTGTATTGATTTGTCTTTGACATAGGTAAAGGTGACAAAGATAATAAAAAATGCTAAATTATTCATTGCAGGATTTCTTTTTTTCCAAAGGCACAGATTTACATTTTTAATCATGTTTTCTTTCATTTACTATTTAAATTAGTTTGTTTTCCTTAAGCACACAACAACCTGTGGCAAAGAAGAGGTGACCCAAAAGCATAATTGTAGGGGAAAGCTAACCAAAGCAGAAGCATTTTCCTGTGGACAATCTTGTTGCGGTTCTATCATTTCATTTCAGTTGTGTCTTTGTGATCCCATTTAGTTTTCTTGGCAACAATACTACAGTGGTTTGCCATTTCCTTCTCCAGCTCATTTTATAGACAAGGAAACGAGGGTGAACAGGGTTAAATGCCTTGCCCAGAGTCACACAGCTAGTAAGTGTCTGAGGCTTTATTGGAATTCAGGGAGATGAGTTTTCCTGACTCCAGGACCATCCCTTTATCCACTACACCAATTAGCTGCCATATCGTCAGCCCAACATGTCCATTTAGCAAATGTTTAAGCATTTACTATGTGCATCAGTATGCTGGCATAGTGGAAAGAGCATTAAATTTTGCTTTAGAAGACCCAGTTTCACATTCCATCTCTGCCATTACCAATTATTATAATTTTGGATAAATCATTTTAACTCTGTACCTCAGTTTCCTCACCTGTCAAATGAAGGGCCTGGACCACAAGATTTCTAAGATCCCATCCAGTTTTAAACATCGGCTCCCATGCCTTGCCAGAGTAAACAGAGCGCTGGACTTGGAAGCGAGAAGACCTATCTTGATCCCTTGACTCTGGGGAAGTCACTTGACTTTCTCACCCTATTTCCTTATCTATAAAATGGGGATAATAATAGCACCTTCCTTATGCAAAGGATCAGAGGTAAGGATTGAGTCAGATGACAGATGTGAAGCATTTTGCAAACCCTAAAGTACTCTATGAATGCTATTTATCATCACCGTCACCATCACAGCCATCATTAGCATCATCATCCTCCAAGCTGTTTTTCTAGTTCACCGGCCTGCGTCTGGCTCTAATGGCTGCTCCTCTAGGTTATGGCACAAATGGGCATTGATGATTTTAGAGAAAAAATATTTAAAAACTGGGAAGGGAATGTCCATAAACAGAGTGACAGTGGGTTCATAAATAAAGAGTGGGTACTGTCCATTGACAGAAGACAAACTGGTCTTAGAAAAAAGTCTTGGATTCAGAGACTGTACACATAGCTTATTTCAGGCTGGTTCCAGCACAAACAAGGCTATTAGGAACCAAAAGCTCACGTACGTGTGTACACATGTGGTTTCTTTTCCCCCAGGAAGAATCTTATTTGCCAACGTGTTGAAAAATGAATTTACTGCCTAGAATTCCAGTGCAGAGAGGCCTTGTTAGTCTTCCAAATTAAATTAGATCTCTTTTTGTTCCCCAGGAGCACCAATTTCATGTTTGTAAAGATGCAGCATAGAGTTATGTAGAGAGAATGAAGACAATATATAACACGTTTTTTCCGTGTAATCTTTTCTTTTTTAAACTGTACCTCACACATGTATACACAGATAAACACATGAACACATTAATAACCTTCCTTGAAAATAGATTCCCCTACATTCCTAGGTTTAATGCTCTCATATCTCATGGGTCTCTGACATATCAGCTTTGGGCTGTTGAATGTTCCCAATTTTTCTATGCCACAGGGAACAATACACATTAACCTTTTTTTTTTTAATGTTCAGATACTAAAAAAAATGCAAGTTCAAAATGGATAGAACCCAGGAAGTGAGATCCCCAATATTATCTTGAACATAGCAGGGGTTCAGCAAATGTTTAGTGAATGAGTGAACTTGAGAGGCTGTATAAATCAAAACTTACCTTTTAACATGAGGAGTGGGTGTATTTTTTAAACATACATTTAAAATTCCACTGATCCTCAATTTAACAGTTAGTTTGGGATGGACAAAAGTAACTGAATAGGCACACTTTTTAAAAGACCTGGTCAATAGGGCCCAGTGCAGTGCAGTGTTTGTCAACAAAAATAATTTCATTATAATCTTTTGTTTTAATATCATCATTTCCCAGTACTGCTCTTGCTCCCTTCCAGAACTCCATCGTGGCTTTTAACAAAGGAAAAAAGAAAACAGAAAGGGAACAGTTCACAAAATTAACCAACCTATCAATTAAAGGATTTTTATTTGTACTAAGGAAAGAGAAATCAATGGTAAAAACTCATTTAGTGTAGAGTCCTTTCCCTTCTAGGACCAGGGTATTTTTGAAAAATGAGAAAGAAAAGAAAAGGCTAGTTGGAACAAGAGGGTTTGTTTAGCAAATTGCACATTTTTGAAATTAGAAAGTAAAAAGGGAAAGAAATTGATATTCACACAACTGCTACTCCTGTATCTTACTTAGAGAATAGATTTGCTCACAAGTAGAGTGAGACATTTCACTGAATGTCTTCCTTGCAGCTTGCAAGAAATGAGCATTAACAACAATTGCAGAGACATTAAATTTTAAAACAGAGGAAAATGCTGACAAAATGACAGAGTGGAGCAGTCATCAGGGAAGAATAAAGAGAGTTGGGAGACTCTACTTCCCTAGGAGGATGTCTTGTGGAGGCCAGAGAAGACGGCTGATTCTCAAAAGGAATGGGGGAACCAACTGACTTCAATCTTTGGCTTCCTTTCCACTCTCTTTATTTCTCATGTGCTATGGGCTCCTTGTGACATGAAATATTCCAGATGGGCAAAAACCATTCTGTGACTCATCAAAAAATAATCATTTTAGAAAAACAACACACATACACACATACATACATACACACACACATCCCTGCACACAGTACACATGCTGACCCATCTAGAAGAAAATAATTTTCCTAAGTCTTGAGACAGGGATCATTTCTAGAGAAGAAGAAATGTGTCTACCTTACTGAAAAGACCTCACTGGTTACATTTTTTCCTCTAATTTTTTTTCTTTTCATTTTTTTTTCTCTTTTAGTGAAGAAATGTGATTTTTAGCAGAGTAAGAAGCTTTCAATGAGAAAATTCCCTCTATCAATGCAGACCAGCCACCCTCTGTATCTTACAGTTTTACAGAGAGATGTTGGGATGCTGAGAGGTTAAATGATTGTCCAAGCTCGTGCATCCCAGACAACATGTTCAGCAGGCACAGACCGTAATAGCATAGATCAAGAACTGAAAGGGACCTCAGAGATACCTAGTTTAGTCTCCTCATTTTACAGATATGGAAACAGGCTTAGGGAAGTCAAGAGAAGCCAAAATCAAACAGATAACAAGTATCAGAAGTAAGATTTGAATCCAGGTCATATGACTAGAACTAGCTTTCTTTCCATCTTACCAGGCTTGTACCTCAGTGGGTTCAAAAAGATAGAGATAAGGAGAGAGATCATTCCAGGCATGGAGGACAGCTAAAGCAACAACATGGAGTTGGGAGATGGAGTGTGGTATGCATGGACCAGTGAGAGTGTGAGGGAGGACCATATTAGAAGACTGAAAAAGTAGGAAGGGGCCATATTGTGAAGAGCTTTAAATGCCAAAGGAGTTTGTAATTGGCCTTTGAGACAAAGAAGTCAGTGGAATTTGTTGAGTAGGGGGAAAACATGCTCCAACCTGAGCATTTGGAAAACCACTTTGGCAGCCTGAAACCAGTTCTTGACCCCCTATACCAGTGATGTCAAAGAGAAATGGAAGCCACTAATCCACACAGAAATATTCCTATAGGCCACATATCAACTTAGTTTTAAAATGTAATGTTATCTAATGTTTTATTGCATTTTTATTTTATTAGATATTTTCCAATTACATTTTTTTTGGAGGGCAGAAAGTAGGACAATTGGGGTTAAGTGACTTGCCCAAGCTTACTCGGCTAGTAAGTGTTAAGTGTCTGAGGTCAAATTTGAACTCAGGTCCTCCTGACTCCAAGGCTGGTGCTCTATTCACTTTGCCACCTAGCCAACCTTCCAATTTCATTTTAATATGATTCAGGAGTGTTGTGGGCTACATATGTTTGACACCTCTGCCCTGTATTACCTGTCCCCCTTCCTCTAATTTAATTCTCTGTTTTTTCCTTGAAGGGGAGGAAGAAAACTTTAAAACTATGGATACAGTAGATTTAGGGCTCTTTTTATTGTGTTTCTTGACATAAGGGTCCCAGGAATGAAGAACTAAACCCACAATGGGAGCCTTTGCAAATCACAAGAAATGGGACAGGCACAATCATTTGTCACGGCATGGAGACAGCAAGCCACCTAGCAGCCATGTTGATAAACAGAATGAACCCGACATTCATCTCCTTAATGGGACATTAATGTCTCCAATTGGCTGCACCCGCCCCACTGTTGAATCTGACTGTGGCACCTTCTAATTGCCCCAGAAAGCCAATAATTTATAGAGTGGGCTCTTTAATGGCTGCACAAAGCTACCCAATCAATTTGGTGCCTTAATTGAAATTTGCGGCTTAACAAGAAAAATCATGCAGATGCCCTGTTCGGACATGCTTCTGCATTTAGCTGCACATACAGGTCAGCGCTTTGCTTGTGGGGTGATGCCTGGAGATGTGGCGCAGGACCATTAGTTTATGTCAGATATAGAAAACAGTTCTACATTCACACATACAAGGGTGTGGGTGAGACTCAAGTGAAAGAATGGATGTAATGCACTTTGCAAATCTTCAAGACAATTAGTGTTATTAGTAGCCTCCAGTCATCAGGTCTCCAGCATGGTGTAGACTTCATTCCCTGAGTCTTTACTGTGTAATAGCATTCCTGCTAAGCTGAAGGCATATTTACAAAACAATACAAGAGGGTGCCAAAGTTCAACACCCAGGCATTCTGGGGGGAAATAAATCAAGCTGTGATTTGTAATGATTGCTTATTTCTGAGTGAGTTCAAATCTGGCCCCAGACACTTACTAGCTATGGGACCCTGGACAAGTCACTTAACCCTGCTAACCCTCAGTTTCCCTACTTATAAAATGAGCTGGAAAAGGAAATAGCAAACCACTCCAGTATCTTTGTCAAGAAAATCCCAGATGGGCGCACGAGGAGTTGGACGTGACCAAAAAATGACTGGAGGGCAGCAGCAAAAATGCTCGCACTAAAAATTTTAACAATTGGCTCTTGCAAGCTAAGGTTGGTTTGAGCACACCTCTGTGAACACCTCTGTAGGAATATGGTGACTCTTTTCTTCATGTACTCTCCATTCTATCCCTAAAGAATTAGAGATAGCTCTGACTCAAGATATAAATCTGTACATCCATGTGTAATTAGTTCCCCTGATCAGAGTTTGGTTCTAATGAGGCCAGTATCATGGAGTCTTTGTGAGCTATTCGATTTCACTCCATGCCACAGCCACAGACTGTACCCTTAATCCTGACCAGTCATCTTTTTTTTTAATTGTTGGAGGAGGGAGGGCATGGCAATCAGGGTTAAGTGACGTGCCCAAGGTCACATGGCTATTAAGTATCTGAGGCTGAATTTGAACTCAGGTCCCCCTGACACCAGGGCCGGTGCTCTATTTGCTGTGCCACCTAGCCACCCCATCTTACAAATGCTTGTTATTAGAAGGACTAGGCATGAGAGAGTGGTTAGATCACTACACATTTATAAGCCCTATTTGTTATAAAGACATTCCTACTTCACTGATGTTGGGTTCACAGTATTCTCTGCATAAAGGATCACTCATTGAGTACTGGAAAGAACATCAAAAATAATTCAGTTCAACCTCTTAATTTTACAGATAAGGAACTGAGGTCCCATAGAAGTTAAGTGACTTGCTCAAGGTCACAAAGTGGCTAAGTCACAATTTGAACTCAGGTCCACTGACTCCAAATCTAACACTTTCCATTCTGTCATGCTGCACATATACATAAATAAGTTGTAAATGCTAAAATATAAAGCACCAAAAATGAAAATAACAGTAAGTCAACCTCAAAAACATCAATTTGCTGTCCTTAATCCTGACCCTATCCTGACGGATTCTAATTCTCTGTGTCATCTCAAGCTATTCATTTTCCCCACCTGTAGAATGAGCAGGTTGTGTTAGGTAATTTCTAAGGTGTCTTCCGGTTTTAAATCTGTAATGATATGATCAATTCTATGACTCTGGGACAGAGAAGAACAGGAATCCTATCCAAAAGTATTAATTTGGCAGGACTAAAAAAGTCCGAAAATCTTTACTAAATGACAGCTCTTCATGTTTGGAGGGGAACTAGGTTGCATTATGATAATTATAGCAATTCACATTTTTTTGTGCTCTAAGTTTTAAAAAGTATCTTCTCCCCACAATATTATGCTTTAGGTAACACATATTACATACTTGACCCACCAGGGAGGCAAAGATGTTCTCTGAAGGGATTTGTTCTTGTCCTCGCTTCTCCCTTTTTCTGTCTAGGATTTCTCCCCATGCGGAATTCACTCCCTACTCCCCTTTCCTCCTTAGAACTTCTTGTTTCCTCAAGGTTCAGCTCCAGTGTTCTCCCCTACAAAATCCTCCTTGATTTTCCTTCATTATTAGGACTCTCTTGCCCTCTTTCTCAAAATACCTTGCATGTATTTTTCTGCTTCCCTGCTGTCCTCCCAAAATGTTAGTTCCTTGAAGGCAGGCATTGCTCTTAGTTTTTTCTTTGTGTCCCTGGAATCTGGCATAACGCCACCTTGCACCTTTTACTTGGATCATTGCAATTACCTGCAGGATGCCTCCCTTGCATTAGGTCTTTCCCCACTCCAGTCCCTCTTCCACTCAGTCATCAAATTGGTCTTCCTAAAGTATAGGTCTGTTCATATTGCCTTCCATATTCAATAAACTCCAGTGGTTCCCAGTTACCTCCAAGACCAATATAAAGTCCTCTGTTTGGCTTTTAAATCCATTCATAACTTGCCCCTACTTTTCTGGTAACCTTTTGCCTTACTTCTATCCATGTACATTGACATGTTCCTCAAACACGACTCTCTACCCTTTGATTAGCTTGTTGCCTGGTCCATAGGAGGTACTTAATGGATCCTAGGTGACACAGTAGGTACTTGTACTCTGTGATCCAAACAAACTAGATTTCTCTCTGTTCCTTGCATTCAATGCTCCATCTCTTTTTATTAGCTGTTCCCCCTGCCTGGAATTCACTTACTTCAGGGTACCATCTTCATTAATTCTTTCCTGATCCCCTCAATTGCTAGGTCCTTTCCTCTCAAACTACTCAGTATTTAAACTCTGTGTGTATGTAAGCATATATATGGAGATATCTATCTCTAAATAGATATGTATATTTCCATATATTTGGAGATGTTATATGCATACAACTATGCCTCCATGTGTACACATGTACACAATATACATACACACATACAGATAAGTATTTATTAACAGATATTTTCACATGTACTTGTTGGCTTCCCAATTAGAATACAAAGTCATTGTGAGTAGGGATTGTTCAGGCTTTTTTTTTACTTGTACCCTCAGTGCCTAGCACAGAGTCAGACACACGGCAGGTCCTTAATAAGTACCTTTTGACCAATTGCTTCAGATCAGTTGTTGAATATGATTGATCAGACATAGGATGAGGCTGGTACTGACAGGTAAGCCTGGGCCTGCAGATATCCAGAATTTAGCACAACCAGTCTCTTTGTCCTTTATCCCCTTTTCTAAAAGCAAGGTTTGAAAAGGAGGTTTACATGATAGAAGAAGAGGAAAGAGAGTATCTCATAATAGTAATTCATACCTCAGAAAACTGAAGTCTCCCAAAATCGCTGGGTGGGTTGGCAATCTTAAAGACTTTCTTTGGCATCACCCATGTTTCCAGAGTCTCCAGTTTGCTCACAGCCAGATTTGTTGCATGGTGTTTGATTAGGAAGCCTTGGAAACGGTCAGCAAGGAAGTACAGATGAACAGATACTGGATGACCCATTGGATAGTACCTGAAAAACAGAAACACCCATCTGTGACTGTGAGCAACCCCAAATCAGAGCCAGGGGAGGCTGAGATGTTCTACCTCGTGTGCACTTAGCCTCCTGTAGGTTTGGGGCAATGAGGCTAGCCTGAGGAATAAGAAGCTATGGGTTTTATTGCTAAGTCAACCCCTTGGGCCATGTTAGGAAGATGAAAGGGGGCACTGATGCAAGAGGGGACTGGTGACCAAAGACAGACAGCTTACTATGTAATTTTGACAAAATATGTGGCACTCAGAAGCATTAGGTGGTGTATGGTGTCATGGAACAAGTCCTAGATTTGGACCCAGAAGACCTGGGTTCAAATTCAAGCTCTGACACAACTGGTATGTATTGGGGTAAGTTGCTTCATAGAAATCAAACCTGAAGATCTCTCTGAGTTACCTGGTTCAATTTCCCCCTGATATTACAGATGTAGAAACAGAGAAAGCCCAAGGAGTCCCAAGGACTTGCCCAATGTGGCACATATGGTTAATGTCAGTAGAGGTATTTGAACCCAGGTTTCTTGTCTTCAGCTTTGCTGTTTTTCCTATACCACATACTGCCTTCTCTTCATTTCTCTAGTTCTGTTTTCACATCTCTAAAATGAGATATCTGGGATAGATGATCTGAAAAGGCTTTTTAAGCTTCAAACTTTATAGTCCAATGATAATGTGTATCACCTGGAAAAAAATGCCACAGGCTGCCATTCCACTTAACTATGATTGGCCTTGAGCATTGTGGCATAGCAGAGAAAGAGCAGACCTCAGAGTTAGGAAGTCCTGGGTTCAAGTCTTGCCTCTGAGGTCTATGTGACCCTGAGGACATCACTAAACCTTTCAGTGACTGAGGTAACTCACTAAGACTATAAATTTCAGAGAATGTACCAACTTGCACTGGTAGAGGGGAGGCCCTTTATTGGGTCTTCCCTTCACCAGTGGAAATCATGAGTCCAGAACAAGTGTTCATGGGGAACATGGCATATTGGGAAGAGTCAGAGGTTTTAGGGTCAAAAGCCCTGCTTTTGATTCCCAGCTTTGTCACTTACTACCTATGCAACCTTGGGTAGGCCATTTAACCAGTTAGGGACTTGTTTCTTCAGCTATAAAATGAAGGGCTTGGCAAAGATGATCTCTTTAAGCTCTAAATCTATAATCTTCTGTCAAGGACCTATCAAGGAGCTTTCAGTGACCTGTGGCTGACAAGTAGGAGGACAGGCAAATTTAAACAGGTGAGTCTGCCAACAACCAGATCCACTCTTCCTTCCAGTTTCCCCATTCAGGGAGCACACGTTGATAAGTGAATTCCAGTGACCTGGCACCAAGGTAAGAGTAATAATCACCAAAGCAAGCAGTCAAAGAAGAAAGAGTCAATTTATTTGGAATATGCCAAATGAAGACAGCCAGTCAGGAAGTGATGTTCTTTTACAGACTCTGACACCATGCAGTTCTGTTTATGTAGCTTCTGGAATAAGCCCAGTCCAGCAAGCTATAAACAAGGATTACAGAAAAACAGCTCACAAGGTCATGCAGCCAACACAAGCAATCATCTCACTGCTCTTTGGAATCCTAAGCTCTACTGCTCTCATGACGGGCAGTGGCAAATACGACTGTGGTTGGGGAACAGCTTGAATCAACGAGATGCAAGAATCATTTCTGGAAGGGGAACCCCTTAGCAATGGCTGCCCCAGTGAGAGTCTGACTCCATTTTGGCACTATTTTTGATCACCAGAGTACATATCCTCAGTAACCTAAACCTTCTCTTAGTCTCCCACCTCATGTGCACACTTGTCCTTCTTGATAGTGTGTGTGAGATGTAGAAAAGAGGAAGGGAGTGAGGAGGTATTTTAAATGGTCACTCACCAATGAGTGGATATAAACACACCTAACCTACTGTAAGGCTGGATATATAGCAAGCGCTTAATACGGGATTAACTTGATTCACTTAGAGTTTTCTAGAATCTACATTTAGAGTTGAAATGGCCTCAGATCAAGGCCAATTCTCTGATTTTTAGAAATTAGAGGACTAAATGTTTTGCTTACTGTCACAAAGCATAGCTCCAAGCTGAACCTGCTTCCTTTGACTCCAAGACTGTCTCTCTCTTCCACTGTGTTATCACATAAGCTACACCAGAGCACACTTCTCAATTTCCTTTCCCTCTCCTTTTCCATCCTGGATTCCTCACAAAGTCAGAGACAGCAGATGGACGGGAGGTGCATAATGGGATAGGAAATTGGGAGCAATTATTTCTCTTTTTTCAAGTGAAGCCCTTACATTAAGATAGGTGCTCTCAGTTCAGTGGCAGAAGTCCCTCAATGTTTCATGCAGAAGAAGCCTGGTTTATTCTTTTAGCTGTGTAAGGGGCCAGTTCCTATTCTCTGCTTAAATTTTACCTCTGATGGTTACTACCTTGGGTAGGTTGTTGACCATTGCTGGCTGTCACTTTACTCATGTACAGAATGAGAGGTTGGGCTTAGATAGCCTCTAAGGTCCTCTCCATTTCAACATTTAAGATCTTGGGACAGTGTCTCTTTGGGTGGGAAGTGATGTATGCACTCAGGGAGGGGCAAGAAGGTACCCAGGATACAAATCTGTTAGCTACATAAATCTCAGGTACACCCCCACCCCAAAAGAAAACACATCTGAAATGGTTTCCTACTCATGCTGTTTATATGAATTTATTCCCCCTACTCCTCCATTTTAAAATCAACATAAAAGAAGCTCTTCTAGGAAACTGCCTGGAATTAATCCTACTTGACCAATTAAACCTTGCCTTTTTCTTCACTGTCTCCATACTCAGTATGTACAGCATTCATTTGTACTGTTTGTGTTAATGTGCTGGTATTCTGGAGTTATTTCTGCATATATAGTGTGTCTCCCCCGCCATTCCAAAGTCTTCTTTATATATCTCCTCTGTGCTCCCTCTGCCTAGCACCCAATGTAGTGCTCCATACAGCAGGTATTCATGAAATGCCAAGAAACAGCTTAGATTAGGCATAGCTATAGGAGGAAAGAAAAAGAGGAAAGAAAAGAAGAAAAAAGAAAAGAGAGGGAAGGGAAAAAAGAGAGAAAGAGGGAGAGAGAGAAAGAAAGGGAGGGAGAGAGAGAGACAGAAGGGGGAGAGGGAGAGAGGGAGGGAGGGAAAGAAGGAAGGAGGGATAGAGAGAGGGAGAGAGGGGGAGGGGGAAGACAAAGAGAGAAAGGGGAGGAAGGGGAGGAAGTGGGAGAAAGCCAAAAGGGAGAGAAGTTACTAAAGCTCAGTATCCTTTATAGCTTATAAAATAAAAGGTTGTCTGCTTTGACAAAGTTTAAATTGTTCAGCACTTATACTGTACTTGTCCCATAATAACAGCATTCCACAAATCATTGTCCCTATTCTGTTAAATACAAGTTTCCTTCCAGTCTCCATCAGAAGTCTAAGTTTTTATGCCCAATTACAATGGTTATATAAACCTCCTGTGTTTACTCATTTCCTGAAATCATTGCCTTGTTACAAAGGATGAGATGTGAAATAAAGAAAAAATGAAACATGTGCCTCTTAAAATGGCTTCTTGGGCAAAGGTTAAACACACACACATGCACACGCACACGCACACATGTGCACGCACGCACACACACACGGACACACACACGGACACACACATGCACACACACGCACACACATGCACACACATGCACGCACGCACACACACACGCATGCACACGTGCACACGTGCACGCACGCTTGTATGCGCAGAAGCACACTTTTTGCCCAGAGCAGTGACAAGGAAAAAAATAAAACAAAACCAATGTGACTGTTATTACTTGGCAGTAGAATCCACAGATGACAGAAGTATAACTAGGTGCTGCTCACAGGTTCCAAGGGTGTCTGTTGGCCCTATGCTGGTCTGTCCTCAAGGTCTAATCCCATGATGACTAATATGCATGTATTTTACCTTCAGCTACAGAAATCCTTCTAAAGAGGGTATAAATCAAAATATACCACAAAAGCAATGAATAGTTGGATCTATCTTAAAGAATCTCTGCAGTGACTCCTTTTGCAAGCCAAACAAACCTTTTTAAAATGGAAACTACCAGGGCGGCTAGGTGGCGCAGTGAATAGAGCACCGGCCCTGGAGTCAGGAGTACCTGAGTTCAAATCCGGCCTCAGACACTTAACAGAAAAAACTAGCTGTGTGACCTTGGGCAAGTCACTTAACCCCAACTGCCCTCCAAAAAGCAAAAAAATAAAAATAAATGGAAACTATCAGTCCTTCATTGATTTTTTTTTTGTAAATTCAGGCTTTATATGCTGGGATTGCTTAAAGTGGGGTACACCATAACCTGATATAACCCCCAAAGATTTCCCAACATCAGCCTGCTTATTTCAAGAATATTACACACAAGGAAAATCTAGGTCAACAAAAGGATGTGGATTGTCTTTCCAAGTGTGTGTGCCCTATAATGAGGATGATGATAATTTTGTTTCTTGGCCTGAAGCCTGTGATTTCATTGGTATAGGGAACTCCCAGGGAGAAAACTCCTTCCACCAGTGCTGATTAATGAGTATTATGCAATTTATAGCTTTAGAAATGTCTGGTACTGGACACTGGGAGGTTAATTGATTTGCCCAGAGTTACACATTCAGTGCGACTTGAACCAAGAGAGACTTTAAGCAAGGCCTTCTTGACTCTACAGCTATACTGTGTAGAGGGAGAGGCCTTAGTACATTAGCTGATGATGGGAAATTCTATTTGTCACCCTAGTTATAAGGCATTACAGAGCAAGAAGGAAGCTCGGGGAAGAGGCACGATGTTTGGGACTTGTGGTGGGAGGAAAAACAAGGGGACTTTGCTTGAGGAGAAAGCATGGGACAACAGAAAGCATGCTAGATTTGGAGCCAGAGGACTTGAGCTCTAGCCCTGGTTCTGCTACTTCCTACCTTTGTGACTTTGGGCGAGTCATTTAACTTCCCTGGGCCTTAGCTTCCCCATCTGTAAGATGAGGGATTTGGATTAGATGACTTCCAAGTTCCTTCCAGCTCTCAGCCTATGATACTATGATACTTCTCTCCCTTTCATTACTCCTTCCCTCCCCCAAAAGTACTATGTATCATGAAGGAAGGAAGAGAAAGGAAGAGATGTTAGAAGAAGAAAGAAAAGGAAGAGAGAAAAAGAAGGAAGGAAAAGCGGATAAAAAAAGAAGGGGGAAGGAGTTGAGGGAAAGGAAGTAAAAGCTAGAGAAAGCCTTTTTAACTTGGGAATGATGGACTTAAAAAATAACTACTTCATTGTAATTGATTTCCTTACGAATCCTATGTATTTTATTTTATGCATTTAAAAATACTATTGTAATAAGGGGCCCAAGGCTTTATGAGATTGTCCAGGACACAAAAATAGATTAAGAAGTCAGGAGCTAACATGTATTCAGAAATTAAAATAATTTTCATCTTCTCAGAAGAAATAGAACAAAAGAAAAATCTCCCAAACACCTAAAATTCTGATGCTCCCCCTTTGATTCTCCCATGACCAACTTGCTTACCCAAGGCAACTTGTGCCAGCATCTTGTCCTTGGTCCCCATGTTGGGTACCTAAGGAAAAGCAAAGGGCCTCTGAGCTCACCTGCAGCTGTTCTCGCCGGTGGTGTGTAAGGACGTCTCAGCTCTCCGGAGGCCCAGGCGTGTAAATGAGTGATACATGGTCAGTGCCACGTCACTGATGCTGTGGATCCCATCAGGTTCATCATAAACGTTCTCCCAGTAGGACCGCAGACCTGGGGTGCCTGAGGGATAGTTCCCATAAAGGTAATAGTCCAGTTGGCCAATTATTTCTTGATTCACCACAGCTTCAAATTTACGTGCAAAGAAGGTCGGTCGGGCAGTTTGCTGTGGTCATGGAATGGAAAGAAACTTAGTTAATTATTGTCAGAACCAGAGGACGTTAGAGCTGGAAGTGGCTTTAGAGATGGAATCCAGCCCTTTTATTTTAAGCTCGTCAATAAGGCCAGCAAGATGGTGAAGTAGATAGGGCTCTAGTAAGCATCTGCCATCAGACACTTACCAACTGTGTGACACCGGGCAAGTCATTTAACCTTGTTTGCCTCAGTCTCCCCATTTGTAAAAGGAGCTGGAGAAGGAAATGTTAAACCACTCCAGTATCTTTGCCAAGACAACCTCAGATGGGGTCACAAAGAGCTGGAAATGACTAAAACAACTGAAAAACTCCACTGAAAACTAGACATGATATTCCAGAGGTAACCTAACCAAAGCAGACCATAGCAGGCATGTTGCCACTTTAAATTTGAACATTATTCTCCTATTAATAAAGTCAATATTGCACTAGCTCTTTCTGAGCTCAGAGTCCACCCAAACTCCCAGGCCCTTTTCCTAAGAGCTAATTCCTTTCCTTTCTTCTCAACCTTCTTGTCCTTTCTGCAGTCTCTGACACTGTTGATCACACTGTCTTGAATTTTTCTGGGTTTTCATGACTCTGCTCTGTCCTGATTCTCCTCCAAACCTGCAGACTTGTTCTTCTTAGTCTCCTCTGTAGTATCATAATCCATGGGCCCAATCTCTACAGGTGTTTACCCTCCAAACTCTAGCCAGGCCTTCTTTTTGGCTATTTACTCTCCCTAGGTGATCTCATCAGCTTCCAAGGCTGTGGTTCTCAATCTTCCTAATGCTACAACCCTTTAATACTTGTATGTGGGCATATCTGCATGTGGGTGGACCCACCTGGAGATGGATAGAAAAGTGGTGTCTCGGTTCCTTATACCATTGGAAATATGTGTTTTCTGATGGTCTTAGGTAACCCCTGTGAAAGGGTCGTTCAACCCCCAAAGGGGTCACGACCCACAGGTTGTGAACTGCTGTTCTAAAGAATCTTCAATCATTTCCATGCAGTGATTCTCAAACCCACACATTTAGCCCATACCTCTTATCTCAGCTCTACTCCAACATTTCCAATTGCTGCTAGATCTCTACACTTGGATGTCCTACAGACATTTGAAACTCAACAGAGCCCAAACAAAACTTATTATCTTTCCCCCCATGCCCCATCTTCTTCCTAATGTCCACTTTGAGAGTACCACCATCCTTGCCAGTCTCCTAGGTTCATAACTTAGGACATATTCTTGACTCTTCACTCTCACTCATGCTCCATAGCTAATTAGCTTCCAAGTCCTGGCAATTCTGCATCTCTCACATCTGCACACTTCACTCTACCTCTTGTTGGCATGTCACCTCCTGCCTGAACTACTGCCATAGATCCCTAATTGATTTCTCTTTCCAGTCTCTCTCCTTTGCAATCTATCATCCACACTGCTATCCAATTAACATTCCTAAAGTACAGGTCTGTTCATGTTAGTTCCCTGCTCAGGAAGATCCATGGGAAATGTAGAGGGTAGCTAGGTGGTGCAGTGGATAGGGTGGGGGCCTGGAGTCAGGAAGACTCTTCCTCCTGAGTTCAACTCTAATCTCAGACACTCTACAAGCTATGTGATCCTGGGCAAGTCACTTAAGCCTGTTTACCTCAGTTTCCTCATCTTTAAAGAGACTTGGAGAAGGAAATAGCAATTCACTGCAGTATTTTGCCAAGAAAACTATAAATGGGATCATGAAGAGTCAGACATGACTGAACAATATAATGATACTCTGTGTGTGGAGGGGGTAGGGAGAGAGAGAGGGAGAGAGAGGAGAGAGAGAGAGAGGGGGAAGAGAGAGAGAGGGAGAAAGAGAGGAGAGACCGAGGAGAGAGAGGGGAGACAGACAGACAGACAGAGGAGAGAGACAGACAGAGATGAGAGAGAGAGAAAGAAAGAGAGAGAGAAAGAGAGAGAGAGAGGGAGACAGGAGAGAGACAAGAGGAGAGAGGGGAGAGAGAGAAAGAGAGAGAGAGAGAGGAAGGGGGGAAGAGAGAGAGAGGGAGAAAGAGAGGAGAGACAGAGAGACAGAGATAGAGGAGAGACAGAGAGACAGAGATAGAGGAGAGACAGAGAGAGGGAGAGGGAGAGAACACAAAAATAGGCCAAGGAGAAGGGCCTTCTTGTCAGAAACTGAAACAAGGAGAAAAGATGATATGTGAAGATGTGAGTGGAAGAAGGGGACAGGAATGTAAAATGAGGGAGATCAGGGACATCTCCTTAATAAAGCAGGTGAGATCTTCCACTGAAATAAAATGGAAGGAGAAAAAGCAATGTGAGGGAGCTTCAGGAGAGAAGGTATGGAAGAGATGCTTCAGGGAGTATGACAGAGAGTCAATCAGGAAAGAATAAAAGGATTATTATGTAGCATTGAAGTGCCAGCTGAGATGATATAATGTGAATTCTTAATCCAATTGGCATGGTTGCATGACTTCCTTCAGCAGTGTGCACAGGAGTAGGAAGGAACAAATCAGATGGTGCAAGTAACAGAGGTTTAAGAATTGGCATTGCATGAACTGAGACAGGACAAGAGGGTGAGGGATTCAAGAGTGGAGGGCAGTGCAGTGTGCCTCCCAAAGTTCTGCTCTGGGCCCTCTTCTCCTGTGCTTTTCTCATTTGGTGATTTTAGCAGGTCCTGTGGGTTCAGCTATGATCTCTATGCATATGATTAGAAAGCTAAGTAACTCAGTGGATACAGTGCTGGGCCACAAGTAAGAAGACGTGAGTTCAAATACCTCTACAGACACTTACTAGCCATGTGACCCTTGGCAAGTCCCTTAAACCTCTATCTACCTCAGTTTCCCCATTTGTAAAATGGGGATAATAAAAACATTTAGCTCCCAGGTTGCTGTGGGGCTCAAATGAGATAATAATTGTAAAGTGCTCAGCACAGTGCCTAGCACATAATACGTGTGATATAAATGTTAGTTATTCTTCTTCCCAGATATATTCCTGACCCCTCTCCCAAGCTCCAGCCCTGCAGCCACATCTGCTTTTTGGACATCACAAACTGGATATCCTAGGCACATCTCAAATTCAACATGTCCACAACAAAATTCAATATCTTTTTCAGTTCATATCTTCTAACTCCGTAACCTAGCTAGCACATTCTCTTCTCTCCATGCACACGGCCACTCATCACCTGACAAATGCAATATCCTTCTAATTGTTCTCCTTGGCTCCAGTCTCTCCCCATTCCAATCCATTATTCACTAAATTATCAAGGAGATTTTTCTGATGGTACCCACCCTCCTCAAACCCCAAGCTGTCTGTATGCTCTTTTTCAATATTAAATAAATACTTATTTATGTATATGCCATAGTGAAAAGGCAGGGTCTACCTTTCCCAGAATCCACCATAGTGTTTTATGTGTACAAAATACATGTAATAGGCACATAATATATGTTTGTCAAATTGAATTGAAGCTTCAAGTTATCTTCAGATGTAAGCATAGCATTTAAGACTTCATTTAAGTGACTGATAAAAGTGTTCAACAGAATCCACAATTTGTCCCTTTTTGAGGCTAGTGCTGCGGTTGTTATAGACTAATGGAATTAATTTCTGGGGATGCAGTTTCTTGTAAGCCTTTTAAGATATCATCTGCCTAAGAAACTATAGCTATGCTCTTGCCTAGAGGCAGGGGATAGAACTAAATGACCTTTCAAGGTCCTTCTCCTCGTATGATTCTCCATTCACGTCCAGATTTTCTAAAAGGGCATCTTTCTATATTTATCAACCTCTTACACTGTTTTCTTTGAACACTAACTTCAAGCTCTTTACAGCCAATGGATTCTTGATTTTTGACATTTGGGAATATGCTTGATCCTTAGGACATGTGAAGGCTATTTCCTGTGAAAGGAAGTGAGGTGTGTATACATGACTGTTAGTTCAATTCAACAAGCATTTGTTAAATCCCTATGTGCCAAGCACTGTGCAGGGTGCTGAGCAGAAAAAAAAAGATAAATAAGAAACAGTTCTTATGTCAAGTTGCTATTAGGAAAATATAATCAAATTATTTCATGGAAGGGAGGACACTAACAACGAGAGATATTAAGAGTGGAATTTCAAGAGGAAGGAGCTCTTCAGAGGAGCCTTGAAGGGAGTTAGGAGTTCTTAGGGGCAGAAGTGAAGAGAGTAGGCATTCCAGGCATGGGAGAGTCTGGGCCAAGCTGTGGGAGAAGGAATGTCGTATGTGGGGAAGAGCAAACAAGCCAGGCTGGGAGAAGCATGTGTGGGGAGGAAAGTCATATAAGATAATCAATCAATCAATGTGCCAGGCACTGTGATAAGCCCTGGGGATACAAAAAGAGGTAAATGACAGTCCCTGCCCTCAAGGAACTTATAATTTAATGAGAGAGATAACATGCAAACAAATATATATAAAGCAAGCTATATACAGGATAAATAGGAAACAATAAAGGGAAAGCACTAGAATTAAGAGACCTTAGGGAAAGCTTCCTGCAGGTGGAATTTTAGTTGGAACTTAAAGGAAGCCAGGGAGGACAGTAGTGGGAGAGGAGGGAGAGCATTCCAGGCATGGGAAACAAAGAAAATCTCTGGAGCCAAGAGTCTTGTTCTTGGAAGATCCAGGAGGCTAGTGTTACTGTATCAAAGATGTGCAAGACGGGGTAAGTTGTAAGATGACTTACAAAGGCAGGAGGTAGGAGGAGGTAGGAGGCAGTGAGATCTCTAAAGGCTTTAAATGCCAAATGGAAGAATCTGCATTTTAATGTGAAGACAAAGGAAAACACTGCAATTTTTTTGAGGCAAAGAAGTGACACGGTCATATCTGTGCTTTAAGAAACACCAACTTGAAACTGACAATTTAGTATTGTTCTTTTTTAAAAAAAAATCAGATTAGTTGATCTGTTTTACTTTATTAACCAGCTTCTAGTTAGGAAGATCAGTTTGACAGTTCTGTGGAGTATGGAGGGATAGGAGAGAGATCAAATACTAAGAAACCAGTTGGCAATCTATTACTAGAGTCCTAGTGAAACATGAACTGGATTAGTGAATTGGTCCATGGTGGTAGCCATTTGAGTTGAGAAAAGATGTGAGAGAGAGTGCAGAGGATGAATTGAGAGGGCTTCCAGATTAGATATAAGGGGTGACAGAGAAAAAAGGGTTAATAATGACTCCACGGTTGTGGACCTGGGTGACTAGAAGGTGGTAATATTAATATGGGAAGCAGAGGGAGAGAAATTTGAGGGGAAAGATAGCACGAGCCCTGTTTTAGAGGTGCTGAGTTTGAGAAGCTTAGGGTACACTCATTTGGAGAGGTCTAAAAGGTAGTAGGTGATATAGAACTGAAGTTCAGGAGAGAGACTAGGGCTGGATATATAGATTTTTTGAAGTCATTTGCATAGAGGTGATAACTGAACCAATGGAAGCTGATGAGATCACACTGAGAGAATGTAAGGCAGTAGTTCCCTGTATATTCTATTCTGTTAATTCTCATCAACAAAAACAATGCTTTGTAAACCCCTAGGTTCTCCTTATAATATCTAACTAAAATATTTTACATAATATTCTTTGATTACTTATTACTGGTGTAATAAAATTATTGTTTTGCATCAACCCTTTGGACTGTCATTTTGAATTCCAAGGGGTTTGGGAATCACTGTATGGGAGCCACTGGTACAGCAACAGCCCCTAGGTGCTACAGTGAATAGAGCACTGGGTCAAGAGCCAGGAAGATTCATCTTCCTGAGTTCAAATCTGGCCTCAGATACTTACTAGCTGTGAGACCATGGGCAAGTCACTTAACTCTGTTTGTCTCAGTTTCCTCATCTGTAAAATTAGCTGGAGAAGGAAATGGCAAACCAGTCTAGTGTCTCTGCCAAGAAAACCTTAAATGGGGTCATGGAGAGTAGGAAATGACTCATCAACAGCAACAAAGTGGGGAGAGAGCAGAGAGGAGGGCATAGGAACAGAGCCCTCCCCCACAGGGGAATGAAACGTGATTCTTCAAAGGACAGTGAAAAGAAGTGAAGCAGAGTCATGGAAATCCAGGAAGGAATGAATTTCTAGGAAAGAGAGGATAGTCAACCGTGTCAACTGTCAAAGAGTAACACTTTTATTAATTCAGGCCAATCAGGGGAATGAAATTGTGATCTGATAAAAAGTCTGAATTATGTAATAGTTATGCAATCAAGTAATGCCAAACTAAGGCACTGACAGTTCTGCTTGAATGGATTGATAATAGTTGTTTGTAATTAGCACATCAATTGCTCTCATTTAAATAGGTTCAGCTAGGTGTCTAAAACCAATTTATTATTTTCTTCAGCAGGTCAAACATTCACTATGCAATTTTGTTCCTGTTATATAAATTTCCTTAATGGATCATACCCTCCAAGGACAGTGAAAAGATACATTTTGGCCCAGTTATTGTCTGAATTAGCACAAATTCCGAATTAGTGGGGCCTGATCTAATTAGATTTCATGGTACCATGAAGTTTGCCCTCAGAAATCGCCCATCGGAGACACTTGGGAAGTCAATGGAAGCTGATGTGTGTAAAACTTGAGGGAGCAGAAAGGGAAGGGCTGAGTACCTGTCTTATTTGGTTCACACATTTTAGTCTTTCCTTTCCTAATGAAGGGAGAAAGGAAAAAAAATGCCAGGAAACCTATCGTATATAAACAGGTTCAACACCAAGAAAGCAAGGAAATGTCGTACTGAGCTTTATGAGAACTCTTTCCAAAACTTCAAAGAGAACAGTAATACTCTGCATAGAGAGAAAAATGAAAATCGCAAAATACTAGACAATACAGTCCAGCTACTTGGCAGCCAATTTAGTCAAGTGAATATCTGGAATAATAAACTGCACCCTCAGAGTCTCTGAATATAGCTTCCGTAGGGAGTCAGGGAGAAGAAAAATAGGAAGGCTCTTTGGATGCTCAGTATTGTTAGGATTTGGGCTGTATATCAATGGCACCATTGATCTGGGTGAGGGGAGATATTTTATTCCCTACTGGGGATGAGGTGGGGAGCTAGGCAGCACCAAGGAAACAGTATAGTACTGTGGGACCCAGAGGACCTCTGCCATCAAAGTGACGTTGGCCAAGTTGCTTAATATCTCTGGGGTTCAATTTTTTCATTTGCAAAATAACGTAGATTATATTAAAGGGCCTCTCAGCTCCTTCTAACTCTCAGTCTGTGATCCTATGACCCCACTGGTCTGCGGTCACTATATCTGTTTTTGACTCATAAATCCCACTGGGTTTAGATGACAAGTAAGTCCTATTTTCCTCCCAACTTCTCCCTCTACATTTGTTTAGACTGCATGGTTTTCAGAGTTTAAAAACTCTAATGATGATTATTTCAGAAGGTTGATTGGATCCATTATCATTAGTCTGAATTGTTATGAACCATCCTGATACAGGTGACATGAACTCTTGGGATTGGGATAGAGTTTCCCAACATCAAGCAGGGAAACCAAACAGAACCCATTGGAATGTGGGCTATTTTCAGCCCTCTCTCTCCTAGAGGGCACTGGTTGACTATGGAGAGCAAAGGAACAGGTGGGTAGAGAAATAATATTGCAGCCTGGTGTAAAGCCAGAAGGGATCACGGCAGCTCAAGAGTCATCTGACTAATCAAAGCGCTTTCAAGCTAAGACGATTTCCCCAAAGCAGGAAAGGATTTGGGCTTCTGAGACATAGGAGGGGGTAGTAGAAAGAAAAAGCATATGGTGAGGCTTGGGTTATGTTCTCTTGCTCAATGAAATCCTCTCAGTGACCCAGATCATACTGAGCCCAGCTGGAGAAGGCACAGGCCCCAGATGGGAAACAGTGCTTTTTCTACCTGGATTTTCAGGGAAGGTTCTTCGCGAATGAGTGAGGAAAAGCCTAAATCAATTTCAGGGGATTAAAATGGGAACAAAAAAAGTGAAATCTCTACCTGTTATTCAAGGAAGACAGGCAGAATGTAATCAAGTTAAACCAGAGAGAGAGAGAGAGCTTAGGCAAAACACCCGCTGCAAGGTAATCTGTCTAGCACCATAATTTAACATTTGCAGTGGCTGTTTGGAAAGCATCATGCAGATTCCACATGTCTATTCTGTTGACCTGAAAGTAATTTGTTTAATCTTTCTTGGAACAAGTGAAATATAACCTGGGGAATTTCAATCCTACTCAGGTAATGAGTTAAAAATTTCCCCCATGCAAACTCATACTTTTCAGGTTCTGTTTTGTGTCTGCAGGCAGCAAGTGGCAAGGATGAGAACCAGGAGAAGCGAAGGAAGAAGCCTTCACAGTCAGCTTAATCCCAAGGCACCAGGCATGGGGGTATGGTGCAGGCAGGAAGAGATAGAAAGAAATGTCTGAAAGAGGTGGCTGCAAGAAAATAAGGATTGGGAGAGGAAAGGTTAATGGTTTCAGCTATAAAATCTGTAAGACAAAGACTAAGGGAAAAAGGGAGATAGGAGGAGAGAAAAGATGGGAGAGAAAAAAGAGGGAAGAGAAGAGAAGCTTGGAAGAGAGTGGAGAAGAGAGAAAGACAGAAGAGATGATGACACCAAAGAACTGTTTGGGTTGATTTTTTCTTCCACCAAAGTAACTGATTATTTTGGCTTTCTGCAGAGCTGTTCTAAACCCAAACAGTCTGATTTGACCTGATTTGAGGGCATTTTTAAGACCTACTAGGGATATCATTACCACTCAAGGATGGTGATGATTTTCTCATTTTAGATTTCTATCACTCTGGGTACTGGACCATTGTACTTTTTCATTTATGGAATGGTCTGAATACCACAAGAGATGTGTGCCATTCTCAGCACACCCTTTGCAGCCATGTGAAAGGTGGGACATAAGGAGGCATCACAGAATGAGTCTGAGATGACCACAGGCTACTGTGGTCTGGATTCTAAATACCAGACTATGAAATGTTAAGACAGTTACTGTCTTCACGGCTAACTAATCATGAACAAGTGAACGAAAAGTATGTTTTATATGTTTTAACCCTTTGCTATTATCTAAACTATGGAGATACAAATGCAAAACTGAGAAAATCCCTTTCCTCAAGAAGCTTACATTCCAGTAGGGGAATGCATAAAGGAAAATAGTGGCCAGCAAGGACTAAGTTTGAAAGTACCAAGGATGGTGAATGAATATTGTTTATTATATACTTAATATGTGCTGAGCATTGGTGATACTGTTGCTAAATCCAAGATGTGACTATAAGTAATGAGTCACTCTATAAGCTACACACACAAAATTGGTCTCATTTCTTTACAATCAGTTTCAGATATGTGAATTCCCCTGTATTTAACAAAGAATGTGTGCTTGTGTGCACATACATTTGTGCTTACACAGGGGTAAAGTTTATAGAAAGAAGCAAGGCCTTGTCCCATTTTCCTGTGTTGTTTTATTTTTCCCCCTCCATGTTTTCCAGGTTTTATGGCCTATCAAAAACCAGCTGCTGATGCACACCTTTGGCTGCAGATCATGAACTGCACATGCGGCTTCTTATGCAACTGAATTTCAGGTACTAGTCCATTTCCTAAAACTAGAGCATCTTTTCCTACAAGACAGACCAATGCAATACATGTGCCTCTTGCCTTGGTCAAGAGAATGGGTCTTTATTCCTTGCCTCAGCCTCCATGCCCACAAACATGGCCAAGTTGTCTGGCATCAGCTTACCTGGAAGCGATGGAAATCTGCTGGCTTGAAGTCATTGGGGGAACAGCCACACCAGTCCACGATGTGCTTGTACTGGCATTTGCAACCCAGCTTCCGGTTCCAATTGGTGATGCGCAGGTTATTGTCCACCATGGTGTCACAGTGGGGGCTGTTTTCCAGGACGGTGTGGAAGAAGGACTGGGAGGAGACACACAAGACATCTTGAGACCTGACCAATCCTTCCTCAACAATGGGGTTTGGGGGCAGCAGCTAGAAAGATGATCTTTGAACCCATCCAATTGCTCCCCTTTGGAGAGGAGACCCTTTTGTGTTTCTCTAACATAACTGCTATGGAGGGACCCTCAGAAAACAACACAGCGCAGGCAGAAGGCAGCATCAGAGTCCATTTGGTTTTCACATGTCCACCCTGCCTGTAAGACCTGCAGCCAGGAGAAGATCCTGCATATATTCAAGTCTTAACCGCTCAGCAATACTTAGGTGAGCAGGCAATACTATTCCATCAATGCTTCCCAGTGTGTGTGTGTGTGTGTGTGTGTGTGTGTGTGTGTGTACACAAACTCAAATGAAGTAGGTGCTCACATAATTTAGGATATTCTCAGTTCCTATGAGGCATCTGATATTTCCTTGGAGACTGGGAGAGGCAATGTGTCATAGTAGATAGAGCTGGAATGAATGGGTCTGAGTCAGGAAGGCCTATGCTTGAATCCCACTTCAGACACTTATGAGACAGGTCACCTTGGACAAGTCAACCTCTCAGAATCTCATTTTTATCATCTACAAAATAGGGATCATAACTGGAGTACTTAGATTATGTGGATTAAATGGGAAAAAAAAGTATAAAGTTGTCTGCAAACCTTAAGGTGTTACACCTTCTGCTACAAAAAGGTCATAAGGAACTATTACCTCACATGTCAGTTATTTTTATTGGTATTATGAATGCAAAAAAGACTTCCTCCTCTCCCTTCCTTCAATTAGACTGTGTTCTACACTGGCAAAGCAAAGGAGAACCCTGAGGCAATTATCTAGATAAATTTAGTCAGAGACCAAATGCACTTTTGAGCCCTAAATCATCCTTATGCAATTGCTATGATGCTCTATTTATATTTGGGTAGAGTCACAGATGAGAATAAGAAGAAAAGGATTAGTCTGAAGACAACCCTACTATCACTGGCTTCAACTTTCCATTTCTGCTCCAGTCATGATCTGCGGAATGTACAGGAGATAAGGAGCTCAGTGATGGCGTAGGGAAGTTGGGACACACATGGGGCATCTCAGACACAGAGGCCATTTCAAAAGGGAGAGCAGAGCTCAAAATTCAGCTTTTATGAATACCTTTTTAGAGGAGGGGCTAACCTTTATTTAAAAAAAAACTTGAAAATGGCCTATAAATAAGCATTAGTACATGATCAGATCTGACTCTTCCTGCCATTGCCTGACCCTCCTCTAATGTTAAATGACAGGCCGGTGAATTTGGATTTTATGCTTAGATTGTCTATAAACCCACAGAGACACAAACTCTTATTGAAGTGATGGAAAAAACTATCCAATTATCCTCTGCCCTGTGTCCTTTCATAATGATGCAGAAATTCCCTGCAAGATAATGGATGAAAAGGTTATGGGAGTTGAGAGAAAAGGTGATTTTAGCTGAAATAGGATTAAAAACAGATTACTTAACATGTGTGCTGAATAATAATAATAATTGAAAAAAAATCAGGCACATTATGACAAGCGCTATAATTCCCCTGAATGACAAAAAGCCAGTTGTCCCCAGACCAAACTCATCATCCTCTCAGAACACTCAGGGCTGATGGCCAAGAGGCTCTGAAATCATTAAAAGATCCGCATCAAGTTAAACACTGAACAGGAAGGCAGCTGGGGAAGGGGAAACATTAGGGAGAATGGGGTGGAGTAGGGGAAGACAGTCACCTGATCCTTCCTGGGAGGCTGCCATCTGGCTCAACAGAAATAGAACCTGCTCTGGAGTTTTAGGGTATGGAATTGAGGGAACAGAATTCTGAGATCTGTGGGGCCATTTAACCATCTCTTAGCACAGCTTTGAAAGAGGAAGCAACCAAGGTTTTTACATAGAGAATAATAAAAATAGCTTCCAATTATAGAACACTTGAAAGTTTATAATCACAGTACATATTACTTCATTTGAGACTCATAAGAATTCATCCTACGAGGGAAGGACCACAGATGTATCATCACCGTTTTATAGATGAGGAAAAGGACAAAGGGCTAAAATGTTAGAAGCAATATTTGGATCTATATCTTCCTGACTTTAAAGTCTAGACTCTGTTGGTTAGACTGCACTGCCTCCCAGATTGAGGCTGCATGTTCATGGTGTATCTAGGTGGAAGACCTGAGTTCAAATCCAGCGTCAGATACCTCTTGGCTACATTACCCTGGGCAAGTCAATTGATATTTGTTTGCCTCAGATTCCTCAACTGTAAAAGAGGGATCATACTACCTACCTCTCAGGGTTGCAGTAAGAATCAACTGAGATGAAATTTGTGCAGCCCTTAGCATCGTGCCTGGAACATAGCAGGCACGATCTAAACACATTTTTTCCCTTCCTCCTTTGCTACCCACACGGCACCATGATGTGGGATCAGGTAATTGTAGGCTCGGGGTAAGAGCGTCTTTAATTCAAATGGCCTCAGCAACGACTACTCTGAAAACAGTTGTCTAGAATACATGTTTTGAAAGATCCCTGAATTTTTCACTTTTCATCTGGATTTTTGATACCCAGTTTCACATAACTGAAAGCTCTTTTACTTTCCTGACCCTCCAGCAAAAGGAACCAAGTATCTACCTCAGCAGGAAGCAAGGTGTAGGAGTAGAACCGCTTCATCTTGGTCACTAAGTCGTCGTTGGAGAAGGTAACGTATTCCACAAACTTTCGGTTCAGCAGGAACCAGTCAGAGCCTCCGTCTACTGTGATGCCTTCAGGGATCTTCCGGTCCCCCAAGCGCCACATGTGAGTGTCACATTCTAAGAAGAGGCGGTCCAGTCCTTGTTTCCGAATAAACCTGGGAGAGATAAAGAAATCACAACCATGCCAGCTGAAAGGGGGCTGTGCTCAGAGCCTGAAATAAAATGACACTAATGAGCTTGTAGTTTGTTGTTGTTGTTGTTTTTTGAAGGGGGGAAGTTGAGGCAATTGGGGTTAAGTGACTTGCCCAAGGTCACACAGCTAGTAAGTGTGTCAAGTGTCTGAGGTACAATTTGGACTCAGATCCTCCTGACTCTAGGGTAGGTGCTCTATTCACTGCACCATCTAGCTATTTTTTCAGGTAGCATAGAGTGGTGGTTTGAGAGTTTGCTTCAGAGTCAGGAATATATGTGTTCAAGTCCTATCTCTGACACATAATGACGATATGACCATTTAAACTTTAAGTGCTTTAGGCAGTTCACTAAAAAGTATAGGGGAAATGTAGCATACCAAAAAAAACCCCTCTAATAAATGACAGATGCTAAACGAATGAAACAATTAGCAAAGGCTCTAAGACATGTGAAAAAAGAGATAATTTCTATCTGGATCATCACTGAAAGATTTAGGAAGGAGACTAAATTCACATATTTTTTGAGTAAAGAAACTATTCCCCATAAGAAAGAGGATGTCACTAACTTATACTCTAGATGTTGTCATGCACTCAGCATTTTCAAAAATCTCTTCTTTAATCTAGACCTAAATACAGCACGGCTTGTGAAGCATCATTCTCTTTCCCTACCACTGTTTTTAATCCTTGCTTTGACTCCCAGGGTTCTCCAAATCTTGTCCTCATTCTCCCAACCTACTCTCAGATGCAAACCCTTTGGAAGAAAGAAAGGTGCATTGTTATTGCTAATGTGTTAAAGAATTCCACCAATAACTGGGGGAAGAAGAGAACATAAAAACCAATTTCTGGAGTTCAGAATTGTTGAGTGGCAGAACTCAGAAATCTTATTTTAAGATGGCCTTGATCTAAGTATTAATAACTTGTACAACCTCCTGAGATTCATTCACCCTTGTGCCCATCTACCATCCAACTTGATTCTAGCATAGTGATGTTTTGGTCCTCATTGAGATTGAAGGACAACCAACCAACCCATCAATCTACCTATCTACTTTGCTATGTGGCCACCCACTAGGAGTCCTCTAGACCAGTGGTTCTCACCTTCCTAATGCCGTGATCCTTTAATACTAGTATGTGGCCATATCTACATGTGGGTGGACCTGCCTGGAGATAGATAGAAGAGCGATGTCTCGGTTCCTAAGACCATTGGAAATATGTGTTTTTCAATGGTCTTAGGTGGCCCCTGTGACCCCTGTGAAAGGGTTTTTTGACCCCCAAAGGGGTTGCGACCCACAGGTTGAGAACTGCTGCTCCAGACATACTAGTCTATTCATGACCAGCCAGTACTGAAACCCATTTTCTTTTCTCTTTGACTTCAAGATGAGCCTCCTCATTAAATTTCAGAATCAAGGGGATTCAGGAGTCATTCCTTAGCCCTTAGTTCATTTGCAGGTCTGAAGAATACCGACATTGGCTAAGCCTAATTCCACAAAGAGACTCAGACACTTAGAATGGAATGGGATCTCTGAGGTGATCAGGTCACCAGCATGGAAGGATGAAACCTCAGTAGTAAATTTGTTTACATTTGTCCCAAACCAGCTGCAAGCTCTGTCTGGCTCCTTGTGCTTAGATGGAAGTCAGAGTTCATATCTCATTTACTTTTTAATTAGAAGCACTAAGGGAAGGGTCATTTTCTCAGCTAGCTAGAAATAGCAGAGGGGACATACCAAAAAAGAAGGGAAATTGTAAAAAGGGGAAATCATGAATAAAAAAGCAGTGGAAGAAAAAACAAGAGATGTCTTTGGGGAGTGAGGGTGGTGGGGCTCTAAGTCAATCTTCAGGTTATCACCATAGCCCTTGCCTTCTGAATTCCAGAACAGAACCTCACATCAGCGTTTGCTTACATGATTCATAAAGGAAGCATGGAAAATCCTAACTGGGCCAGTCCAGAGATTCCTTGGCATAAATGATACATATGGATTAATCAAAGACAAGCATTTTTAAATACTTTCTTTGTCAGGTACTGGGGATATAAATACACTCTCCCAATGGATTTTGGATACAAAGCTGCAGCAAACACAAACTAAAGTCCAGAGATGGTAAGTGACTGACCCAGGACCACAAAGCAAGCCAGAGCTAGAATCAGAAATCAGTTCTAAATTCCTTGTTCTATCCACTAGGTTACCTACCTGGTAGATCCCCTCTTCTCTAAAAAGTCATCTCTGCTTGTTAGCAAAATAAGCCCTAATTATAGGATGACTCAATAAATGTTTTTTTTATTGCATTTCCTTTTAATAAAAACCATGAGATGCATTCTCTTTTTCATCTAGTACTTTTTAAGAAGCAGTCACTGACTCTGGTAAGACAAAATTATAACTTTATTTTGACTGGTATTTAATTATGCAACAATGCCCCATGACATTTCCCCATTCCTGAAATTTAAAATTAAAAACAAAATGTAATTTATTAACTCAAAATAGTACTTGTCTATAGAATAAACAGAAGAAAGAAATGCAGGTAAGAAGGCTTATGAAATTATTCTTTCCATGAATCAGCTTCTAATTTCATGTTCCATCATAAGGGATAATAGCACAGTCTTGCAATTTTAATGTGCTGTCCTAGACCATAATATTCAAATACAATATTTATGCAGTAATCTAGAAAATGAAATATTCATGGGGTTGTAAGATTGGTTGCTGTATTTACTTCATTCAAAAATAATAAGCTGCAAATGCACATTTTGGTTAATTATGAGTAAATAGCCCTAACCAATTACCTATGTCTTAGAAAAATTCCCAGTGAGACAAAGGACAATTGGGCAATGGCAGCTCCCAGACCTCAGGTGTGGGTTTTGTGCTATGGGGAAATAAATCAGACATTTTGATGAAAACTTTTGGTATCCACTTATCTAATGGTAGACCAAAACTAGAAAGTTGGCCAACCAACCAACACGCTCAGGATTGTCTATATTTATTTGCTGAAAACAGCTGACTCTATCCCTGATTTTGCGGGGAGGAAGAGAGGCAGAGAGAAGGTACATAAAAACACATCATAATGTATTGGGAAGAGTAGTGACTGACTCAGTAGCCAGACAACCCAGGATCTGGTACTGGCTGTACCATTTACAAGCCATTTTGGCCAAGCTATCTAATTATTTTGAAACTCAGTTTCCTCATCTCTAATATGGAGATAATAATCCCTGCTAAGACTCTCTTTACTGACTCAGGTCAAATCAGGTCAATTCAGCTTAATTCATTTTAATATGATTAAATTTAAAAGAAATTATTGAGTATCTACTTGTGTTTAAGGCAACTGCTAGGTGTTTCTATAGAAAAAGGACGATTAATCCTTGCCCTCAAGGACTTTCTACTGGGAATTGCCAAGATCCTTGCCAGTTCTATCAGTCACTGGAACAGAGACCATGTGAAGATTCTTTAACATCCTAACGGTAGGTACGCTAATCATTCTATTTGGTAGAATCATAGTCAGAAAGGTGAAAGGGGGCCAGAAAAGGTACTTAAAATGGAGCCAATTTGATTTTAGAAACATGCTAGAAAAAAACAAACCAGTTTTTTAAAACACAATTTTAAACACGGCAGAATTGAGAAGTAGAACAGAATGTTAGAGTGGGGGTGGGAGGAGGCCCTTAACCCTATCATTTTAGGGAGCAGTGAACTTGACTTCTTGAGTACCTGACAGATGTGTCTGATACTTTATGTAAATAATTAGCTATTCCCCTTGAGAAAGAGAAAAGAATTCTGAAAATCATTACTTGGTGTGAGATGGGGAATGGGAGCTATAACCTGCTTTTGGTCCCTCTCACTGTGTGCTACCTGATGGAAGGGCAGTTGAGTCAACAGGTGGAGGTATTTGTTTCCTGCCAATGCAGAAGCTGGGCAGTGAGTTGGCAAACTGTATAACAAAAGGAAAATCTATTAGAGTAGGTACTCTTTCTCTACATGCCAGATTCCTATTACTCCATGTTTCAGAGGAAATGGTTTCCAGTGTTACTATGGAAAATACATAGATGCATATATACACACACATGTTTTGAGGGCCAGCTACATGGTGTAGTGAATTGAACACCAGACTTGGAATCAGGAGGACCTGTGTTCAAATCTGGCCTTATACACTAGCTGTATAACCTTGGGCATGTCACTTACCCCCATTTGCCTCAGTTTCCTCATATGTAAAATGATCTGGAGAAGGAAATAGCAAATCACTCCATATGTGTGCCAGGAAAACCCCAGATGGGGTCATGAAAAGTCAGACATGACCAGTCTTTCTATAATTATCAGTTCCTTCTGTCAAGGTTTACACAGCCATTGGAATAGGTCACACCTGTTAATCAGCAGTAAGTGTCAAGATCATAAATTTAGAGTAGAGAGAGATCTTAGAGATCATTTAGCCAACTCTCTTTTTTAAACAGATGAGGGAACTGAGGCTCAGAGAGCTTAAGTGATTTACCCTGGGTCATACCAGTCCTAAGGGGCAGAGATGAATTCTAATTCAAGAACCTTTTGACTTTTAACCCAGGGAATAATCTTTCCACTCTACTCTTAAGCACCTTATTCCTAAGAAAGCCTTTAGCACAGGGACTAGGGCAATGTATGTATGTGTTCATACTTGCTTGACTATCATGAATAAATTTCCAGGTGGGGGTGAGAGAGGGAATAGCAGAACTTACTGGTTTGGTAATGGATATTATATCACTAAATATAAGCTTCTTGAGGTCAGGACCTGTTTTTTTTTTCCTTCCTTCCTTTCCTCCAATTCCCATCACAGAATTTTGCACAAAGTGGGCACTTAACAAGTTTTTTTTTAATCCTACTTTTTCAAATCCCATTTACAGAGTGCCCTGAGCATATCTCATTCAGTTCAACAAACATTTTAATGCACCTACTATGTGCAAATGTACAGGTTTGTTGTTCAATCTTTTCAGTTCTGTCCAACTCTTTTTGACTTTATTTTAGGGTTTTCTTGGTAAAGATACTGGAATGCTTTGCTATTTCCTTCTCCAGTTCATTTCACAGATGAAGAAAGTGAGGCAAACAGGGTGAAGTGACTTGTCTAGGGTTATACAGCTGGTAAATCTCTGAGGTGAAATTTGATCTCAGTTCTTCCTGACTTCAGACCTATCACTCTAACCACTGTGTCACCTGGATGCCCTTAGGTAGTAGGGGCAAAAAAGAAACAATTCCTGCCCTCAAGGAGCTTCCAAACATACTGCTTCAGGGGACATAGGAAGAGGCTGATAAAGGTTTGCTGAATGATTTTTGCATCTTTTGGGAATTATCATTTGGTCACAGCTTTTTTGCTCTTTTCATTTTTCAGAAAGCTCCTTTCTTTTTCTTTAACCCTCTACTTTATAGGCTCTCAAGCTTTAATGAAAATTCTTTCTTCTTTTTAAAAAAGGCTAACATATAGGTCCTCCTCATGTCATCCATATAGCCCTGAGGATCTAATACTTAATCTTTTTACTTGCTGCCACACCCTACTGTTTCCCTATGCCCATTCTCTGTCAAATAAATAAAGCAAGAAAAGGAGAGAAGGAGTCCTTAGAGAATGAAATAGCACATACTTGTTTTGCCAAGATTAGCCAGGATGTCCCCTGGTCCAGAAGACAATTGGAATCAAGAAAAGTGCTGAATTAAAAATTCCTGCTAGTTCAAGAAAGACTGGGTAAAGAGAAGAAAAAACAAATTGACAGAGAAGGAAATGGTGTACAGAGGACTTCCCCCAGGATTTGCTGATGAACGCCATCTCGGAACAGTCTTCACAAGGTCAAAAAATGAATTATTTTGGTTCAGCTTTCTTGGGCTCTGAAGGAAATGTTATAAATACCATCTCAATTAATGACTGAATTTTCTAAAAGAAATTCTTTAAGCTTCCCTACATTAGCATAATTTAGAAGAAAATTATAAGTTGTAAAAATGGCATTCAGTTCCTCCTTCCATGGTACCTCCCAGATGTAACAAATCTGCTCAGATCAGGAGACAATGCAAATGGAAATAAATGAGATGATACAGGTTCATCCCTATGGAGCAAGGTATAGATTTAGAAAATAGCTCTTGGTAGAGGAAATTCTTTTTATCCTTGAAAGGACATTGGGGTCCTAGTGATCCATAGAATAAGTAGTTCATTTGCTTCATGCCCATGCCTGAGCACACCTGTTGTGTATGTCATTATGTTCACACAATGGATAGAGTCTTGGGCTTGGTGATCAAGCAACACTTGAGTGCAAATTCAGTTTGAGACTAGCTGTGTGACCCTGGGTAAGTCACTTAATTGCTGACTGATTCAGTTTCCTCAGTTGTGAGATTGGGGCCATAACAACACTTATTTCCCAGGGTTGTTCTGTGGATAAAATGAGATATTTGTAAAGTGTTTCGCAAACCTTAAAGCACTACATAAATGCTAGTTATTATTATTATTATTATTATTATTATTATTAATTTAGAAGACTGACATATTAAAGGTGAGAACTGTACTCAGTATGATCAACACAGAACATTTCACATAATGTTAGATGTAGAAGTGACCCAAAATATTATCTAATCCAATTCCTTCATTTTATCTAAGTTTTAAGAAACTGAGATTGCTAAGTTGAAACTAGGACAAGAATCAAGGTCTTCCGATTTTCAGACCTTCAGACCACTATTCTGTTCACTACACCTATGGGGCAGAGAAATCTGAGTACTTCAGGAATGAGCTCTTTCATCAGCAAGGGTATTTACAGAAACACAAAAGGGATCAAAACTTGAAGGGCTCTCGAAGGTCATACAGTCCACTCAAACCTGAAGAAGAAGCCCACGGAAAGCCCAGTGAGTAGTTGGCCATCTAGCCCCTGTTTGATGACCTCTAGTGAATGGGAGTCCACTGCCTTCTGAGGTAGCTTATTCTATTTTTGTGGTTTATCATTCAGTTGTATCAGACCCTTCATGACCCCATAGACCATACTGTCCATGGAGTTTTCTTAGTGGAGATACTAGAATGGTTTGCCATTTCTTTCTCCAGTAGATGAATACAAACAGAGGTTAAATGACTTGCCCAGGGTTGCACAGTTAATAAGTGTCTGAAGCTAGATTTCAAGTCAAGTTTTCTTGATTCTAGGTCCAGCGCTTTATTGACTGAGCCAAAAAGCTGTCTCCATTTTCAGTTTTCATCGTTAGAATTTTTCTTCTCTATATTGAGCCCAAATTTTGCCTTTACAACTTTTCTCCATTAAACAACTTTTCAAATACAAGAAGACAGCTCTCACCTTGCTCCCTCCCAGTCTTCCTTTCTCTAACCTAAACATACCCTTTATGAATTCTTATAGAGAATGGTTTATAGTCTTCTCCACCTATATATACTCAAATCCTATGAATAAGCTCAATTGATAAGTATCTTTCTTAAAATGTTGAACCTAGAACTGAATATAGTACTCTATTTGGGATGACCAGGGTCAAGTACAGTGGATTCTTATCACCTCCTTTATCCTGGATATATTTTCCACCCCACCCCCATCCCCCAAGTCCAGATGAGGGGTCAGCCTGAAGAGGCAGCCAGGGAGCTAAGCATCATTCTTATATTTCAAAATACAATATAACACTGTTTAAAAATTAAAAAAAACTTATCTGATGGTGCATAGTTTGTCAGCTCCTGGTTGACTTGTGATTTCATTAGCGTAGCAAGTTCCTCAGTAAGAAAACTCTCTAACAATGGATACTGACTGTTCTGTTACTTAGAGTCTTGAAAGTTTTTGTACTGATCAACCTGAAACGGTCACTCAGACTGTATGTATCACAGAACCTGAACCCAGATTGCCCTCATCCTTCGGCAACCTAAATTTGGATGGGTTCTTTTGGCTGCCATGTCACATTCGACTAATATTGAATATGTGACCCACTAAACTCACCATGTATTTTTCTATGCACCACTGTGGTTTTTGGTTTTTTTCCTAGCCATTCTTGTCCTGTATTTATGCATTTATATTTTTGACCTCTAGTACATTTATCTTCATTAAGTTACCATTAGACTGTGATCTCCTTGGAGAGAGGGAACATCTTTAGTATCTTCAGCACTTATCACAGTACCTGGCACATAGTAGGCACTTAAATTTCATATCAGATTTGGCCTGCTGTTCAAGTGTGTCAAAATCTTTCTGGATCCTGTCTTTTATCCCATGTTTAGCTATTCTTCCCAGCATTATGTTATCTGGAAATTTAATAAGCTTGATATCTATGTCTTCATCTGAGTTGATGATAAGAATATTGATCAGCACAGAGCCAAAGACAGAGGAGGTTTCTAATAGGGACCTACCTCTAGGTTGACTAAATCTAGTCATTCAGCCAGTTCCAAATACACTCAACTGCACTATCTAGTTCTATCTTTTCATTTTGCCCCCAAGGTTATCAAGAGAAACTCTGTCAAATTTCTTGCTAGAAATCCAGGTATCTATCTGTGGTCCTAATCTACCAGTTTAGAATCCCTGCTGAAAATGCAATGAAATTACTTTATCACAACCTGTTTCTTCATGACCAAATGGTATGTCAATGATCACTGCTTCCCCTTCCAAAATGTTAACAATCGATCCTCTTAATAATACATTTTTCAATGTTTCCAGGAATTGAAGTTGCATTCATTAGGCTACATTTTAGACTGCTTCCCTTTTTTTGAAAATTGGGAGGTTTCCACTTTTCTAGTTCTGGGGCCCCTCTCCAATTGTGCGTGAGTTTCCAAAAATCAATTATATCAGTTCAGAAAACAAATGAGATGGTTCCTTCAGTACTGAGGAATGTAATTTTTCTAAGACTGGTGACCTGAACATATAATACCTCTGTATCTTCTGAGCAGAGGGTCACCAACTGCTACCCTTCCGTTATGACGGGGGATCATTGGGGGTCTTATGCTCTATCTTGTCACTGCACCCTAATGACCACTTGGATTTACCATCTGCCTTTCCTCTGTGCCTCCCCAGGTCTCAGGTGCCTTGTCACTGAACTCCAAGGATGCCTCTCCTGTAGCTGAACAATATAAGGACTGTTTCTCTTTTCTATTTGTATTGACAGTGCTTAGGTTGCGCTTGGTCTCTACCACGTGTTTAATAAATTCTTTTTTCATTCATTCATCTATCCTTTCATTTATCCATTTGAGTAGATGGTTTTTGTGAATTTCTAGGGGGCAAAAAAATAATCAGCACATGGTTGTACCATTCTAGCTATGATCTCCCCAAATTAATGTAAAATGGTCTTAGATAATATATTTGATCCCTGGTTCTGTACCAGAAGCTTTCTCAGCTTGGTAGAACCTGCCAGGGTTTAAAATAGTGGTTCTCAACCTTCCTAATGCCGTGACCCTTTAATACTTGTATGTGAGTATATCTGCATGTAGGCAGACCTGCCTGGAGACAGATGGAAGAGCGGTGTCTCGGTTCCTAAGACCATTGGAAATGTGTTTTCTGATGGTCTTAGGTGACCCCTGTAACCCCTGTGAAAGGGTCATTTGACCCCCAAATGAGTCACGACCCAAAGGTTGAGAACCACCGGCTTAAAAGGAGCCCCCTGGCAAAGGTTACCTCCAAGCTAGGATAGGACGGCAGAATTTATGATAAAAACCATACTTGCCCCTTTTGGATTCACCAAGTACTATTCAAATTCCTCAACCTCTCCAACACACCAGTGTGTATACATGGGCGCGAGACTTAGGACAGAAGAAACTTTGTTTACTCGGTTCAAAGTCCGGCTGTAGGCCAGATAGTTATGAGTCGGGTCGGCTTAGTAACCGAGAAGCAGGTGCTGATCACCACATCATTCCCCTTGCCTACAACTCATGGAAAAACTATAGTACTCAGCTCCCTATAGTAGCTACTGATGCTGCCAGTCAAAGAAACAGGACAGCTTTTGGGCAAAAAAAAATGAACTCACTTCAGGCTTAAATTAAGGGGAAAGTACTGGAAAAGGCCTGACTTAGAGCTAACCCCAATCACTGCCAATTCAAAAACACATGTTGCAAAGGAAATGTGGAATCATAAGAGGGAAATAGCCTAATGGCTTAAATTAGGAATGTCATAAAGACCATCAGAAATGAGAGCTCAGTGACCATGGGAAAATTACTACTGAACCTTGCTATGTTGGTGGGGCTTTCTGAGTCAGGCCTTCCTCTATGCCCCAGGCAGATGGATTGGTTAGAAGCATGAATCAAGACTTCATAGTTCCATATTTATATGGTACTTGAATGTTTACAAAATGCTAACTCATTTATATCACAACAACCCTGAAAGATAGGTGCTATTATTATCCCCAATGTAAATAAAGTACTTTGGAGGTATAAAAGGTCTTAATAAAAGTAGGCTATTTTTTATTATTTCCTTCAACTTGTCTCTGATTTTGTTTCTGGCCCTAACTTGATTGCCTCATCTACAAAAGGAAGACCCATATATCACCCATCTATTTTACAAAGCTCTAAGGAAATGTGTTGAGGTCCTGGGATTCTCTTGTCTATGAGAGAATGACATTGAGTAAACAGAGTACCACACAAGTTTCTTCCTATAATTAGCATAGGATCATAGGTTCACAAGTTTAAAGCTGGAAAGGCCCAGGGACCCCTCATTTTACAGATGAGGAGACTGAGGTCGATAGGGATTATGTGACTTGCTCAGGGACACACAACTAGCATGAAGCTGGATTTGAATTCGGGTTTCCTGAACTCCAACTCTAGCCCTCTATCCCCTTCTGATTCCTTATTGCCATTAACAGGTTAGTGTCATTTTGATTGCCAGTTTAAAAGCATTAAAAAAAAAGGAAAATGGAGAAGACAAAGTCATCCTCTTTAAAACACACCTCCATAAAGAGGGGAGAGCTCACCAGGAATGCTAATGATTATTTTGACATAGCTGTCATAATTGGATTAAGCACAGGGAACATGCAACAATGATAAATTCCCAATCAGATTTAAGAAAAGCAAACGGGAAAATGAAATCTGCTTTACTCACAGGGGATTAAATATTAATTATCTCCTCATATCAATCCTAATGTTACATGACATCCAAGTGGAAAGTCTCCTCAAGATAAACAAGTTGGCACCAACCAGCTTTTAGAAAGTAGATTTCTCAGCAGTGTTTCCTGATTTCTCTCTTGTCTTCACTGCCAACATTTGGTTTAAACAGTTGCCTGTTTATAGATCAAAAGAGGCTTAGGCTTGTTGACTGGTTTGGTGCCACTATTCAGAAAAGGAATGTTTTTCTCCCCTCCTTCCATAAACCTACCCACTGACAAAGCAAGATAATTACTTACAGTCTTGGTTTCCATAAAATGACACAGTTGGACTAGATGACCTCTGAGGTCCCCTCCACTTGTATATCTATGAGCCTATAAGTTAACATAGTATATGGCACATAGTAGGTTTTTAGTAAATGCTTACTAACTGATTGACTCTATTCCTTTCAGTTTTGACTTGGAGCTTTTAACCCCAAATAACCTTTAAGCAGATGGTAAACTCTATACTAGATTCTCTACCAAATGCTGGCTATGAGTAGGGCTTTCAGAAGGACGTCTTGTCCTCAGGGTCAGCCTTCCCCATAAGATGCTGGCTGGCTCTATTTTGTGTTTTTAGGGGATTCAAGTATGCTGCTTCCCTCCTCTCTTGGCCTTCAAATTCCTTTAGTCTTGTATTCCTCAAACAAGCTTAGAATGGAAATACTCCCTTCAGCAGTCTCACAAAGACCTAGTCACAGGAAGGTGTAAATAAATACAACTAGATTCTCTCTTGAGAGCAAATTTTCCTACCAAAAAGAGACTAGAAGAACTTTGAAATGACTGAAAACGTGACAGGCTCCCCAGATTTTCTTAGGTCAGACCTCCCTGTCCTTGTCTCTTTCATCGAATGCCATTCTGTGTTAAGTTGAAGGTAGCACCTTCTAAACATAATCTGGGGAAGTCAAGGGGTAAATCAAGCACAGTCTCTTTTTAAATTTTAGAACAGGGGACTTTTTTTTCCCTTTCCCTTTGGAAAACTAAGAATTTACTAAATTGCTCAATTTCTATGTATCTATAAGATCTTTGAAGACAAAGACCCCTTAAAAAAACCCAGAATCATTAGTGCCCTGGTACTTAGTGGCAGCTAGAGGGTGCAGTTGATAAAGTAATGTGCCTGGAGTCAGGAAGCCTCAATTTTGTGTTTTCAAATCTAGCTTCAGATGCTTAATAGCTGTGTGACCCTGAGCAAGTCATTTAACCCGTTTTGCCTCAGTTTCCTCATTTGTAAAATGAGCTGGAGAAGGAAGTGACAAACCACTCCAGTACTGTTGCCAAGAAAACCCCAAATGGGATTACAAAGAATCAGAGACAACTGAAAAATGACCAAACAACAACAATAACTAAGCTGTTGCACAGCAGACAATTAACATTGCATCTTAAGGTTTGCCAAGTGCTTTACAAATATCTCATTTTATCCTCACAACAACCCTGGGAGGTTGCTACTATCTCCATTTTACAGATGAGGAAACTGAGGCAGAAAGAAGCTAAGTGACTTGTCTAAGGTGACACAGCTAGTTAATGTCAGAGGCAAGATTTAAACTCGAATTTTCTTGACTCCAAGCCCAGCACTCTGACTACTGCGTCACTTACCTACCTCGAGTCCATCCTAAGTCCTACACCAAAATCCTAAACCTCAAGGAAAACATATCTTCCATCTGCCCCTCTGCAAGAAGTACAGGACAGTAGAACAGAAAAACTATTCAGTCGACAAGCTTTTATTACGAGTTTTCTACATGCCAGGCACTCGTGAGGCTTTGGGGATACTACGAATGAAACAACCCCAACTTTTGAAGAGCTTACATCCAAGTCAATCGCAGAAATTAGTACCAGAAAGGAGAATTCAAGAAGTGACTCGACCTGGAGGAGAGAGGGCCGGTAGGTGCTGAAGTGCTGATTATGCCTTTCCTGCTAATCTTATAGGAGCCGCTGGTGCAAAGACGGCGACAACATAAACAAAAGGGCACATCTCAATCCAAAAAACACGTTTAACCCGCAGGTTGCCTTGAGGCCCAGAAGAAACATCAGAATTGATGCATCTGATAGAGTGGAGCGGCAAAGGATATGGCGCAATTCTCATCCCAGGGTGGATGCTTGTACAGAACATTAGTAATGCAAGTTTTCTGCCAAGAAAACAACTGGCATCTCCCTCCCATGGGATGAGGCCTAGTTATGTAAACCGCAGACTCCACCCTTGAGTCTTGTAAAAAGACGACTTCACGTCTAGAGAAGATCCTGGGTCACCATTGATCAATGACAAATATTAATTAAGGTTCTGCAATGTGCCAGGCACTGTGCAAGAAAGATGCTGGGGATCGAAGGACAAAGAATGAAACAGTGTTGGCTTTCCCAATTAGCTTATTGTTGTGGTTCAGCCATTTTTCTGTAATGTCTAACTCTTTGTGGCCTTCTTTGAGAGTTTCTTGGCAGAGATATGGGAGGGGTTTGCCATTTCCTTCTCCAGTTCATTTTACCAATGAGGAAACTAAGGCAAACAGGTGAAGTGACTTGCCCAAGGTCACACAACTGCTAAGTGTCTGAGGCTAAATTTGAACTCAGGTCTTCCTGATTCCAGACCTGGCACTCTATGTACTGCACTGCTGCTTATCCCAATGAGTTTACATCCTACCTAATAAGGAAAACACCAAGAAACATCTGGTAACACAAATTAAAGGAAGAAGAGATGAGACCTAAAACCTATTTTTCCATCTTCTTACTTCACAGCGCCGTATCCTTTCTATTCTGTAAAGACTGTATTAAAATGTCTCCCACTTACCAACTTACCACCACTCCAGTACTGTTAGGAAGGTCCTTGCTTAACCACTCTTAGCAATCTTGGCTGATGATAAGTTGCCTTCTAGCTGTATGGAACTGATGGAGAACGGGGGTGGGATGATGACTCACCCCTCCTCCACTCACCTCTAGTCAGAGCAAGAGGTCTCAGGAAAGTGGGCCACACGCATCATTTGACTGGACCGAGGAGGCGAGGCTCTTCTTCAACAACAGGTCAGGGTCCCCTTGATTAAAAACAGACTTGGCCTTGGAGAGGAGGAGAGAGGGTACCACTTCCACTAACTTTCTTTCATATTTGAAAGATCTTGACAGGCAGAAAGGACCGTATTGCCTCTAGTCTCCTAGAGAACAGGAGTGAGCCATCCTAGATCCTAGCAAGAAGGAATGTGACTAGCAGATTATGATCAGACCTCAAAAGAAGCTGTGAATAGACATTAAGGACAGTCTTCTGAGGATTCTAGACTCTCTCTTCTCTTCCAGATGGCTAAGGAACAGAAAGTGATGCCTATTTGGTTTGCCTTTTCTTTGTCTCCTGAAGGATGGAGCATCAGGAAGCATCACAGGGTTTCACCTTTGGGGGGGGTGAGGGCAGGGAGAGGGGTGCAGTAGAGGAGATAAATATTGGTCTCTCTACGATGTAGGCAGAAAGGCCATTAGAATGCTTTTCTCCTTTCTGCTAGTAGTCAGGAGATCAATGTAGTAGGCCTAAATAGACCCAGAAGAGATCACTGGCATCCTCTTTTCAGGAATGTTTGTGTTTCTCTTATCATTAGTGCTATTGCTAAAGAGTACTATATGTTCTTTTTTTTTCTTGTTTTGCTTTTTGGAGGGCAGTTGGGGTTAAGTGACTTGCCCAAGGTCACATGGCTAGTTTTTTGTGTTAAGTGTCTGAGGCCGGATTTGAACTCAGGTACTCCTGACTTCAGGGCCGGTGCTCTATTCACTGCGCCACCTAGCCACCCGAGTAATATATGTTCTTAAACTGAAAAGAAGATGTAGTTTGAAAGGTTTTTATATTCATTGAGCTAAAAAAAAGTTCTCTAACTCTATCACATTAACTCCCTCTCTCTCTCTCTGTCTCTCTCTTTTATCCCTGCCCCCATCCCCCCTTCCTTCTCCTCTTTCTTCTGCTCCCTTTCTGTGTGGCTCCTCTCTCTGTTGCTGTCAAGCATTCTATTTATTATAATTCCTAAGAAAATCCTTACAGCATTGGTCCTTAACATATTTGTTCTGTTACAGTCTCATTAGCAACCTCTTGAAAATAGAAGTGTGGGATGGTGGAAAAGGCACTGGATTTAAAGTCCTAAGATCTGAATTTGAGTTCTGATTCTGCTAATTACGACCAAGGTGACCTTGGAAAAATAACTTGTTCTTTCTTGAGATCAGATTTTGCTAGTAAAGAGAGACAATCAGGACCCTGGGGCCACTGAAAACTTGGCTAGCTCTACATATTTTCTTAGGGTTTAATTTTCTCACCTGTAAAATGTGAGAGAATGGGACTTTAGATCCATAGAATATATAATGTCTTAGACCCTTAAGACCCTTCAGTGCCCTCATTTTACGGAGGAGAAACCTTAGGTTAACAGAGGTTAAATGAGTTACACAAGGCAATGATGATCATCAGTAGCACAGAAGACTTTAAATACAGTATTCCTAGATGCTAAGGTCCCTTCAAGTTCTAAATCCCATGATCCCATAAGCAGGAGCAGAAAAAGCTTGTGTTTGCACCCAGACCTCTATATGCTTTCCTCAAACTTATTATCTAAAACATTTTAGTTTCTCTCAGGTCAAGTTGGAATCTGCCCAGATCAAGGATTACCTCCATCAAAAGCTAGTAGAAGGATATTACTTGAGAATTTAGTTTCTCCTTTCCTAGGGAGATTTCTAAGCCACTTTTTTCTTCTTCTTCTCTTTACACATCTTAGAAAAGCCAAAGACAGAACGGCCTGCCCCCAACAGTAAAAGTTTTACAACCTCTCTCACATTCAGAATGAGGCAATAAGGAGTATCTCAAAGTTAGTTACAAGAAATAAAATTTTAAAATGCACTTTCCTCATAGAGGAAAAATGAGCGTGTCATTGTCCCACTGAAATAAATCTTCTGCAACCACAATTCTGTTTAGGAGAATGAATGCTGCCTTGAAATTAACAGTAATCTATTCAATTTAAGATTCCTATTTCAAAAATCATTAAAAATAGCCATGTACCTTAGATATAGCAAAGAGATGGACAGTATTAAGCAGTTAAGGAAGAAGTTAAAACAATGTGAGTGCAATTGGAATAAGAAATATGTTATGGGTACATCAGATAGTGACTGGTTGGCATAGAATGGAGGGATGGGATTGGCCAGTCACTGAAAATAGTCAAGGTTAACTTCTAAGGCAGTGGTTCTCAACCTTCCTAATACCATGACCCTTTAATAGTTTTATGTGGGCATGTCTGCATGTGGGTGGACCCACCTAGAGAACGATAGAGAAGGTTCCTAAGACCATTGGAAATATGTGTTTTCTGGTGGTCTTAGGAAAACCCTGTGACCCCTGTGAAAGGGTTGTTCGACCCCACAGGGGTAGCGACCCACAGGATGAGAACCGCTGTTCTAAGGTCTTGATGGTTCTGTCCTCATATTATCTCCAAGAATAAGGGCTGATCCTGCATATACATATATACACACATACACTTTATTTTTTTTAATTTAATTTATTTTTTAAATTAATATTTGTGTTTATTTTTAGTTTATATCATTCATTTCTACAAGATTTTGAGTTACAAATTTTCTTCCTGTCTTTCCACTACCCACCACCCTAAAACAGCAACCCCACTGAATATCCTCTTCCCCAGTCTGCTCCCTCCTATAACCTCCTCCATTCACCCTCTGACTTTCTGGTAGGGCAAGATGGATCTCCATACCCCAGTGCCTGTATATCCTATTTCCCAGTTGCATGTAAATAATAATGATAATGATAATGATAATAATAATAATAATATTTAAAAGAACATTTTATTTTAAAACTTTAAATTCTGGATTCTTTCCCTTCCTCCCTCGTCTCCCACCCTTACTGAGAAGATAAGCAATTCAATATAGGTTATACGTGTGTAGTTATGCAAAACATTTTCATAGTGGATATATTGTGAAAGACTGACTATATTTCCCTCCATCCTATCCCCCCCACTTGTTCTATTCTCTACTTTGTCCTCATCCTTTTACAAAAGTGTGTGTTTCTAACTACCTTCCCCACAACCTGCCCTCCCCTCCATCATCCCCCCTCTCAGCCCCTTCCCCCTACTCTCCTGTAGGGCAAGATATCCAATTCAGAGTGTATGTCATTCCCTAACTAAGACAAATTCAATGAGAGTAAACTTGACCCATTCTGTTTTGCCTTCCTGTTCTTCCCCTCCATTCTAACAGTTATCCCTTGTCTCTTCCATATAATATAATTTACCTCATTCTGTCTCTTCCCATCTCTTCTCATTATATTCCTCTCTCACCTCTCAATTTCACCTTTTAAATATCATCCCTTCCTATTCAAGTGATCCTGTGCTCTGTGTCTATGTATACCTGTACACATATATATACATACTCACACATGTATTCATACTCATATATACCCTTCTATATAGACATATATGAATGTATATATATACACATTTATATTACCTTCAACTATCCTCATACTGAGAAAAGTTCCATAAGTTATAATTATCATTTTTCCATGTAGTCATGGAAATAGTTCAACTTTGATAAGTTGTTTATGATTTCTTTTTCCTGTTTACCTTCTCATGCTTCTCTTGCTTCCTGTGTTTGAACGTCAAATTTTCTATTCAGTTCAGGTTTTTTTCATCAAGAATGCTTGAAAGTCCTCCACCTTACTGAATAACCATATTTTCTCCTAAAACATTATATTCAGTTCTGCTGGGTAGGTGATTCTTGGTTTTAATCCCAGCTCCTTTCATCTCCAGAATATCATATTCCAAGCCCTTCGATCCCTTAATGTAGCAGCTATTAGATCTTCTGTTATCTTGATTGTGTTTCCACAATATTCAAATTGTTTCTTCTTGGCTGCTTGTAATATTTTCTCCTTGGTCTGGGAACTCTGGAACCTGGCTACAATATTCCTAGGAGAATTTTCTTGAATTTTCTTATTCTTTCAGTGAATTCTTTCAGTTTCTATTTTGCCCTCTGGTTCTAAAATATCTTGGCAATTTTGCTTGAGAATTTCTTGAAGAATGATTTCTAGCTTCTTTTTTTGATCATGGCTTTCAGGTAGTCCAATAATTTTTAAATTGTCTCTCCTGGATCTATTTTCTAGGTCAGTAGTTTTTCTATTGAGATATTTCACATTGTCTTTTATTTTTTCATTTGTTTGGATCTGTTTAACAGTATCGTGAGTTCTCCTAAAGTCATTTGCTTCCATTTGCTCCACTCTAATTCTGAAGGAATTGTTCTCTTCAGTGACCTTTTGAGATTCTTTTTCCATCTGGCAAACTTGGCTTTTTAAGGCACTTTTCTCCTCATTGGCTTTTTTTGGGCCTCTTTTTGCCATTTGAGTTAGTATATTTTTTAAGGTGTTATTTTCGTCACTCAGGTTGTTGACTCTCTTTTTATGATTTTCTTGCATCATTCTCATTTCTCTTCCCAATTTTTCCTCCACTTCTCTTACTTGATTTTCAAAATCCTTCTTGAACTCTTCCATGCCCTGTAACTAGTTTATATTTTTCATGTAAGCTTTTGGTGCAGGAGTTCTGACTTTGTTGTCTTCCTCCCATTTCATGCTTTCATCCTTTTTGTCCCCAAAAAAGGAATCTAAAGTTGGATGGCTGTGCTTGCTTTGCTTGCTCTTGTTGCCATTCAATTACTTGACTTTTGAGCTCTTTACCACAGCAGAACTCTGCTTCCAGAGAGGAGAGCTTCGTCCCAAACCACTGGGATTTTAGCAGCTACTGGAGCTATTAGGATGGCACCATCTCGACAGCCACCACCAGTTTTGGCTCACTGGTCACACACTGCAGGACCACCACCCAAGACTATGATACAGATCCAGGCAGGTTAAGGCAAGAGCATCTGGCTTCTGAATGGTCGCTTGGTCCCCCTTATTATCTGCAGGCTGGGAGCTCTGAAGTAGCCATGTGGAGGCGGCTGCAGGGCCGCCACACCTCCAAAGCTTCTCACTCTGGGGGCAGAGGCCAGACTGCCCTCCATCCCCCCCCAGATTTAGCAGAGTTCCACTGACCTTTTACTTTGTCTTTGGCATTTATGGTTTTATAATTCTGGAAACAGCCATAGCTGCTGGTGATCCACTCTCCTGAATGCTCTAGCTGTAGCTGGTCCAGGCCGCTCTGGGGCTAACACCAGGGGCTCACATAGGGCTGGGCTCGGCTCCCAGTGCACTGCAATGAACCCTTCCTGTCCACTTGCTGGGCTGCCTTCAGAAGGAGATTTGCTTCTCTCTGACACTTTTGTGGGTTCTGTAGCTCCAAAATTTGTTTAGAGTCATACTTTACAGACATTTGAGGTGGTTATGGGGGGAGCCATGAAGTTTTCCTGCTTCTATGCTGCCATCTTGTATCCACCCCCCAGACATTCGCCTAAAATAAAAAAAGCCAAAACTTGGCATCTTTGGATAGTTTTAAGTGCTATGAGGAATACAGAAGAATTTAAACAACTAGGCCATATTCAGGTAGGTAAAGGGTTCTTTTGTAGATTCCTGTGAGTGGATTCTCCTATTTACTAAGGAGACAATAAATGGAAACTGGCTGTAGGCTCAGGGAGGCTTTAAGTATCAGACCACCTTATCCATGGGAAGTATTAAACATGAATGAGCATCAGTAAAGTACTAAGGGAGACCTAGGAATCTTTAAGGACAGGCTAGATACCTTCTACCTGTGAGGGCTTCAATTCAGCCCTTTCTGGCTTAATAGGCTCCAATTTTGTGCCTGACAACAATGATCCTCAAAAACACAGCAGATAGGGGGTACATCAAGGAAGGACCAGATAGGTTAGGGACCTAGCAGGTGGTCCTTAATGATGCTTATGCCACTGAATCACACGCTAAAGAATTCTGTAGAGAGGAGCTTGCTCAGGCTTTATAGACTTCAGATTCCTCACTGGGTGCTGGTGAATGAGGCAAGATAAATGAAGAGGGAAACTAAAGACAGGCCAGAAAATGGAAAACAAGGTAGCCCCACCTAGTAGGCAAGGTTTAGTACTCTCCCATGACCCCTGCATCTGCCTAGGAACTGAAATCACCGGCTACCACGTGGAACTCTGCTTGTTGGGACAGGCTTCATGATGCATCCCTGCCTTTCTGTTTCATGTTAAACACTTTGATGGATAGAGAATTGGGGGCTCCATTGCTGCTTTTGCTCCTGCTTATTCTCTTGAGGGCCTTGCAGGGAGGGTGCACTAAAAGCTATGGGCAGGGGGGATCCCACTTGGGCCCTGACCCAAAAATGCCCATGGACCTAAAGGAGGGGGCACAGTTATGAGTAGCAAGATCAAGCTGATTTGAGAAGCCCATTTTAGGATGGCCTTAAGGACAAGGGATAGAATCTTCGATTAGCTGGGGCACACATACAAAAAAAGTAGGGAGCAGGGAAAGGGGGGACAAACCTTTTTCTGACAAGGGAACTTGCTTTCTGTTCATCTGGAAATGAACTGCTAAAGTAACCAGATGAGCATTTCAGTTTAAAGTTGGCACTTTGGAAACCTCTCTCCAGCTCTCTGAGCAAAGGACCTGAGTCATTTAGGATTTGGAGAATCAGGGTCTGTTTACAAAGCTTGGCTCTTGCTGGCTGAAAAGCCACCCGCTGGGTAGCACTTGCTTATCTATTGATTCACAAAGGTTGCTTAAGGGGTTATAATTATGCAAAATATTTTCCAATACATTTGGTTCCTTATTTTGAGGAAAAGATGGGGAAAACATTTAACCAAAATGTACACCTCCCCCCGCCATTTAATTACTAGAACAGTCAGGGTCAATTGTGTTCTCATTAAAATGCTAGACAGTCTTCACACTCGCTTCTCAAGTTGGGAATTGGAGGCTCAAATTGGGCAGTAAACACAGATGACAGCGACAGAAGGTCATTGTGGCTGTTATAAGTCACGTGACATTAGAAACTGAGCCACATATACCATTTGAGGCATACTGTGCGGTGTATGTGGTCAATTATCTTTTCTTTTGCCTGTCTGTGTCTTCTCTCTCTATTTCTTCTCACCTTCTCTGTTCATCTCTCTCTCCTTTTACTAGGATCAGTATAAATTGTGAAAAAAAAGGAATTGACAAAAAAAGATTGCAAGGCCTTTTGTGTGTGTGTGTGTGTGTGTGTGTGTGTGTGTGTGTGTGTGTGTGTGTGTGGTGGGAGTTGTGTGTAGGCACTAGGTGGCACAGTGGATACAGTTCCAGAGTTCCAGGCCTGGAGTCAGGAAGACTCATGTTCTTGAGTTCAAATCTTGGCTCAGAAACTTCCTACCTGTGTGACCCTGGGCAAGTCACTTCACTCTATTTGCCTCAATCTCCTCATCTGTAAAATGAGCTGGAGAAGGAACGAGCACACTATTCCAGTATCTCTGCCAAGAAAAGCCCAAATGGGGTCACAGACTCAGACAACTGAAATGACCAAACAGAAAAAAAAGCAACTGTGTATATGTCTGTCTGTCTACCTTCACACACATGTTTGTATGTGTGAGTACACAGCTCCTCTTTTATAGAAAAGTAATCACTGGAGAGAAGTCAAGTATGGAAGCATTTGTAGGTACTATGGACTGTCCAAGGTTACACAGTTAGCAGCCTGAAGAGCTGAGACTAGAACTTGGACCTATATGATGGGAGGTGACTCTTAAATTGGTGTCAACTCAGAAGTAAAAAAAAATACCACTAACGTGGAGCCCATCTGCCAAAAAAAACGTTTTGATGATAATGAATATCCTGAATGGTTGAAAAACAAAAGGAACGTTTCCCCCACTGCTTTCTTCTCCCATCTTCCTTGTATTAGATTCAAATACATATCTCTTCCTAAAAGTTGGGATTCACCTCAGGGTTTGCTCTCTTGGTTGGTAACTTGCTATGCCCCATTGTGATTTTAGAGGCCCCATGAGGGCCTCTACCTCAAAATGCCTCCTTCCATTAGTCCAATAGGATAGCACTCTACTTGGCCTAGAAATTCCTCTCATTAGCCTTTCTTTTCTCTCTATATGATGGTGGGGCCACTGCATCTGGGTCTCTATGAGAACTGATGGGTGTTCCCTAAGAGAAGGATGACCCTGGAAGCTTCAGAAACGCTGTCCCTAAGACACAACAGAGAAATTTCAAAGAGAGAAGATGAGATGGGGGAAAAGTATTTCTGGGCATGGATGCGAAAAGTTGTGGACAAAGGGATAAGTGTGGTTGGGATGGAAAAGAGGCGGTAAAAGATCAGTAGGTGTGAGTCCAGAGGATAACCCTGGAACTTTAAGATGGACTCAATTAGCAGATAGGTCATAGAGAGCATTTGTCATATAAGTAATCATATTTAAGGGCCAGCCCTGCTCTCACTCCTAGATCCCAATATTCCTTCCCAGGGACTCTCCTCACAGCTTAGAAGAATCAGGAGCCATCACCCTTCTGGCGAAGGTCACAAATGAGGAAGCCTGTGTCTCTGCGCTGGAGCAGAGAGGGCCAGCTCTTGAGTTGTGTTAGACAGGGGAAGAGCTATGGCACTTATATATGCAGCAGGCACTGTTTTGGCTAATAAAGAGGAGAACATTACTCTGGGGAGCGGACAAGTGGCATATTAACACATTTTATTATTAAACTAATACTGAATTAGTGGGCTTAATTGATCTAAATTACCTGAATCCCAGCTGATGCTGGCAACTTTAAGCCTTGCTTTTGTATGAGTGTCAGGACTTATTAAAGATTTTGTTAAGAAGGCTCTGGGGTTTAAGGATGATCATGGGTCTGGGAAAAATAGAAAGGTAAGAAGTCCTCTCTGCTAGAGATTTCCCCTATGTTTAGTTCTAGTTCAGCCCCATTGATGAGCTAACTCTGCCAACTAAAGCATGGCCTGCCAATCATCTCTATAGGACGTGCTCATACCTCAAGAAGTGACTTATGTTGCACCACACAGCAATATTGTGGTGCCAGGCCTAATCCAATTGCTGTGCACATATATCTGCTTTAAATGATTCATTCCAGGACAGACTGAATCTAGCCCAGAGCAAGGTATGGTGCGTTTCTACAACCATGGCTTTGTTATTTAAGATGGAGATGGGGGTCAATTTAATTGGGATGCATGGGGCCTCTCACTCTTCATTAAGGGTTACAGGAATAACACTCAGCATCTATACAAATCCAGGTAACTGACCACTTCCAGGAAGTCTTTTCTGATTCACACCATCCCATCTCTATCTCTCCTTTAATGATTATCCCCATCATTACTATACTCTGTCCAAGGTTGTATGAATACTGGAGGTTTTATGATTTTATCAGTAAGAAGCATTACTAGTGTGGGAACTGCCTTCACTGAGACAGATTTCAATCTGGGACTGGTGATGAGATAGAGATAACAAATGAACCTATGATTTCACCGATATAGGGAACCTGGAGATGAGGGAAGTCCTTTCACCAATACAGGTCATCACTTTGGGTACTGAGGGGGCAAGCCATTTGTCCAGGGTCACACAGCCAGCATATGTCTGAGGCAGAACCTGAATCAAGTGCTCTTGGCTTCCAGTCTAGGGCTGTACTTACTAAGCTAGACTTTCTCTAGGACCTGTTAGGCAGAGTCTTCTAGGGTGTTTCAATAATCAACATTTATATGCAAAGCCTTCAAAAATTTCATAGGCACTTTTAAACTTTAACAATTTAGTTTGGAGGCATGACACAGCCTGCCTATAAATGGCATTAAAGAATAAGCAGAATCTGGTTTAGAATAATAGTATTGTATGATTCATGCGGCATATCCTCATTTTAAGTTCTAAGGCAAACAAGGAGAGAAGAGAGTAGCCAGTCTTAGAGTCACACTGGTTTTTCCAAAAGTTTAAAATAAAAACCATGGTACCTTGCATTGTCTCGGCCATGTGATTTCAAGAAGTTCATGTCCCGGTATCGAGAGAGAAATGCCACCAACTGATCATTTGTTCTGTGGAAACAAATCAGGAAAAAAAAGTCAGTATCCTCCAAGGAACCTAAGGTCTAATTTCTTTTGATCAAAGAAGAAATGGTAACTGATGGGTCAAGATTGGTTTCCTGACCCATAGCTAGTCAAGGGCAAAGTGGAATTTTAGGTGTTCCCTAAGGAAACAGGCAGATAACCTGGAGGATCCGTAGACTGAAGAGTTTCCATAGCCTGCAAGACTCAAGTAACCTCAGTTTTTCCACTTTCCCTTTTCCCTGGATTATCTTTCAAACCATGTCCATCTCCCACCCTCCCCATCATTTTTTTTCAGAGAAGCAGCAGACTCATTATTTGATCAAATATCAATTTATTACTTGAGTCCCATAGACAGGATTGGTGTGCTATGATCCAAAATGTCATGAAGTGTTAGACAGGATTAATGATTGAACAATAATTGTTACAGGAAACATCATGGTAGGAAGTTGGACTCAAACTGCCCCTTCCCCAGACTGTTATCATGCTCCCTGAAGTACCAACTCCAAGAAAAGTGCAGTAGCATCATCACTGATCGTAAACATGAGCAAAGTTTCCATCCAGGGAGCCTAGGTCCATCCTACAAAATATATCTGGACTTATTTCAAACTCCACATGGGAGATCAGCCTCTCTTTCCCCTATGAGAGACAGATACTTCACCTAGTTCCTAAAGTCAGTATCCAGCCCCCCGTCTAATTATTTTATATTTCCTGCACTGAGCCATGATGACTGTCAGGTTCAATCCTACACAATTCCATTGTTTTAGAAATCATTTGCACAGTGAAACTCATTATTTCCCTTCCCCCATCTCTTTCCTACCCACTTTCATTTATTCTAACAATATCTGCATGAAAGCATCCTGGGTCAGGAGTCAAGAAGTACAGATACTAGTCTTGGCTTTTATATTCACTTTTCTCTATGACTCAGTTTATCAATTTGTAAAACTGATACAAATACATTTATAAAATAATAGTACTTGTCTTACATACTCACTGTGTTGTTGTTTTGAGAACATGAGAAGCAGGGTAGTTAGTATAGTGGCTAGAACACTGTACTTGGAGTCAGGAAAACCTGGGTTAAAATCCCAGCTCTGACTCATTAGCTAGCTGAGTGGGTCTAAGCAAGTCATCTCACTGGAGCTTTCTCAGTTGTAAAATGAAGATAATAAAAGCACCTATCTCAATCAATCAATCGACAAATATTTATTAAACTCTTATTTTAGGCCAAGCAAGGGCAGGTAGGTGGTACAGTGGGTGTAGTACTAGGCATGAAGTCATGAAAACTCTTCTTGAAAGGTTCAAATCTGATCTCAGATACTTATTAGCTTTGTGACCCTGGGTAAGTCACTTAACCTTGTTTGACTGTTTTCCCATCTGTAAAATGAGTTGGAGAAAAAAAATGGCAAAACACTCTAGTATCTTTTTTCTGAGAAAACCCCAAATGGGGTCATGAAGAGTCACACAAGCTGAAATGACTGAACCACAATAGGCCAGGCACCTTGCTAAGGTTTGGGGATGCAAAGACAAAAGTGGGAAAAGCATTCGATGAGACCAGAATGACTGAAATGTCCCTCTCTCCATGAGCCAAAGTGACTGGCCTAAAGGATTTAGAGACACTGCTCCGGGGTCCCTTCATGTAAAGGTTCTGGCACCTTAATTTGGTGGCCCCAGAGAATGGTCTTTCTGTGGAGTAAGCTGCACTGATTTCTACATTTGCTGCTTTGGTGATTCCCTAACTTACTGGGATTAGTAGGCAGTTGGTGAATTTACTTAGTGATTCTTCCACTTGAAACAGTCTCAAAAGCTTACACCTTGGGGGAGAGAAGAGAGCTTAGGACTAGGACAGGGCTGAGGGCTAGTGACCAAGACAATAGTTTGAAGGCTAAACCTTGCAAGGAAAGAAGTTTTCCAAATAATGACCATGCAGGACAGAAGTGTTTGGTCTTGTGCTGGCCAAAGGAACTGTTCGATAATGCCTTCCCTGAGAAAGGGGAAGGGGTAGATTTTCCTTTTGTCTTTTCCTCTTTACAATTTACTGACTCTTAATGTTAACGTTCAGCTTTCTATGGATTTTTACTAAGAGCAACAAAGTCAGGCTTATGTTCATGTTCTCTTAGCGTTTTAACATATCAACTCCTTTCCATAATCACCTGTATAATATTTAGGTCATCTGATAATTAGCATCTTGAAGACACAGCTGAGAAAGAACCACCACTAGAGTTAGAGGTTGTTGTTCAGTCATGTCTGACTCTTTGTGACCCCATTTGGGGTTTTCTTTGTGAAGATACTGAAGTGGTTTGCTATTTCCTTCTTCAACTCATTTTACAGATGAGGAAACTGAGGCAAACAGGGGTAAGTGATTTGCCCAGGGTCACATAGCTAGGAAGTATCTGAGGTCACATTTGAACTCAGGTTCTCCTGATTCCTAGGCTGGCGCACTATCCACTGAGCTAGCCAGCTGCTCCTAGAGGGCTGGGATCTAACCAGGCTTTTGAGTTTTCTATCTGTTTGACCCTGGTCAGGACACTTAGTTTCCCTTGGTTTCATTCATGCCATTTGAAAAGAGAGGATTAGAGGAGATGCTTATAACCTGGTTCAGCTTGACTAAAACATTTAACTTCCCTGTATCTCGGTTTCCTTATCTGTCAAATGAGGGGCTGGAAAAGATGTTTCTTCTCTGTTGGGGACTGGCAAAGTCATTGAACTTCCATGGGTCTTAATTTACTGATCTGTAAAATAAGTACCAGCTAGGTAGCTTAGTAGATACAACATGGGGCTTGGAATCAGGATGACTCATTTCCACAAGTTTAAATCTGACCTCAGATACTTACTGTGTGACCTTGGGAAAGTCACTTAACCATGTTTACCTCAGTTTCTGCATCTATAAAACGAACTGGAGAAGGAAATGGCAAACCACTCCAGTATCTTTGCCAAGAAAACCCCAAATAGGGTCACAGAGTCAGACATGACTCACCTACCACCATCACCAGCACTACTACCATTTCATTAACTGCCATGTACATTCTCTTTTTCTCCAGCTCTTCTACCACCAAAAAGAAAAAAAAGGATGCTGACTCTCCAACTCTCATAAAGGAGAAAGGAGAAAGTGCAAATGTAAATGCTTAGAAAAAAGTGACCCTTTCATCTATGATCATGTTTCAAAGGCTGAAGGTGTGGGGAAGCATAGAATCTGACAATAAAATATTGTGTTTAATGGTCAAATGGAACTAGTCTTTGGAAAAAAGTACCGTTAGAGATGAAATTACTGGGTTATTTTGTTTCCACTGACCAAACTAACCAGTCAGTCAATATCTTAGTAAGCACTATGTGCTAAGTACTGGGGATGCAAAAAAGGTTAAAAATATGGTCCCTGACCTCAAGGGGCTTGCATTCTCATGGAAGGGACAATCATTAGATTTCTCATGGGCTGTGTAAGTTTATGTTCAATAACCAGCTCTGGCCCAGTACTTTTCTAACTCCCCAGAGTTTCATGAAAAAAAAAAGGAATTTCCTAGAGCTCACCAACCCTGTGCTCCATTTCATCTTCCCGGTCCTCAGTTTATTTGTATGTAAAATGAAGCATTTGTGCTAGCCAGTCACATACCCAACTTATTTCCCACCTGTGGAACTCAGTGCTAGATTTCCAACTGTTTCCTCTTGCCAGTGGCATGGATGCCTGGTCCACCCAGAGCCAGAAATAGAATAGGCTCCCTTTTGGTGGTGCTAGCCTGTTGAGCTGTTCTTGCCTCTGGCAAACACATTCACTCTATCTCCAGGCACAGACAGTAACAAGCCGGGTATCTAGGAAGGACACTATAATAATGAAAATCAGGCAGATAGTCTGACAGCTAATTGTATTTCTTCCTAACCTCCACAGCCCCTTCTTGGAAAACCAACTCTCTGCTGTTAAATGCTATAAGGTTTTCAGAAGAGAGACAGTATAGGGAGCTTAGAATAAGACAAGTCAATATTTACTACTTTCTGTTCAAGTACAGCAATTAAGGAACAACACAACTGGAGATGGGCAGAGCAGCATCACTGAAACATACCAGGAACAAAAGACGGGCCCATGACATGTTGATTTTTCTGATCTCCCTCATAGGCACCAAAGTTTAATAGAAACTACTCCAGAATTTTGGAGGCAACTAAGTGGCTCAGTGGATAGAGTGCTGGGCCTGGAGTTGGAAAGACCTGAGTTCAAATCTGGTCTCAGAAACTCACTGGCTGCATGACCCTGGGCAAGTCACTCAACCCATTTGCCTTACTACACTGAAGAATGAAATGGCAAAACACTCCAGTATAAATTTCAAAGAAAACCCCATACGGGTTCACAAAGTTGGACATTAGTGAACAACAACAAATTTTTTTTAGAAGATGTTTATCTTTATTTTCACCAACCTTTAGTTTCCTTTGTAATTTGAAAACATTAATAATAGCTGCCATTTATTTATATATCACTTTATGGCTTATAAAATACTTTACACATATTGCCTTATTTGATTCTTACAATAATCTTATGAGTAGGATTTTATAGATGAAGAAACCAAAGCTGAGAGAGGTTAAGTGACTGCCCATGATCACACAGTTAGGATGGTCCTGAGACAGGATTTAAACTCAGGTCCTCTTAACTCTCAAGTCCACATTCATTCTATCCTCTCTTTTGAGAAGAAGTCCTTGCGTTCCCCCCTGCCCCCCAATTATTTTTTGGGAGGGGAAAGGCAGGACAATTGGGGTTAAGTGACTTGGTCAAGGTCACATGGCTATTAAGTGTTAAGTGTCTGAGACCAGATTTGAACTCAGGTCTTCCTGACTCCAGGGCAGGTGCTCTATTCACTGTGTCATCTAGTTGCCCCACAACAACATATTTTACATGAGTTTGGACAGATTTTGGCAGACAATAGAGGAGAGAAGAGCTGGGGTTCTATGGTCCATGGAGTCACAAAGAGTGAAACATGACTGAATGAAGGAAAACATTCTAGAATTTTAAACCCTTCACTACCTGGCCCCAATATACCTTTCTAGAATTAAACATTGCATTTTTTACACTCTCTGGCCCAGCCAAATTGACTTTTTCTTCTGTTCTTCACACATGATATTCTATCTCCCATCTCCACACCTGAAATGCCTTCCCTCTTCATGTTTTTGATTCTTAGAATTGCTTATTTCCTTCAAAACTCAGGTCAAATACCACCTTGTACACGAAGTATTCCATGATTCCCTCAAACTCTTAATGCCCTTCTACTATGTTGCATTTATTTTATATATATTATGTGGACTTATTGAATATATGCTGTTTGTCTCTCCTTCTCCCCCTCCCCAAAAGGGGGAAATTTGAGGACTGGACTTTTCTATTTTTGCCTTTGTATTCAGGACACAAGGTACATAGTAGGTGTTTTTAAAAAATGCCTGTTGAATGATTGCTTAACAACAACACTCAAGTAAAGGGTCTGCCTGTCTAACGTGCTTTATTCTTCCCTAAAGTGCCGTTCTAGACAGCATTTCATTTGATCATCATGACAACCTGTGGCAGAAGATAGGTAGTGACATCATAGGATATAGTAGGCTCGGTGCTGAACTAGCTGTTAGGAAAATCAAGGTTTGAATCTTGTCTCTGACACTGTCACTGTGAGCAAATATTTCTCTGACCTTCAATTTTCTCATCTGTAAAATGGGTACCAAAAGACTGATAGTATCTACTTTAGAGGATAGCTGGGAGGCCCAGATTGAGAAGTGCTTAAAGTGTTATAAAAATATACATGATTATTATTAGTAAGGAGAGAATTATACGCACTCATTTTATAGCTGAAGAAACTTGCCCAGAGAAATTAAGCAATTTGGGACTAGAATCCAGGTCTCTTCATTTATTCCTGGTATAATGTTTGCTTGTTTTTCACCCCTTACAAAATCAAACTGTGTCTTGGATGGTGGACTGGTAGGTCCAAGGGAAGAGACTGACAAAGTAGTTGTAAAATTTTTCAAGTTGGATGGGCCAAGACAAACTGTGTAGCATAATCCCCTTCATTTTACAGACAAGCAACAGGAGACCCAGAGAGATGGACCAACATGCCCCAAATCCTATGAGTGAGAAGCAGACCTGACTCAAGCCCTGGTCTTCTGAGGGGAGAAAGTCATAGGAAACAGTGGGCTGAAGACCAGATGCTGAATTGGTCCCAGACACCCAGACTGGTTAGACAAAATACTGTGCAGTGGAAAGTCCATCTGAGTCACAGTCAAATGAGGTAGGGCTGCTGGCTAAGCATGAGCCTGCTAGAGGTGTTAAGTAGTTGTTTGCCTCTATTACATCTATGTCCAAAATGACAAGGCCAAGTTCAGTTCCCAGAGCCCCCACAGCCATGAGGCAGCTAGTTTTACAAGGAATCAAGCATTAAACAAACAAAAACACCCTGGTCCCAGACACCCAGGACTACCTTGGTCCATCAATATGCTTGTAATAAGTACTGAGAATGGCTTGCATGTTGGCTCATTCTAGGGGCTGCCTGCTGGCTGCTCTGGGGTCTTGGATTGAAATTCCTCAATATTGGAACAGGTAGGACTCGTAGAGTCCAGAATATAATCATTCAGGATAGGAACAGATGGGATACCTCAGAGCTAAAAATGGGCATCTGGTGATTAGGGAGCCAGAAGAGCTAAGGTGGGATTTTGAAATCTGCCATAATTAGGCTGGGGGGAACTTGAGCTAAATCAAAATTTTGAAACTTTGACATGCTCTGCTACAAAACCCTCCTTCTCTCTAAAAATCTACAATTCGTTCCATTCCAAATGTTCACATGGGCTATTTGTGCCCGAGCTGTGTAGAGCCTTCTAAGCTCACATTGGTCTGATCAACCAGTCAGACACACTGTACCTTGACCCTGACACAGTGATGTTATTTTCGTTCTCTTCCAGCACAGTGGAAACACACAATGTGATGGATGAAAGGCAGATTTCCCTAACTGTGGGTTCCCCTTACTTTCTGTGATAAACATTATATATGGATAAAATTAGAATGATGAGATACATATTAAGATTCACTCCCTTGGGGGACAAAAAGCAACCAAACAAAAAACCATTTGCTTTTCAACGGGCCCCATCATCCATGGGGTCACAGTCTCAAATGCCTTATACATTGCAATGTACCCTTTGGGTGCTCATTCCAGGTCTGTGAGCTGGCATCTGGAGGAAAGACTGGGGAAGACTGTTACACTTATGAAAGCAAGGATACATTACTCACATGGGCCAGTTTTGAGATCATTCCAATCCTTAGCACAGACCTTATCATAATATCTAGTTTGCCATAGGGTCCATACTATTTCCCCATAACACAAGACATTCCTGGCTGTAAGCCGAGGCCAAGAGTGTTGAAGGAAACTGAAATGGGCTGAAATGAGCAGCTCTGCCAAGCTCATGTGGGAGGCAGAGGGGGACATGGCCGTCATGTCTCACTGTGCCTCAGGCGGCTCCAGCTGGTGCCCATCTGTCTCCTAATAGCAAAGGGATTTTCAGCCAGGGCTGACATTACATTACTTTGCTCCAGCAGCTGAGGTGAGTGGAGAGAAATAGCAAACGGTGCAATATGACTCTTGTAGTCTCAGAAACACACCAAGAAAAAAGTTGGAGTACTTTTGATTTTTAGTCATTCTCCTTCCAAAATTATTGCATTATTTCTTTTGCATATGTAATCTATTTACTTCAATGTTTACCCATCCAGTAGAATGTAAGCTTCCTGAGGAAGGGACAGTCTTAGTTTTGTCCTATTTATCTCTCATGGTTCTAGGCACATTAAAAATGGTCGTCTATTAAGAGCAGAAGGGATTTGGAGTATCAGGACTCAGAACTGGAAGGAACCTTAGAAGGCATTAAATCCAACTACCTTATTTTAAAGATGAGGAAACTGAGGCACAGAAAGTCTAATGACTTATAAATATCCAAGATGAGATTTGAATTCAGGTTTTCCTTCATCTAAGTTCAGTGCTCTGTCCACTATGCTGTACTACACTGACTCAGGGCAGCTAGGTGACCCAGTGGATACAGTGCCAGGGCTGGAGTCAGGAAGATATCTTCCATTGTTCGAATTTGGCCTCAGACACTTACTTAGCTATGTAAGACCTTGGGCAAGTCACTTAACCCTGTTTGCTTCAGTTTAAAATGAGCTAGAGAAGGAAACGGCAAACCACTATAGCGTCATTGCCAAGAAAACCCCAAACAGGGTCACGAAGAGTCGAATACAGCTGAAAGCACTAAGCAACAACACACTGACCCAACTCAGAGTTGGAATTGAGAGACAGGATTCTTGTAGAGAAATTTCTTAGCCAACGAGCTGGTGTGGTTTATAATCTGTTCAGTGGATTATCTCTGAATCTCCAGCGCCTATAACAATGCTTGACATATAGCAAGCACTGAATAAATATTTGTCACCAATCCACAGTTGGAAGGGACATCTGACACCTTTCCACTCTAATCCCCTCCCCATTTTACAGATTAGAAAACAGAAGAAGGGCCTCTTGGTAGCCCATATTGGTAATGAGAATCAGGGATGGGTCCTGAAGCTTGTGCCTATGACTCCAGAGCCAGTGATCTTTCCACTGGACCACAACACATGGTACTCAGCAGATGATCAGAAATAACCATTGCAAATCTTGGACCTCATGTGTAAACATGACTATTCTTCTGTAGATACTTTTCAGGACAACAGAACTTCAGCTTAACTCAGTGCTCTCATGGCCTCTGCCCTGCCAAGTGTAGCAACTGGTAGATGAGAGATGGGGAGGAGGGAATGCCCCTTTCCCATACACTTTAATTCAGGTTTGTGGAGTTTGGGGCAACTCTTTAGAAACTAAGTCAGTACACCTTGGGATGCCTGGGCATATTGTGTGTGTGTGTGTGTGTGTGTGTGTGTGCACGCAGGTACACGATGGATTTTTTTCCTAATTCCTCTCAGTGCCTTACTTACAGAAGTGGTCCCTAGTTTCTCTATTTCCCAGTATGTTTAAGCTGAATATTTAGTGATTCTTGTTGCTAGAGAAACCCAGCATGCTGTATTGGAAAGAAGGTTGGATATGGAGTTGGTGCAGTAAAAAGGGTATTCAAGTTGGAGTCAGAGAATCCCAGACTCTTAACTGCCAGTGTGAGGAAGCAGGCAAGATGCCTCACCTCTCTGGGTCTCAGTTTACTCATCTAAGAAATTAAGGAGTTGAACTGGATGACCTTTAAGGTCTCTTTCACCTTCACATCTTAAAAAAAAATTATGGTGACTTTTGATCACCTGATCAGTTATATGGCAAGTTAGTTACTTTCCTTAGACCCATTTAACTTTTTAACTCCCCCCTCCAAAAAAAGGAAATATGTGCCTGATGTGCTGCTCCCCAACAGCCTCCACCCTACTGCAGGAAGGAGGGGGGAGCTGGAAGCCCTTTGCCCAATCTTATGTCAGGGATTCCCAATGCTACACTCTCCCAGAAACACCCTTCTCACCCTCTCTCCTCTATCCCTCTACCTTGCAAAAAGAGGCAGGCACTTGATTAGGTGCAGGAGGAAAGGAGGAGAACCAAGAAAAGGAGACCTAGCTGGGCTCGGTTGTCTCCGTAGATGGGATGGGAGGCCATGCAAAGATTCAAGCCAGTGAACCTTCCATCCATGCCTCAACAACGTGAAACTTAATTGTGAAATTATAAGTTTGGCCCAAATAAAAAGATATGAGAAGTCATCTCCTTCCACTCTTGACAGAGGTGAAAGACAATGGAGGTTTCCTCAGCTAATGACAGATTTTTCAATGTCGTGGTTAGTTCTGATGAATTGTGCACACGGTCTCTCTCTCTCTCTCTCTCTCTCTCTCTCTCTCTCTCCCTCCCTCCCTCCCTCCCTCCCTCCCTCCCTCTCTGGAAGAGACACAATGGGAAATAGCTTTATTTTAAAATACTTATTGCTACCTTTTGCTTTTATGTTACTATCATTTCTGGATTCATCCTTCCCTTCCACCCTCAATGACGAAACATCACTTGTAACAGAAAAAAGTGAAAAAGAGCTGTTTATCCTGTTTATCAAAACTGACACACCAAAGGATCTGAATACATAGAATATCCTATGCTCATGATCCCTAATCTCTTCCCCCCCCAAAAAAGAGAGAGAGAGAGACAGAATCAGCTTTTAATCTATATTTTTCAAGTGTATTATCTTGGAGGAGTCAGTGGTCTAAATATATTTTCATCCCTTTCCTTATCCAGTTATTTTTAACTATTGGCCATATTAAAGGAGGTACAGAGGTACAGAACATGAGTAAAGAAAGGAACAAAGCAAACAATCTCTGGAACAAACAGTAGAAATTCTGGCAGAAGAAATGATGCAGATGTTGGTCTGAAGGGCAACCTTAGCACCATTGGACCAAAGCCTATGTGAGGAACAGGATGAAAGAGAAAGGAATTTCCCATTTTCAGATGCCTGAAATAGATCTAACTAGACTTCACAGGGAAACAAATCCTAGTTGAAATTTAGTGGGGCAGAAAAGAAAAAAAAAGAAAAAAAGCTGTGAGAAAGGAATAGGTGGATTTTATGGAGGGGTGGAGAAGGGAAGGAAAAGTTTAAGATATATTTCTTTCTGGATCATGCTTGCATATTGAACAGAGCTTGAGAAAATAGGGAGGCAAACTAAAGGTTGATAAAGGGGGATACAGAAAGAAAAGCCTTAGATGAATTGATTCAAATCAGCAAGGATGATGATATGCTGGATAGAAACAATGAAATCCTTACACAACAAATGACTCATTTGAGTAGTTTCTGTTTCACACACACACACACACACACACACATACCCCAAAAACATTTTTTCAGTGTTCAGATTTTAAAATACCTTGTGGAGGGGGAATAGGGTGGGATGGTGACAGTTTGGCCCAAGAACATATGCCCTGACTTTTTGGAAACTACAGGGCAGACCGTGCTTTATTCACACAGTAGGAAGTCAAGCGTGAAAAGAAGCAGATGAAGTTCATCCTGGATCTTCCTTCACTGGATTTATTTTCTTTTCAACAAAAAATGTTGCAGAATCATGAAATGCACATGGCTTCTGAAATTACTGGAAAACAATTTCTCAAACCTTTGCCTTTTTTAGTAGAATTGTTCTTTTTCAAAGGAACTTCTTTCCAATAAAAAAAAACCATCTAGTATACTTACTAGCTGTGTGATCCTGGCTGTTTCCCTCAGTTTCCTCATCACTAAAATAAGCTGGAGGAAGAAACTCAGAGTCAGATGTGACTGGAAAATGGCTAAAAAGCAATAAAAAGGTGGTTCACCTGGAAATATAGAAAGAATACTGAAGGATATGGGACTTGGAGTAAAGTAATCTCAAATCCCTGGTGATGACACTTGGTCCCTATGCGACCTTGGGTAAATCTAACATCATTTTGAGCCTCAGTTACTTTATCTGAAATAATGAGGATAGTAATTCTTCAATTCTATCTCATAAGGTTGTTGTAAGGAAAGAATTTTATAAATCTTATGGTACTACAGAAAACCAGAACTACAGAACAACCAACACATCACTTCCAAAACATCATCTCCTACACATCACCAATTAAATGTCTATTGAACATTTCAAACTGGACATCTGTCTACTGTGCCATATACAATTATATAAAGTATGGTTTTAGAGAAACCTGAGAAGACTTGTATGAAATAATGTAGAATGAAGTGAATAGAACCAGAAGAGCAAATTATATAATAACCACAACAACTGAATGGCAAACAACTCCAAAAGACTGGAGAGCTTTGATTAATACGATGACCAGTCCCAATTCTTGAGGAGCAAGGATAAAGCATGGTACCCATCTCATGAAAGAGAGGTGACAGACCCAGGCTGCAGAATAAGAAGTACACTCTGGGGTACAGCCAATGTGGGAATTTGTTTTGCTTGACCATGAATATGTGTTAGAAGAGTTATTTTTCCCCATAATCAGATGAGAAGGGAGAGAAAATAAATGCTTATCAATTGAAAAAATAAAAACTTGAGACATCCCAAATTCAACATATCCCAAACAGAACTCATCATCTTTCCTTCCAAACCAAACTCTCTTTCAAACATCCCTATTTCTGTCAAAGACACCAACATTCTTCCAGTCTCCCAGGCCTGCAATCTCACTTTTAGCCTTTCTTCTTCACTCTCTCTTTCTACCCATATTCAATCAATGGTCAGATCTTTCTGTTCCTACCTCCACAATATTGCTTGCATCTCATCCCTTTTTACTCACATAGCCATAATCTTAACTTGGGTCCTTATGATCTCTCACCTAGATAACCCAAACTTCCTGAATTGTCTGTCTCAAGTCTCACCCCATTCTAGTCTATCCTCTGCATAGCTACCAAAGTTTTTTCCCTTTAGCAAAGATCTGACTAATTTACTCAATCAAAAAACCTCAATGGCCTCCTCTTGCCTCTAAGATTAAATATCAATGCCTTTTTTTTTACCTTTTAAAGCCTTTTACTACCAGGTTCCAACCTATCTTTATTATGTATTGTGATAAAGCCCAAATGGCCTTTTCTCTATTCCACACACTTCATCTCTCATCTCTATACCTTTGTACTGGTCATCCCTCATGCATGGAAAGCATCCTTGAGGAGCTCTGCCTCATAGAATCCATAACTCCCCTTTAAGATCCAGCTTAAACATTACCTTCCACATGGAACCTTTCCTGCTTCCTCCAACTGCTAGTGTCCTCTTTCCCTACCAACCTCATTTTAAATTATTTTATACTTTTCAAATAAGTTATTTTATATGTACACACATATGCATCTCTTGCTTTCCCATTAATCTATAAGCTAAGTGAGGGCAGGGATTATTTCCCTCTTCATATCTGTATGAACCTAGAGCCTGGCAAGTGTATAGTAATGAGTGCTCAGTGATTGTGGGGGCAGGTAGGTATTGTAGTAGATTGAATGTCCTTTTGGAGTCACGAAGACTCATCTTCCTGAGTTCAAATCTGGCTTTAGACACTTCCTAGCTCTGTGACCCTGGGCAAGTCATTTAACCCTGTCATTTGTAAAATGAGCTGGAGAGGGAAATGTCAAAACCAATCCTGTATCTATGTCAAGAAAATCCCAAATGGGGCCATGAAGAGTCAGACATGATGGGGTAAAAAACAACAAAGGATGATGACAACAACAGCTCTTTTGTAGGGACAATTTCACGTTTCTCATTGCAAAACTATATTAGAAGAGAGGAAACGGGGAGCGGGAGGGAAAATCAGGAACATATTAAGTATCTACTATGTGCCACACACTGGGCTAAATGTTTTAGAAATCTTACTGGATTCTCACAGTAACCCTAGGTAGGTGCTATTATGAACTTCCATTTTACAGTTGAAGAAACTGAAGAATCTACAAGTAAAGTGACTTGCCCAGGGTCACACAGCTAGTAAGTATTTGAGGCCAAATTTGAACTTAGGTCTTTCTGACCATAGAATCCAGCACTGTGCCATCTCACTCCCCATTGGTCATTAGAGGCATCATGGCACAGCACCTTAGAAAAGCTTTGGTTCATATCCTGCTTCTAGTTATGCTGGCTGGGCAAATCATTTAACTTCATGAGTGCTTCAAATGACTCTCTAAGACTCTAAGTTAGTGCTGCTGATCTATGTTGGTAAAGAGAGTTTCCACACTGGGAGTTTACCTAAACAATGACATAACCAAACAAATGAACACCTGCCCCCTGTTGTGTCCTGCCTACTGACTTGCTAGAATGAAGTTATTTCTCTCTTCCTGAAACATATTTACTCATCCCACTACAAGGATAGAGACTTATCCCAGGTGCTCAGTAGAACCTTGACAAAGGAGCAGTTAAGTAATAACTTAGCCTGGCTATTTTCCAAGAAAAGAAGCCCTGTCTTTGTCTTGTGAGTGAAATAAAGCTGTCTCCTTTCTAACCTATAAATTGACCACCCTAGTCCTTCAGGGTCTACAAAGGCAGACCTATGCTGACTTTATTCTCTGTGTCTCCTCTAGCAGCCCTAAAGGAGGGGTGATGATGTCACTCAGTCACACCATGCTCCCTGGGAAGCCTGCCATGTTTTCTCCCTGATTTAAATGAGGTCAAAATATATTACAATGCAGATGGGAAAAAGGATGCTCCTCCTCCTTAGGAAGCTTGGGACTTCCCTGCACACGGAGAGAAAACAGAGAGTCTACCAAGGAGTACTAGGGCAGTCTGCACTCAATGTTCCTTTCACCAACTGATTTCCAAGGCTACTTACTTATCTGACAAGGGCTGGCCAGGATGCAAAAATGAAAGCAAACAGAGTTCTGAAAAGGGGCTGAGGTCTTTTTTCTCTTGGCCAGGATGGCAGCAGCATGGGTAAGTGCCGTGGTCTTCATACTGCTAGAAAGCTCCACAACCACAGGAGAGACCAAAAGTAGCATGACAAACAATACAAGAACACTCATTTGGGCACTACCTTGAAGGCCAACCCATTTGGAGGAGCATCTCATGCAAAAGGGATCATCTTGAAAAAAGTTGATGTGGAAGCCAAGCAACCCAATTCTGCCATCAGGAAGTATGTGAGAGTTCAACTGATTAAGATTAGCAAAAAAAATCACTGCCTTTGTTCCCAATGATGGCTGCTTGAACTTTATTGAGGAAAATGATGAAGTTTGGGTTGTTGGATTTGGTCGGAAATGTCACGCTGTTGGTGATATTCCTGGAGTCCAATTCAAGGTTGTAAAAGTTGCAAATGTTTCTCTTCTGGCCTTGTACAAAGGCAAGAAGGAAAGACCAAGATCATAAAAACTGTATGGTGTCTTTGTCATAGTAAAAAAATTTCATGTAAAAAAAAAAGAAAAGGGACTGAGGACTTGTTTATTTGTAAAGCATTTGTGACTTCAGCTTAGCACAGGATGGTCAACAAGCAAGGAAGCATTATGTAGTACATAAGGTTAGGAAGATTCTACCTCAGACACTAAAATAACCGTGGAACCCTGAGGAAATTATCTAACTTCTTCTGCCTCACTTTTCTCATCTTTAAAATAGGAATAGTAATACCTATAGCATTTACCTTAGAGGACTGTTCTCAGAATCAAATGAGCTAATGTGTATGAAAAACTTTGCAAATCCAAAAACACTACATGAATTTGTGTTATTAATATCATCTAAGTCCCAGCACAGATTTTTTTTTCCTACCTGAGCTGATTAAATTACTAGTATTGTTGCAGCCCTAGCATGGTACTCTAAACTATGCAGACATAGGTCAGTTTTGGTGGGGAAGTGTGATCCTGGGCAAATTGCTAAAGCATTGCATGCCTCAGTTTCTTCAACTGTAAAATGGGGGTGATAATGGTACTTACCTCCCAGGGTTTTTAGAAGGGTCAAATTAGATAATATTATAAAGTGCTCTGTATACCTTAAAGGACTATGTAAATGCTAGCTATAATAATAATAAATGTAATTATTATTAAGCCCTAACTCTCATGTCATAGGAAAACTTGCCTGAGGCTTGCTATTCTTTTCACAGTTCCTCTTTACCAAGAAAGAATAAACACAATTACCTTTACATGATTCATCTCAACTCCAAATATTCCAATCAAGGAATAAAGCTTTAATATTCAACATAAATAAGCATCTTTAGACCCCCCCACAAAGTTTTGCAACAGCAGCAGTACTTAGCAGCTAAAACAGAACTTTCAAATCCAGAGTAATTACTTCTTCACTCAGAAGACAGTGGATGACATTTATAACTCTAATTTATATTGATAGATCTAATTCCATGATCCTGCTATTCTTCCTCTCTTTAGATGTTACCATAAGCCACTGGTCACTTACTGCAATATGGCAGCGTCAAGCTCTTGGCTACAATGCAACAGCAAAATTTCCCTTTTTGTTGTTATTTTCATTGTTCAGTCCTGTCCAACTCTTTGTGACCCCATGGACTTGTCTGTGGGATTTCACCAGCAAAAATGACAAAGTGGTTTACCATTTCTTGCTCGGAGTATCCCCATTTTATAGATGAGGAACTGAGGCAAGGAGGAGTTAAAGTCACTTATTCAGGCTCACATAATATTTGAAGATGGATTTGAACTCAGATCTTCCTGACTCTAGGCCTAAGGCTCTGTCTACTTCATTGTCTAACTGTCCCAGCAAAATTCCCCAGGGCAGCCCAAATCAGATTAAAATATGCAACTGGGAGATGTTTAAGAAAATAAACAAAAATACACTAAACTAGATTAAAGTTAATTTGTGGTTTTCTGAGTCAATATGGGCCTATAGCCACCCCTTTGGGGGTTGAATAACCATTTCACAAGAGTTACAGGGGTCACCTAAGACGATTGGAAAACGCATATTTCCGATGGTCTTAGGAACCTAGACACTGCTCCTCCATCTGTCTCCAGGCGGGTCTGCCTACATGCAGACACGCCCACATACGAATATTAAAGGATCCCAGCATTAGGAAGGTTGAGAACCACTGGCCTACAGGGATCTGTTTCTATTCGAGTTTGACACTACTGGTTAACACTTTTAAATAACCCTAAAAGATTAGAAAATATTAGGGCAAGAGTCACTTTGGTTTCTACTTGGCCTTGCCAAAATTGGGAATAAAATGACTTGCTTTTAGTGGTATCAGGGCACAGAACTGGGAGTGATGAGTAGAAATCATAGAGAAACAGATTTAAGCTTCATTTAACCACCAACCAACCAACCAAACCAACCAAAAAACTCTCTAACAATTGAAGTCACATGAACGTGAAATAGATTGTCAGGAGACAGAGTTCACCCTCATGAAGATTTCAGCCTAGTTAGGGAGATAGAATTAACATATGAAACAATACTTGTGTTGTTTGGCTTCTGTGTTGGCTTCTAAATGGCTTCTGGGATAAGAATATCACTACCGCAACAAGGAAAAAAAATTTTTTTAACAGTTTTCAATCAGAATGTTCAGGGAATAGGGGCAGGGGTGTTCTAGTGAGTTGAATTTTCTACTTAACACAAGGTTGAGCAGAAAAAATCCTTTTGCTTCAACTTTTGGACAGCTTTCTAAAATATTCATTATTTGTCTGCTTAAGTAGAAACTGAGGAGGATCTATATATCCTATGATCCAGTTACAGGGGCCTCCTTTTATTCCTCAGACAAGACACTCCATCTGTCAACTGGGCATTTTCACTGGCTGTTCCTCATGCATGGAATACTCTTCTCTTCTCTGCCTCCTGGCTTCCTTCAAGTCCCAGCTAAAATATATCCTTCTACAGAAAGCCTGTCTTCATCCTCTTAATTCTAGGACCTTCCCTCCATTGAATATTTCCAAATTATTCTGTTTATAGCTTGTTTTGTACATACCTTGTGTCCTCCACTGGAATGTGAGCTCCTGGAAGGCAGGAAATATCTCATGCTTTTCTTTGTATCCCCAAAACTTAAAACTGGGTCTGACCCATAGTAGACACACAAGAGATGCTGAATTTACCAACTGAATGACTAGATAACTGGCTTTATTTTTCCTCTAGTACCTTGGAAAATGGCATACACACTTTTTTTAATGTTTTGCCTTCCCCTTTCTAGATGTCTACAAGTCTACCTCTTACAAAGACCTTCTTAAAAGCAGATTTCTCTCGTTCCACCTAAACGTGTCTTTAGCCTTGTTGGGAAGAATACACATTCTCATGTTACTAGAAGAATTTAAGTTCCTGGTTCCCCCTCCATTCCCCAGCCTCCCCTTTCATGCCCCCATCCTAAGGGATAGTGATGTTACAAGCAGTGTGTTTGGGGTGCAAATGTGAAGCCACACAGAAAAGCTTTGCAACTGCAGAGTAATAGGATGAGAAACACAAGTTTCACCAAAATACCAAAGCGAAGGCACATAAAAGAATTCCAGGCAGGAGAAGTGAACAAATGTGATTAAGACTAACTCCCCATGCTGGATGTTTGCCAACACACTGTAGGCCAGATCTGAAATGTAAATGCTTCTGAAGCTTGCTGTGTGACTAGACACAGATCTGAAGTCTCTGTGGAGGGTTCCTTCATCTAATTAGAGATATTGGTTTAGCCAACTTTGGGGTTTATGAAAACTCTCCATGCCTCATTGTCCTTTTAAAATAGAATCTCTTTTTTTCTCTTTGGAACACTTTCCTTTTCCATTCCTGCAAAAAGCCTCCAAATGCTCAAGGCCAATGGAAATATTAAATCTTTTAAGAAAAAATTCCTGGCCCTCTATCAGTTAATAAGCCCAGAGACTCTTTTAGTTATAAAACTGAATACATTCATTAAAATATCTTCTACCTTTTGCCACATTGGAATGAAGAAAAAAAGAATAATATAATAGCAGCAGCCATGTCATGTGAATACTCAATGGTATTTCACTGCAGACTATGTGACCCTGGGCAAGTCACTTAACCTGTTTGCCTCAGTTTCCTCATTGTTTAAAATGAGGGTAATAAAAACACTCACCTCCCAAGGTTGTTTTGCAAGAGTCAAATGAGACAATCATTGTCATGTTTAGCACAGAGTCTGGCACATGGTTAGCCCTATATAAATGTTAGATATTGTTATTACTAACTCAAAGCACCTTAAGAAGAGCAGTGAGACAGGCTTCACTATGTAGCCTCTAATAGAGGAGGGGTGGGGAGAAATCTCTAGGTTCACAGGCAGCATGTAGCTGTCTGTACCTTAGGTGGGCTGGACACTGTGACTTGAGAAGGCTAAATGCCAAGAGAACGTGACGTGAAAAAGAGTATCATTGAAACAGTAGGGGAAATTTAGATTGGCAGAATATAATTACCTGAGCTGGAATTTACATATCCGCTATGCAGAAAATAACAGACATAATCTCCTTTTTTTCCCCTTCCAACAGTACAATTTCAAGCCTCCCCCTCATCCCCTCCCTGCCCCAAATATAGTTTAATATATTATACATTTCAAAATTACCATTTACTAGCAGAGTAACTAGCTAGATATTCATATCTTGTTGCTACGTTTTGTCTCAAACTTGCTATTTCCATGCTGATGGCTGAGTATCAATTTGTTCCAGTGGGACCATTTTATTTGGAAGGGGATTCTAAATGTCACTTGCTAGATGTTCCCCAGTAACCAAGGGTAGTCTTTAAACTTTCATTTCTTCATTAGAACCAAATGAATGAAAATATCCCATACTCAAGGCCACAATGCTAAACATGGAGACTTATAGCCTATCATTAGGAGGCTATTATTATATGGATGGTTCAACAAAAGAACCCTGGAACAAGAGTTTCTAATCAATAAACTATTTGTGGTGTCTGTGACAAAGAAACACCTGTGTCAGTCAGCTGTTATAACCCTAATGTGTTTCCATTTTCACAAAAGAGCCATGTTTAATCAACAATGAAATGTTATCTCGTATGCTGTTTTCCAAAAACATGTCCCTTAGAACCACCAACATCTATAAGAACTCGAGGTTAGTAAATTCTATTGGAGAGGAAGGGGCTGAAGAATGGAGAGAAGGGTAGAAAAAGAATGAGAAACAGAAATGAATAATTTCTAATAGTGGAACCACTGTTTTTCTAATCTTTCATGTCACAAATTCTGGAGTCATATCTGATTTGTCCTGTCCCTTCATTGTCTAGATCAGCGGTTCTCAACCTGTGGGTCGTGACCCCTTTGGAGGTCAAACAACCCTTGCAAAGGGGTCACAGGGGTCACCTAAGACCATCAGAAAACACATATTTTTAATGGTCTTAGGAACAGAAACAGGGCTCCTCTATCTGTCCGCCCACATGCAGATACATCCCCCTATGAGCATTAAAGGGCCGCAGCGTTAGGAAGGTTGAGAACCACTGCTCTAGATGAAGCCATCCGCCACATTTTTGCTAAATCTTCCTTGTAAAAATTTCTTAGACTCTTCTTTTCGTCTGCATTGCCACTGCCATGGACAATCCAGGTCTTTATATTTTGCCCCAGTTCTACTATAATTCCCATCTAGTCTACCTACTATCAGGCTATCTCCTCTCCAATGTAACATACCTATCAATAACATCATCATTTTCCTTTTCATCAGGTCACTCCTCTGTTGAAACACATAAGTAGTACTCTTCTGACAAATGAATAAAATCTAAATTCCTCTGTCTGGTTTTCAACTCCCTTCACTATCTATTCCTACCTTATCATTCAATTTTATTTTCTTTTACTGCTTAATATGCACTTTCTGGTCCAATCAGTCAAGAACCATTAGTTAAACATCTATCACATGCATGATGCTGTACTAGGTAAGAGGGACATAGAGGCACAAATGAAACTGCCCCTATGTTCAGACAACTTGCATTCTATCTCACTGTTCCTGAGACATATCATGCTCCTCACAGTGTCCGAGCATTTAGAGTGGAAAGAATCTCATATGTCATCTAATTTAACTCTCCCATTTTAAAGATGAGAAAACACAAGTTTAGAGAGGCCCACTGATTTTCAAAAGGACACACAAGTAGTGAGCAATAAAACCATAATTTAAAAACGAGTCTTCTCATACCTGATTCATTATATAATACTATCCTCTTAGTCTCAAAGTTTTGCTCTTTATGTGTCCCTAGATTGGAATGTATACCTATTATTCAAGTCTATATGTCCCCTCTGCCTCATGAAGCCTTCTTTCACTACAGCTGGAAAGGGCCAATTTAGTTATCAACCAAAGGAGAATAGATTTAGAGATTAAAGAGACTTGACAGATTATAGGTCAGATATCCCAAATCCAGAGAGTTGGAGAAATTTGTCCAAGGTTACTCAACTAGGAAGAGAGTTAGGATTCAAACTCAGATCCTTTGCTTCTCAATCTAGCACTCTTTATACTTTTCTACTTACATATGAGGAAACTGAGGCAAATGGAGATGAAGTGGCTTGCTAAA
>CM053599.1:163235617-163263585 GCA_028646575.1 Pseudocheirus occidentalis | reverse complement strand
AGGTTATATGTAGAAGAAGAAGGATAATATTTGTAAAAAGGGTATATGATCATAGGGTTAGAACTGGAAGGGAACTGAGGACCAGAGAATTAAATAACTTGCTCAAAGCCACACAGGTAGTAGATAGTAGATTTAAAAATTGAACCCATGATGCACTTGCATCACGCATATGATAGATGTTTAACTAATGGTTGTTGACTGATTGGACCAGAAAGTGCATGTTAAAGTCTAGCCTTAAATTCTAAGTCGAGTAAGATAGGCTGAAAAGGGACAAAACTGAAAAAAGGGGACCTAGCAAAAAAGGGAGATACCTGAAGAAAGAAACCCTCAACTGAGAATCCAGTAGGCTAAGTTCTAGTCCCTGCCCTTAATTTGCTGTGTATGGTTTTGGAAAAGCCACTTCATTCCCTCTAGGCCTCTGTTTTCCTGATCTGTAAAATGAAAGGAATATTACACTTAACCTTTTCCAGTTCTATCACTCTGATTATACAAATCCAAAATATGTGAAAGAGTAAAAGATAGGAGACCTCCAAGGTAATGTCAAGAAAACCAGAGGTGAAGAAAAGAACAACAGAAAGCCACTCATCTCATCAAGAGGAAGGAGACTTCTTCAGCGTCTGCTGGAAAATGCCATTGAGTTCCTGGCCTTGAATTGTAATGGGGGAAACAATCTGAACGACAGGCTATGGTGGCGCCAGGAATGATGATTCATTCAGACTCATTTGGCCTTTTATGTCCTAAAACGGAACATAAACAATTATGTTCTGCCATGTTTGCCCCCTCACACCATAATCCAAGCACAGAAGTGGTCATCATGGTCACTTAGGTGGTCAAAAAAAATCAATTTTTCAGCTGAAATTAATGTTGTAATCAGTGGCAAAATAGCAGCACAATTGATGGAAAGAGCTCAAGCAGGCTTGTGAAGAAGATATGGGAAAAACAGGCCCACAAAGTAAACTAGATTTTCAGAAAACATGACAAGGCCCACATTTCCAGTCCTTTCAAATAACCTTCCAATATTAGTTGCCAGTTAGGGAAGCATAAATGAGAGATGTGGGGCCCCTGTGATAGAACTAAGCAGGGGAGGGTGATGAAATCAGTGAGTCTGGATATTAAAAGTTATTAACCTCTTCTGCTAAAATTGTATAAAAAAGACAGACTGTGAATTCAATGAATACGAGCATCTTTTTAGAGGTACAGACTGATAAAAAAATCAATCAATCTAACAACACACATTTATTAAATGCCTATAATGCACCAGGCATTCCCCATACTAGGTGCCAAATATACAAAGACAAAAATGAAAGAGTCCTTACCCTGAAGGTGTCTACATTCTCTCAAAGGAAAAAAAAAACCAAGTACATTCATAAGCATATATAAATTATATACAAAGTAAATAATTGTTAATTTTGTAATTGTACACAGAATAAATACTAGTTAATTTTATAATTGTAGAAAAAGTAAATGCTAGTTAATTTAGACACTAGCAGCTGAGATGGGGAGGAATGAAACAGGAACAGTTTAGTGTAAGGCTGGGCCTTAGAATCCTTGGGGACTCTAGAAGCTGCTGATGAAGAAAGAATGTATTCTGGGCAATGACACTGGAGATACAATGTTGTGGTCAAGAAACAGCAAGAAGGTCGGGTTGGTTGAATCATGGAGTGCATGAAATACAGCATAATAAACCTGGAAAGGTAGGTTAGAGTCATGCTCTAAAAGATAGTAAAGGCCTAACAGAGGAGTGTAAGGATGGGTAAAGGGAACTGGGGATGGTGATCCCTACAGAAGAGATCACAGAAGACATGACAGTAACATTCAAGTACATGGACTGCTATATGGAAGAGGGATTAGACATTTTTTTTTTGCCTCATACGACACAACCAGGAAAAATGCATGGAAGACAGCAAAGAGGCAAATTGAAGAAGTTTACTTTAAAATTTGGCGTCAGGTTGAGCAGAGAGACCCACCCAAGCTTTTCTTTTGGTAAGGGAAGAGATAACTATGGGGGTTTCAAAGACTCTGCCAGTAAAGCACAAACTTTGACAGGTGTGAGACTAAATTTGGCAAGTCCAAATGGCCAGTCTTGTTATCTGATGACCAGCCTCTTAAAGTGTAAAAGAGTCTTATCGTTGGAAGGTTGAGGCAGGTAATGATTTTTAAGGCCATTGCTACTCATTAAGGCCAGCTTCTAAGGTATAATCTGCATCTGTAGATGGAGCAGTCACATTAATTAAGTGACAGATCTTCTGAGGTAATGAAGCAATTAATATACATAACACAATGTAGGGAAAGAGCATCAGACCTGGAGTATGGAGAGACTTGGGTTCTAGTTCAGGATCTCCAACAACTTTATTATGTGACCTCAGGCCAATCAATTAACCTCTCCACATCTCAGTTTTCTCTTTGTAAAATGAGGGAGTTGGACAAGATATATAGTCTGTAGGGTTTTTTTTTTCTTCCAGCTAACATTTTTTGATTCTATGAGGCTGAAAAAGGCTGAAGTTCAGAAGGAAAGAAAAGACCCTGCTAAACATAACCAAATGATATTCTCTCTGGGGAGGAGTGGTGTCTGCTCTGATCTTTCCCAGCCCTTTGGCAGGTGTAATGAGATGGCATAGCTTTTGCCCTCACCAGCTCTGAATTTGGGCTTTGGAAGATTCCTTATCAGGCTTGCTCTCAGGAGAGAGAAAATTCATGCCAGAATTTATCTTCCTTTTGTTGGGAGGCATGCAGTACTTTCTAGCAAAGCAGCCCAGAACAGAGTGTGGTGAACCAAGAGTCAGGAAGACTAAGTTCAAACCCCTGCCTCAGACATGTACTAACTATGTTACTCAGGGCAAATCACCCAGCCTCAATGAGCTTTGGTTTTCTCATCTGTAAAATGGGGAGAGTAATGGCACCTACTTTGTGTGTGTGTGTGTGTGTATGTGTGTGTGTGTGTGTGTGTGACTGAGGCAGTAAATCAACAGCTAGCTTCATAATCATGAAGACCTGGGTTGAAGTCTTGTCTGTAATACCTATAGCAACAATAAATTGTTGGAAAGGTACTGATCCATAGCGGTAGAGCGTGTTCCTCAACAGGAGTTTCCTAAACCTATGGAACCACAGGTCTAGTCATACATGTGTAAACACATAATGAATATACTATTATGTATATAAACATTTATTACACACAAGCATATATTATTGCATGTAAATATATAATGCACACATAAACGCACGTGTATATGGAGATAGAAAATCTGTACATATAAATGTATATGCACGTGTGTTTGTATATACACTGTGCACGTGTGTTCTTTTGCCAAGAAGACTCCAAATGGGGTCACAAAGGGTTGGGCATGACTGAAATGACTGAACAATAACATATACACATATGTATGGATGTTAATATGCACGTGGATATAAAATCTACATATAAGAATGTTCTTTTTTTTTTTTACCTAGAAACAGACTTTTTCTCTCAAGTAGTATTGAACTAAATAGGATATTATTACCCATCCTTATATACCTCGTAGCCTCTTCCAGTTTCTAAGCTCTTTTAGGCTCTGTCACTCACAAACCAACATACTATGATATTTCTGCTCATACGGGTCCAAATTTAGTGTCCTCTGCATAATTATTTATCGGTATCAGAATTTAAGCCAGCAGAATGGAGAATGTGTTAGTGATAGAAATGCCATATAGGTGCCTGCCTACAGCTAAGAAGGGCTCTTGGACCTCCCACTTTAAACATACTGGACATGCTGTGCCTTAACCCTTAAAAAGTTTGGAGAGCTCTGGCCGGCCAAGCTGATTAACTAACAAGCTCCCAATCTATGATTCACAACACTCCATTGCTGTATCACAGGACTTAGAGGCATAAGGACCCCTAGAAACCATTTTGTCCAAAGTTCAATGAGGAAACCGAGGCCAAGGGAAGTCAGATGATTTCCCAATGCTATAACAATAAAATGGGGATAGTAATAATGCCTGCCTCATAGGGTGATAAGGTGCAGGCAGCCAGAGAGTTGACTTTGCCAGGAAGACTGGGCTTCAGGGCCTGTTTCTTCAATATGGTAGCTGTAGAATGCTGTGTAAGTCACTTCTCAGCACCCTAGGTAGTTCTCTATGGGTATAAATTACCTGTGCTGACCTCCATTGGAAAATGGTTTCATCCTGTGGGAGTTATCTATACCAACAAAATCACAGATCCTGAACGATCCCCATAAAGGTAGGCAGTGGGTGCTGGTAGCAGAACTAACAATCCAGCATTCTCTCCACTCTACCACAAGGTCTCCTGTCTTTACAAGAGTACATCCCTTCTCCCTGATCTATCCTCCAAAGTCAATCTTTGTTAATGAATGAGTTTACTCAGTAGATTCTGAATGAACTCACCCCTTCCTCCCAGTCTAGACCAACCTAGATGGCACCATCAAAAGTCTACAAGTTGGTCTGGAGCATGAGAGACATGGGTAACATTGACTTGGGGAGCCTCAAAAAGAAAACAGCTCTCAAACCTCCTAAAAAGGTATTATAGTCCCTTCTTCCAGCAGCATCTGAAGTGTGCACTTGCTCATCCTGTGACGAGCAGAATGTGTGGGGATGTTGGAGGGGATGGTGGCAGCAACGGATGAATTAAATTTGGGTTTTTGCTAAAAGTTCTTATTGTCATCTATTTATAGTTTACTAAACCTGTATCCTGCACATTCTAGCCTTTCTATTCCTTGCCTGACTTAGACTTTGTTCCTAAAGTGTGTCTTGTTGTATCTGACTCTATGTGACACCATTTGGGGTTTTCTTGGCAAAGACACTGGGGTGGTTTGCCATTTCTTTCTCCAGCTCATTTTACAGATGAGGAAAATGAAGCAAACAGGGTTAAGGGACTTTCCCAGGGTCACATAGCTAGGAAGCATCTGAGCTATATTTGAAGTCAGGTCTTTCTGACTCCAGGCCCAACACTCTATCCACTGTGCTACCTGGGTGCCAGGGGCCAGAAACATCATGTTTTGACAATAGGACAGCAGCCATACAGTACGATGCTGGTTCTCAGATTCTTATTCTGCATACATTACAACAAATGAGGTAAATAAAAACATCTCTTTACCACAAGAAACACAGTGAATCATTTTTTTTTACACAGTGCCACCCAAACAAACAAACAAAAACAAGTACAGAAATCATTTCTAGATGTCAGAATCCTCAGGAGCTGATCTCCAAAGAGTGAATTCACTAGGAAGCTGAAGAAGTTTAAATTTCCAATCAGAGATTGGGGGTTCAAATCCCATCTCTGCTTCTTACTAAGTTCAGGGGGGGTCAATTAACTTCACTACAGCCTCAGTTTCCTCTTCTGTTAAAAGATAGCTGTGGATCAGATGGATGCTAGGGACCCTTCCAGTTCTCAGTATAGTCTCCATAGGAATTTGGGTTTTCAGATGCTTACTGTGGAATATTTATTTAAAAAAAGCAAAGTAAACAAACAAACAAAAATACAGCCCCAGTTCAGATATAGGAAAATCTGTTTAGGGGAGATAAATACATAGATACGTAAGACCTGGTAAAGGTAATCAATTTAACAAGCACCAAAATTTAATTTTGGCCCTAAAGACTACAATATTTTGGATTTTCATTATTTGTAATTCTTACAAAAGGCCACCTTTTAATTCTTAGGAAAGTTCGTGAGGTATGTAGTAAGCTAGAGCAAGCATAGGGCTTAATAGAGAATCAAAAAAATAAGTACAAATTTCTGAACCCATCAACACTTTTGGCTGATGGGGAAAGATAGAACTTCTTTGTCTAGCCAATTATGAAAAACCCAAGGCTATTTAATTATTCAGAACCAGTTATGATACATGGTTTAGGTTTATCTCAGCAAAGGGATTTGGTGAAGAATAGAAACAAGTTTGTTAGCCTCTGAATATTTATGAAGGTGCATATTTCTCTAAGTTATGCACTGCATCCACAGTGGACAATAATGACCAATCAGCCAACTCACAATAGAGAGAAGAGCAGTCTCTGAGCCCATCACTACCGTTTAAAGGGTTTTTGTCTATAAAAATCCTAGAGACCTTGGTGACCTTGAATTTGGGGTATACAAGTTGATGTGATTTGATGATCCTAGGGACACTATCTATTTCTTACTGAAAATCTCTTATATTCACCAGTAGCTGTATTGAAATGATACCATTTCCTAGCACCCCACTTTGAATTATGCCAGTGAAAGAATTAACACTAAATTAATACAAGTATAGATGAAAGGTAACCAGTCTCTTTTCCATTTGATTCATCTTCTCTTTCATGGCAGGTTTTTATACAAAGGACACAGTCTTCCTCATTATCATAGGCAATTAGGTGAAAAAGTACCTACAATCTTCAAAGGAAATGAAAACAAAAAGAGGGGAAAAATGCTCTGAGAAAACCTTGGTGAAAAAAATCACTATTAGATCCTTACCAATATTAAAGAGCCCCTCTGTGCTATTAAAAGATTTGGTGCTGAGTGAGCAACTCATCTTTGAGGTAGAGGTGAGGTAAAGTAGAGTTGGGAGGAGGAGGCGTGATGGGAAGAAAAATGGAGGATAAAGTGAACAAGACCATCTCAGAGGCACGTTGCATTCCTTCCCCCAACATTTACATTTAAGTGAAATGTGGTTTAAAAAAACAGCAACAATAAGGGGAGACTTAAAGGAAGAGAAAGAGAGGAAGGAGGAAAATAAATTTTAGTTGTTCTGCCTGCATTCTCCTACTGACAAGTTACTTAACTTTTCCTAGACTCAGTTTTCCTCATCTGTAAAATGGGAATAGTAACAGCAGGTAACTTAGAGGGTTGTTGTGGAGTTCAAATAAGATAATATATACAAAAAAGCACTTGGAAAAGATTTTTAAGTACTATATAAATTTTTGCTATTATTAGTAATAATACAGATTATTAACATTATTAATAATACATTATTGACTATTATTAATAATACAGATACTTTATTATTAATTATATGTTACTAATAATACAGATAACTCAGGTCTTAATTTTGTTTTGTCATTTTTATTTCTTTAATTAAAAAAATTAACTTCTTATTTTAGCGATACCTACTGCATACCCTACTGGAAATTTACTTTCCCTAATGTTTATTTAATATTTATTATTTATTGTGAATAATGTTTATTTTTGAAATTTGCTTCATTTCAAAACATACATATATATTTTAAATGACACATTTTAAATTTAATAATTTATTGTAAATTTGAGGGTTTTTTCCTGCATTGAAATTTTAATGACATATCACACTGCAAACAAGTCATTACACAAACATACTCCTGCTGATGCATGCTGGCCTTCCCAAAAATGTGTGACAGGCTTACCTACTAACACTTGCTTGTTAAGACCTGCTGTGGGACTTGACCACTGATTGGTTATAACTTGCATTTTGTGTTTATTTGGAAAATACTGTAATCATTACAGCTTTAACTCTTGTTATACAACAGATGAGACTTGTATGGATGGTTTTTCAAAATTTTCTTTTCTCTTCTTTCCTAATGCTTCCACTGCCCTTTTATTTTTAATTCAACACCCTGCAATTGCACCTGAGGCTACTACCACCTCTCCTAGATGGTTCTAGTGCCTCCCAGGGGACGGCATCACCCATTTTGGGAACCCATGCTCTTAGGTTCAGAGCTCGGGAAAAAATAACAAATCCATTCTAAGGAGGTAACAGGCTAGAACAAACTCTGAAAATGGGTTCCTCTCCCATAATATAGAGGTTTCTTGGTATGTGTTATCTCAAAACTAGATTCAAGCTACCTACTGGAAGTCAACGAGCCTGCTTCTATGTCCTATAAGATTGCTTTCTACTCAGAGTTGAACCAACCAACCAAAAATAGCACAGGGCACCTGTAGATGCAAACATCTCCATCATCCTTTCTTCAAACGGGGCTGAAAGCCAAAGTGTTGATAAAGTGGAGAGAACTGTTGGGGTAGGAGGGAAAGGCAGGGGAATTAGGGCAGAGAAACCACTTTAGAAGCTTAAAACCAAGCAGTGTACATGAGAGTGAAAGAAGAACTAGGAATCCTCTAATTTTGTAACAATTAGTATCTAAAAAAGAAGTCTGGCATGATGGAAAGAAAGTTGATAATGGAACCAGGAAGATCTGTGTTCAATTGTAGCCTCATAGTGTGTATGCATGTATGTATACATATGTGTGTACGGCATGTGTATACCTATGTATGTGTATTAAGCAGTTAGGTGGCACAATGGATAGAGTTCTGGGTGTGGACTCAGAAAGATACAAGTTCAAATTTAGTCTCAGACACTTGCTGGTTGTATGACGCTGGGCAAGTCACTTAACCCTGTTTATCTCAGTTTCTTCATGTGTAAAATAAGCTGGAGAAGGGAACAGGCAAACCACTCCAGGACCTTTGCCAAGAATATCCCCAAAAGGGGTCATGAAGAGTCACACACGACTGAACAACAACCACAATAAAATGAAGGGACTGGACTGGATGGTCTCTAAAATAGTATCCCACCATTACTTAACCTCTCAATATCCAAGGCAATTCTCTAAGACAGTAAGTTGAAGTGCTGTGGCAGATCTTCAATGGTAGAAAAATTTCCTCCCCTGGAAGTCAACAATGAAATCTCATATCTGACACCCTCTATGCCCTCCCCCCTCCCCGAAAACCAAGACAAAACAAAACAAAACATCAAAGTGTGAGAGGTTTGAGGTGGAGATGTCATCTGGGAACTGATGTAGTGGACAGGGCACTAGACTTGGTTTTAAGTCCTTCATCAAACATGTCATAGCTATTTAATCTCTTTGAGCCTATAAAATGAGGGGGTGGGACTTGACTTCTAAGTTCCCTTCCAGTTCAAGGTTCATGATCCTTTGGAGAATGATATGGGAGACACCATTCATCTTAGTTACACAAATAGTCCTTACAGTGGAATTCAGGTGCAAGAGACTCTTCTTGAGAGCACGGCCATCATTCTCAATGAACCACCATTCTTAGATATTGCCCTAATCATTTTAAGTTACACTATATCACAGCAAAGCAATTTGTATTAATGGGACTATTTAGCCAAAGGTGTCCAGAGAATGCTTTGTTTAAAACTTACTTGTTGGAAACTTCCCCAGGGTTGCAAACTTTTAAACAAAGATTAACTCTGTAATCAAAAATTGTTTGGCCTTCAACCAGAGCCTAATGTGCCCAAGAGTGTAATTATATTGAGAAAGGGGGAGCAATGTTTGTGCCTCCAGCTTGGTTTGCCAAGTAATGTTGACAGAAGAACACAATTAAACCCACAGAGAAGTCTCCCTCCATAGGAACACAGGCCAGACATGGCAAGCAGATCTTTGTTGCACCCTGATCACTTTTTTCTTCTCTGTGTGAATGCAAGATATCTTGCAAAAACCAAAATTTGAAAACCTCTCTGCCATGGCTAGGAATCCTCACTTCTCTCTACAGGGCTGAATGTGCCCTCCCTTTTAACTCCCCATGTTCTTGGAAATATGAATATTAAGTAATTCACTTCATTGATCTCTGCCTTCTTTCTTCTCTCAGTGCGCCTCTCCTTCTTAATTACATGAATGTGAAGAAAGGACAAAAGCCTGAAGAGAGAAGCAGGTGGGAAAACAGGATAGTCTGATGTAGACTTTCTGAACCTGGGGTCCTTGAATTAAAAAAAAATTGATCACTGCATTTCAATAAAGTTGTTTCTGCTGTAAATATATGTATTGTACTTTATATACTTCAAATCATTATTCTAAGAAGAGGTTCACAGGAGCCAAAGGGATTCATAACAAAAAAGTTGGGAACACCTGGTCTAGCAATTGGAGGTCTGGGTCCTGTGTTGCTAAATAGTGGTGTAACCTAAGATAATTCAATGAATCTCACTGGCTAACTTTTACCTACTTTGAATACTTTAAAGGGTTACTGGAATCAAGCAATCAAACAAGTATTTATTAAACATCTCCCATGGGTACTGAGGTGGTGCAATGGATAGAGTGCTGGGCCTGGAGTCAGGAAGACTCAGCCTCATGAGTTCAAATCTGGCCTCAGACATTCATTAGCTGTGTGACCCTGGGCAAGTCACTTTAAACCCTGTTTGCCTCAGTTTCTTCATGTGTAAAATGAGTTGGAGAAGGAAATAGCAAACCACTCTAGCATCTTTACCAAGAAAACCCTAAATGGGGCCATGAAGTGTTGTATTTTACTGAAATGACTGAACAACAAAAGGAAATGTGCCAGACACTGGGCCAGGAATTGGTGATAAAAAGAGAGAAATTATATAGTCCCTTTCTTTACACTCTACCCTGGTAGATAACATCTATTAACAAAATAAATTTAAGGTTTTTTGGGGGGAATGAAGAGAATGAAGTACTAATAGCTGGGAGAAATCAGTAAAGGACTCAAGTAGAAAGTGGTTCTTCAGTGAAGTTTTAAAGAAAAGTAGGAGTTCTAAGAGATAAGAGTGAAATGAGAGGGCAATCCAGGCACAGGGACAGCCTGGACAAAGGCAAAGAGGTAGGAAATTGAGTCTCCTACTGAAGGAACATAAAGAAGGCCAGTTTTATTGGACCACAGAATGTCTAATATGAAATATCACTAGAAAGAGGTTGGAGCCTGACTGTGAAAGACTTTAAAAGTCAAATAGAGGCACTTATATTTAATACCAGCAGTGACAGAAAGCATAAAATGAACTCACAGACATGAAATGAGGTTTTGAAAGAATCATTTTAAAATTATATATGATACATAAAAATATGTCATGAAATACATTATATTAATATACAAACATATAATGTAATTGTAATACCACCTGGGTTCAGCTCAGCGTCTACTCATTACCCACCTCCCGCCTCCCCAGCAGCTGTGGATCAAAGTGTCCAGGCTGCTTACAAGTTAAGAAGTCAAGCAGCCTCTGCATTTGCTAGACTACTCTTTTAAAGTTGCAGTTTCAACATGTTAATGATGAGATGCCAATTTTCTGCGTAAAGTAATTTGGTAATGCATTCAACAAGACTGAAATCACTTGGTTGGTAATGTTTCAAGTTTCAAAGTGGTAAACTTTTGTATTAGTTATGTCAAGCAACTTTTCACAGCTTGGATGTTATTAGAATATGAAATAAGAGAAACTAAAGAGACACTGGAAAAGTTGCTTCCCTGCTAACCCTGGCTTATAATGTTTTATAACTGCCATTTAGAAAACTGGACATTTTCACCTTAGCCTATAGCTAAGAGGAAGTTGCAGCCAAAAGAATTTGGCTCTCACTTATGAAGATTGTAAGACTGTTAACTAAAATATTTGGGACATTCTTAATGCTGAAACCTAAAACTGGTCATTGATTATTTTGTGTGAAAAGGAAGCAATGAGGTGAAGATCTTACACAGATTGGGTCTGTCCATTCAGAGCAGTTCTCAGAGCTAGTCAAAAGGCACAGCCCACAGCAGCTCTAAGGGCAAATGGGGTAGCAAACAGTGGGTATCAGCCCATGTCCTCCCATTGTGCCCTGGATGCAGCCAATGGCAGTCATCTTCCTTCCTGGGACCCTATCTCCGATTTTGGGCCCTATTTGTTTGAGGGGTTAATGGGACCTGGACCCCTAAAAAGAAAAGACCATGTCCTTGAAAGCCAGGTGGTCCCTATCTCTGACATTTACTAGTTGTGTGATTATGGCAAGTGACTTCATTTTGAGAGTTGGAAGTGACCTCAGTATACATCTAGTCCAATTCATAGACACAAGGAATCCCCACCATACACATCCAATGCTTAACCTCAGTTTACTTATCTATGAAATAGGGATAATTGCACCTACTTTCCTGGATTGCTGTGGAAAACAAATGTAAACATAGTTTCATATTTATATGACACATCACGGTTTATAATTGCAAAGAGAATCTAAGAAGGGCAGTTAGGTGGCAGAGCAGATAGAGTACTGGGCCTGAAATCAGGAAGATCTGAGTCAGATCCAGCCTCAGACACTTGTTACCAGCTGTGTGACCCTCAGCAACAGACTTAATCTCTTGGTGCTCCAGGAAATGCTCTGACTTGAAAAAGTTTTGAAGCAGGTGCTAATCTTTATTGGGAGAAGTAGTTTACTCTCTGAGAATCCCCATATGATCAATCAAACTAATTATTTATTAAATCCCTACTGTATGCCCTGCCCAGTGCAAAGTGCTGGGCATACAAAATCAAAAACAGCATGACAGTCCTTGACTTACAATCCAATGGGAGAGATGACAGGCAAACAAATATGTAGAAAGCAAGCTATGTATAGAATAAATAGGAAATAACAGAGGGAAGGCACTAGAATTAAGAGGAATTATAGGTTTCCAGTAAAAGGTGGCTAAAATCTCACCCTTAGTTTTGGAACTAAAAAGAAGTCAGGAAGTTCAGTAGTCAGAGTGGAGGAGTGAGAGCATTCCAGGCAGGGGAGACAGCCAGAGAAAATGCCCAGAGCCAAGAGATGGGTAACCTTGCTCATGGAACAACCAAGAGGGCAGTTTCACTGGACCAAAGAATACATACTGGGGAGTAACGTAAGAAAACTGGAAAGGTAGGGGACTAGGTAATGAAGGACCTTGAATGCCAGAACATTTTTCATTTGCTCCTGAAGGCAACAGGGAGCCAATGGAGTTTGTTGAGTGGTGGTGGTGGTAGTGGTGACATGAATGGACCTGAATTTCACTTTAGTAGTTAAATAAAGGATGAATTGGAGTAGGGAGAAACGTGAGGCAGGCAGATTTATCAACAGGCCATCGTAATGAAGTCAGAGGTCCCTCCCCCACACTTTCCCCAAGAAAAATCCCATATCTGTGAATATATGCATATGTTTATGTATATGTGAACACACAGCCATACACAGGAATCAAACATTGCTTAATAAATGCATATATGCGTGAATACATGGGTAAATTAGATTCATTTTGTCTCAGCAGAGCTAACTAGAACTTGGGTAAGTACTTTACTTTTAAGTGCCTCATATTATCCCCTAGAATTTGCCTACTGAGTCACAGACAGATTGGGAATTGGTAGTTTCCCACGCTGATAGAATCATAGATCCTTTGGTGTTTGTATTAATTGACCCAGGAAACCCTTTCTTTCTAGGTGGAATGAGGTCCAGATTACTGAGTGCTCTTCCATAAATTATTTTAGTCATTTCTGATTACATGCCAATAAAATGAATTCTAGTTGGTTATGAAGACTATGAAATCAAAATGATTGTGGCACTGTGTCAGGAGGTGATTCCTCTTACATAGAAAATAATAGAATATAAAGATAGAAATATGGTACTACGGAATATCCCACAGACCCAAAAGATCTTAGAAAAGCTAATATCACAAAGGAATCTGAGAGTAAGCATGAGTACATGACTAGCTGCCTGAACAGTGACTATGTGTGAATGTTAGGAGTCACTGACGTTGGCTGATGAAAATGTTATACAAGACTGTGCTTGCCAGCCAGTGTAACCTTCAAAGCATTCATCAATCCATCAAGATTCAGGAGTTCCAGGTTTTGCTTTGATCACCACAGAGAGTTACTAGCTATTTAGTATATGGGATCTCCTGACCTGCCTAGCAATAATAGCATAAGACTGACTGATATCATATTCATATTCATATTCTTATTCTCTCTCTCTCTCTTTCTCATCTGTCTTTGAGTCTTTTAATCTGAGACTCCTCCCCCTTGATTGCAAAATTATTCCCTTGATTTCCTTCAGATTCTCATCTAGCCAAAAAAGTCTACAATTTAGAATGTAATGATGGTGCTATACTGAATGAACGGAAAGGGTACTGATCTACAATGCCTATGGAGTCCAGCAAACCAGGGTAATTGCTCCAACGCCAATACTTTGGGAAGGCCCCAAACTGCTGGACTTGGGCAATGACTCAGGGAAGGTAGCTGGTAAAAGTAAAAAGAAAAAAATGGAACCACCTTTGCTAAATCCTACTGGAAAATAACACCTCAAACACCCCTAAGTACAAATTACCCATAAAATACCCCACCACCATTAAAGGGGCTCTTCTCCACTTCTACAGAAGTCTGTGACTTCTGTTGCCTTTTAAATCTTCCCTTCATCTTAACATGAGTCAGCTGGGTGGTATTGAGCAGAGCTGTCAAACTTTGGGTCCCAAGGAAAGCTACCCTTCAAAAGGAGTGCAGTCCAAACAAGATTAAAATGTAAATGGCAAATGTTTAACAAAATAAATAAAAACACAATATTGATTTGTAGTTTTGTAAGTCAATAAATCCCTCAGGGATTTATTTCTATTTAAGTTTGACACCATAGATGAGGAAATTGAGGCAAACAGAGATTAAGTGACTTGCCTAAGGTCATACAACCAGTATAAGCCTAAGGTTGGATTTGAACTCAGGTCTTTCTGACTCCAGACCCAGAGCTCTATGCATTGAGCCACTTAACTGTCTTATGATAATTGTTTATATGGGAGGAAGTTTATAGGTTTTGGTCTCTAAAATCAGCGTTTAGCACCTACTAACTGAGGGACTTGAAAGGTAACTATAGGACTCTCTGTATACTTATATATGTAGACATTGTCCCCCTTGATAGAATGTAAGCTCCCTGAAAGTAGGGATAGTTTGATTTTGTTGTTTTAATATCCTTACCACCTAGTACTAGAGTGTAAACATTCTGAGGGCAGGGATGGTGTCTCACTTAACTTTGTCCTCATAATTGTACACACTAGGGTCCCAGCAAACATTTTATCAATAAATGCATAAGCTGGAATATCTCTTGATATTTCTGAATCTCAGTTTCCTTATTTGTAGAATAGGGATAATAATTCTGACACCAGCATTTCCTCAAAGGGTTGTTGTAAGGAAAACACTTTAAATTTTTAATTAAACCTTAGGCATCTAGGAGTTGCAATAGTTAAAACTCTGGTCTTGGAACTAGCAAGATCTGAACTGGCAACCTGTTTCAGACACTTTGACTCTGCAAATCACTTAATGTCTACCAGTTTTACTTTTCTTGGCTGCAAAATGGTATAATATAATCACCTTTCTCTCACATGTGTTTATATACATTGTATATAAACATACACATACACACATACACACATACATGGGGTTATAGAAATGCTAGCCTTTGCTACATAAATGTTGAGGTATTATTATTATTATTATTATTATTATTATTATTATTATTATCATTACCATCATCTGTGCTTCTGAAAGAAGCTACAATTGGGAAGAGTAATTGTATGACAGAATATAAAGTGAAGGTTTGGAGATCAACCTGAGAACAGGTCAGGCCTATCCCAAGAGTGAAACCAGATCCCGAGTCATGCCTAGGAAATTTGGATCCAAGGCAAATATGCAGGGAAAAACAGAATGTATACATATAAGTAAATGCAAGACACAAAGAAAATAAAATAATTTGGAGAGGGAGAAGTACTATGACTTCTTTCTCCTCTTTTTTCTTTGTCTCAAACCCCCCCCCCCCAACTATCTCTTCCTTTCTTTCAGTCTGATAATGGAGTGGCCCTTCTCCTTGTCAAGATCAGCCCTTCTATCTGCACACTTGATCCCATCTCCTCTGGACTTCTCCAGGAAGACTGCCCCCTCAGTCATAACCACTCTTTTCAGTCTCTCCTCACTACATGCTGGTTCCTTCCCTACTGCCTTCAAACACACCCAAGTCTCTCTCTGACCTTAACTTAAAACTTCTAGTCTCTACCACTTCCTCAACCTATCATCCTGTATCTCATTTCCTTTTCCTAAAATAAGTTGTCCGTGCTTTGTTGCCTTCACTTCTTCCTCTCCAGTCTTTTGCAATCTAGCTTCTGTCATCATTATTCAACCTAAGTTGCTCTCTCCAAAGCTACTAATGATCTCCTAATTGACATTTCCTACAGTCTTCTAAATCCTCATCCTTCTTGACCTTTCTGAATTTGACACTGTGGACCACTCTCTTCCTAGAGACTCTCTGATGTCTTGGTGGTAGTGACTTTCTTCTCTCCTGGCTTTCCCTCTGTCTGTTTCTTCTCAGCCTCCTAGTTTACTTCATCCTCCGTATCACTGTGAGTCTCCCACATGGCTCTCTCTTTGCTCCTTGCACAGAACACTCCATCTTCCTGCTCCACATCTTTGCATGGACTGTCCTCTGGGTCTGGAATGCATTCCTTCCTTGCCTCTGCCAGACAGAAGCCGGCACACTTCCTTCAATACAGAGTTCAAGCATGGCTTTCAAAACAAAGCCCTTCTTATTCTCCCCAATTATTAGTATCCTTTCTCCCTGTCTCTATTATATTTCCTTAACCTCATATTGCCTTTGTATTTACTCTCTGTATATTTATATATGTAGACATTGTCCCCCTTGATAGAATGTAAACTCCCTGAAAGCAGGGATAGTTTCATTTTGTTGTTTTTATAACCTTACCACCTAGTACTAGAGTGTAAATGTTTTGAGGGCAGGGATGGTATCTCACTTAACTTTGTCCTCATAATTGCACATGCTAGAGTCCCAGCAAACATTTCATCAGTGAATGCATAAGCTGGAATAAAGCACTGAATATCATCACTGAGGGTCTATTCTCTCTGTTTCAGACTCGAGAAGGCTACAGGAGCCATTCTTCCTAAAGGCAGGTCTGTGTTTACTGACCACAGAACAGCTTGTAGGAGCTGAGCAATCCTTTCCATTTCCACAAGGCATCAGTTCTTGTCAGACCTGAAAAATAACAGCACTGGGGAAATGTTTACTTTGCTACCAGATGCATTCAAAACTGTGAACAGCATAATGACTAGAGAGTTTCCTATATCCACTTGTGAACAACAGTTTGCACAAAGCAGTCATTTCAGACTCCCTCAGCTCCTGGGTGGTATTTCTGTTGGCCCACAGAGCCTGTGCCAGATCAGGAAACCACAGACCCAAACACTGGTGAGCTTTAAGGACATGTGGAATAGAGGAAAGAACACTGAACTAAGACTGACAAGACCCAGATACCAGTCCTAGATTCACCACCAACTAGCCATAGAAGACCCTTATCAATGGAGCCTCAATTCCCCCATCTTACTTACCCTATACTGCTATATTTGGGAGAATAAAACAGCTTAATATATATAAACAATTGAAAAAAAGCTAAATGAGAAAGGGTCGTTATTGTATTTCCTAAAAATCCAAAGAAAAGAAAAAAAAAGACTGATACATATGATTAGAAAGCATCTTATGTGAGAAAATTGTGCCCACAAATATACACATACATACATACGTACATACATACACATGTATAGGAGGGTATATGGGTGTATAAATACATATGTGTGCATATGTGTGTACATGTATACAAAGAGAGAGGGCACAGGATCAGCTGAACAGAAAGGGATGATATCTCAAAAGTAGAATTAAGAAGTGAGAGCGGAATATAATGAGGGGATTCCTTACAACATCAAAGAGCAGACTAATGTCTAGTTCTCCCAATGAGATATTCTGAGTCAAAAAAATCCAAAACAAATGTGGATGGCAAAACCAAAAGAATAAAAGAAGAGAAAACAGCTCTGGCACTGCCCCCCACGCAAGTGGTCTTTGCTTTCATGGCCCCCTTACTACAATGTGATACTGGGGTTCACTGAAGGACAAAGCTCAGCAGGTTTCTAAAGACCCCACAGGATGATTTCTTGTTCTCAAATCCAAATACCAGTAACAGAATCAGATGCTTCTAAGAGGCCTTTAAATGAGGTAGGCAAGGTTGTACTGTCCCATGGACTCTGAAGGCCACTAAAGTGTAGAGAAATTTAACTAGCCTGGGTCCATAGCCTCCTGCAGAGAGATTTTTTTACCTTTTAGAGTCCTGGCACCAGATCTTGGTACTTGGAATGGCAGTTTCCTCCTGTGCCTCCAGAGCTCACTCAATCGAAGAGGAAAATGAGGAGTAACATTGCAAAGGGCCTGTAGAGCTTCTGAAACCATAGGCTTTGTCACTGTGGCTTAGCTACCTTCTTATACTGAAGCTAGCATCGGTGCCTGGGGCCTGCTCCCCCTGGAACAACCCTCCACCAGACTCTCCTCCTTTGTTTGGTGAATTTCTTCTAAATCTTCCATTTTGGGGACTTTCCAGACTTCATCACCATGCCCCTGTGGGGACACCTTCTCCCCTAGCATTTTAGCTTTCTTTTATATGTGATCATTAGAATGAAGGCTCTACGATGGCAAAAACTATCTTTTTGGCCTGTATTGTATCCTCAGTCTGGCACACAGTAAGTTCTTTTTTTTTTAATTTTAATTTATTTTCTTGGTTACATCATTCATTTCCATAAGGTTTTGAGTTACAAATTTTCTCCCCTTTTTGTCCCTACCCCCCAGCCCAGAACATTGATCCCACTGTAAGACCCCTCACACAGTAAGTTCTTAATAAATACTTCTCGACTTTTTTTTTTCCTTTTTTGCCATTGGGCAGGGGTAAGGGATAGGGAGACATAGATCATTTAAAAAGGTGTTAAACTCAAATAGAAACACAGGCCACTAATTATAGTTAAGGATCTCTGTGAGCTGCATATTGACAATTTTGAAAATGTAATATTCTCTGTCTTTTATTGTATTTTTATTTACGTTGTTAAATAGTTCCCAATTACATTTTAGTCTGGCTCAGGGTGCATTTGAGAGTATTATAAGCTGAATGTTTGACACCTCTGCTTTAAAATATCCATGAGTGCAGAGATCAGAAAGAAAATGGCAGAGGAGATAAATTAATGAATGTTCCATTTTTTGTTTCCCATTAGAGAATTCTGGAAATGTCCTAGGAATCTGAAAGTTCTTCTCTCATTGATACTATAAACCCGGAGTCAGGAATCTGCACCCTTGAGGCCACATGTTTCTTTCTAGGTCCTTGGGTGCGGCCTTTTGACTGAGTTTAAGGTTCACAGAACAAAACGTTGTATTAAGGGGATTTGTTCTGTGAAGTTGGGATTCTGTCAAATGCATGCACTTAAGCACCTAGAGGGCCACATGTGGACCTGAGGCCACAGGTACCCCACCCCTATATAAACTAATCAATTGATCAACCAATAAAAATTTATTAGGTACCTACTATGTGCCAGTTACTGTGGTAAGTGCTGGGGATAAAAATACAAATAAAGTCCTTCCATGCCCTTGATATCTTCAAGTAAAGGATGTGTGTTAGATATGTTGTATTGGGAATTTTGGGGGGAATATAGATTAGACTTGATGGCTGCCAAGATGCTTCAGCTCTAAAATTCTATGACTTTGTGGTTCTATTGTTCAAAATCAAATACGGTCATTATCTATGGGGACTTGGGCAAGTCACTTAGCCTCTATTAGGCACATTTTCCTTATTTATAAGATAAGAGAGTTAAATTAGATGATCCCCAAAGTGCTTTCACCTCTGGATCTAACCTCCTTGGGGGATCAAGGTCATCTAGAGTGGGTTCTCTTGTGTGGTATGCCACTAGGCTTTGTTCTTGGTCTTGAGCTGTCCATTTTTTTTAATCAATGTCTTGACTGAAGATATAAGGGACATGCTCATCAGATTTATTGATGATACAAAACTAAAAAGGTTACTGAATACAATATTTGATGGAAGTGAGATTCAAAATGTTCTCAACAGGCTAGAGAAGATAGGGTCAAAATCAACAAGATTAAATTTAACAGAGATAAACCCATAGGCTCGCATTTAAATTTTAAAAATCAATTGCACAACTACAGGATGCATGAAGCTGCCTGGGCAACACTTCATGGTAAATGAGTTAGTGATTTTTATTGACCACAAGCTCAGTAGGAGCCAACAGCGTAAAGCAGACTGCTAAAACAAAACAAAACAAAACAAAAAGCCTAATGAGAACTTAAACTAATAGAAGTTCAATGTTCTAATCAACAGAAGTCAGTGCTACACAATACACAGGACTATGAATCACCCTTTGGATAAGAGTTTAGTTCAATCATCTTCCAAGAATTATAGATGATAAACCCTGAGGCTTCTGGGATATAAGGCCAAAAGCGTAACCTTAGCCTAAACAGACATAAAGTAATCTGATTCTATCCAGTTCTATTCTTTTAGAGCCCCTGAAGGATAGAGGTGGGTTCAGTGCTTGGAATGTTGGTTTCTGGGAACAATCTTATAAGAAGACACTTACAAAATGAAAATTATGTGAATGAAAACAACCAGAATTGCCTGAAAACTAGAAGCCCCAATCACAAGATGAACAGTTGAGGAAATAAGTGTTATTTTGCTGGGAGAAGAGTAAGGTGGGCTTGAGAAGACTTAAATATTGCTATGTGAGACAAGGAATTATTTTGTTATTCCTAAAAAACAGCACAATGGCTATGAGTAGAAAACTGGACTCAGAACTAGGAAGAACAAGCTTCAAGTTTCATTTCTGACATATACTGACTGTGTGACTCTGAGTCATTCCTTTAACCTCCTGGTGCTACAGGCAACTCTTTAAAATAATAAATTTTACAGAAAATGTGCCAAGAGACAGTAATAAAAGATGTTCTCTTCATCTGACATTTCCTTATATTAATAAAATCATATTACCAGATCCTATTCCCAAATGCATATTTATGATCAAGGGATAAAACTCAAAGCTATTCAGATCTAGGATTAATATAATGTTAGTTATTTTGTTATTATATCAGATACAGACCTGGAATTAACATAATGTTAGTTATTTTATTATATCATATACATGTTACACATAATATTATATAATGTGTTTTATATTATATACATGTTATTCTATAACATATACACACCTGTATGTTTTATATATATGTGTGTGTGTATGTGTGTGTGTATACATATAGATATAAATACACATATGCAATGTGTCAGTGAATTCTGTGCTTTGGCAGGCTTTACCAAACTAGAAAGGATTTAAATTATAGTCCTAGTGAAAGGCTGTGAACCTGGTTTCCAAGTCTGTCTAGCTAAGGTTGAAGAGGTGCATCTTCAAAAGACTGACAATCATTTGATGAATTTGTTGTCCATAGTAATAAAAAAAAACCCTTAATGAGGGGCAGAGGGGTTTCAAGGCATATCAGTAAAAGATGTGCTCACACCAGGGAAACTATAGATTCTTAAGAGTCAAATAAAGAAGAACTTTCTAACAATTAAGAGTTATCCAACAAGAGAATCAGATAGTTCCTATTGCTGGATGTGTCCCAACAAAACTTGTTATGACCACTCGTCAGGTGCATCAGAGAGGGAATTACTACATGAAGCAGGAAATCTGGTCAAAATGACCTTTGGGAAACCTTCCATTTTTAAGATCTTATGATTATGATTATGATATGTTGATCACTGATGCTGAAAGAACATCCAAATCTTTAAAAGGCCATCAATCATTTGATCAGCCTGATTCCCTATTGAGAAATCTATTTCCAACTGATGACCAGGAAAGTGTTGATTGTAAGGTCTACCCCTTTATCAGCATGCTTTTACTGAGTACCTACTGGATGAATGGAACTATGTAAGTCAATCAATTGGCATTACTAGCAATTCAGCACTATGAGCTAGGTACTTTGCTGAGGATACAGAGAAAAGCAAAACAAAAACAACCAAACAAACAAAAAACCCAAACAAATCAAACACAACAAAAAAGCAGTTTCCATTCTCAAGGAGCTCATGGACTAATGAGGGACAAGACAGGTCATGCCTATACAAATACAATGTATAAAGGATAAATTGTGGGTAGCCTTAGAGTGTTAGAGGAAGAACAAGAAAGGCTACTTGCCTGAAAGGAAAGTAGATTTTATAAGCCCCTTTAGCTGGGGCTTGAAGGAAGCTAAAAGGTGAATCCAAGGAGAGAGAACATTCCAGGCATGGGGGACAGTCAGAGAAATGCTTGGAATTGGGAGATGGAGTGGAAGAAATCTTTAAAGGTCACTCAGTTCAACTCTCTCATTTTATAATTTTTTTTTTGAGAGGGGAAAGGCAGGGCAATTGGGGTTAAGAGACTTTACCCAAGGTCACACAGCTAGTAAGTATCTGGTGTCTGAAATTGTATTTGAACTCTGATCCTACTGAGTCCAGGGCTACCTAGCTGTCCCTCTCATTTTATAATTGAGTTAAATACGGCCCAGAGATGGAGTGACTAGCTCAGAGCTACATATTAAGACTGTAGCTAAGATTCCTCTCTCAGAGACTAAGTCTCTTAATTCTCTGGCCTATGTATATATATATATTTTTTTCATGTTTCTTAGTCTTAAGAATCTTATAACACTAAAAGTACAAGGAAAGGGAACAAGGAAAATTGTGGATTTCCATTACTATTTGAGAGGTAGTGTGGTATAGTGGATAGGGCCCTGACTTGGAGTCAAAAAGACTTAAGTTCAAAGACCACCTCTGACACTTACTAGCTATGTGCCCTTGGGCCTTGATTTCTTCATTTGTAGAATTAGACATTAGGATTCAATGGCCTCAAAGATGTTTTCAAGCTCTAACGTGACCCCCAAACTTTGTATGCTATTTCCCTCTGTTTTTATTGTTGTTCAGTCATGTCTAAATCTCCATGACACCATTTGGAGTTATCTTGGCAAAGAGACTGAAGTGGTTTGCCATTTCATTCTCTAGCTTATTTTACAGATGAGGAAACTGAGGTAAACAAAGTTAATGAGTCGCTCAGCACCACAAGCTAGTAAATGTCTGAGGTCAGATTTGAATTTGGGTTTTCCTGACTCCAGTTCCAGCGCTTTATCCACTGTGCCACCTAGCTACTCTATATGGAATTCTTCGTGAATTTGTTTGTCATCATTGTACAGGGGCCATGCTAATCTTCTCTGAAGTGTTCTAATTTTAGTACATTGCCACTGAAGTGAGCATTACTTATCACTTCTCCAACTCTATAACCCCTCCTTTCACTTTTAGATGTTACAGTAGTGACATCTTATAGGTATGGGATCTCAGTCCCCAAACATAAGGTTGACTGCTTGACATTGTCTGAGATGATAAATTGCCCAGATGAGGACAGATTGCTAAGTAGGGGGCTTGCCAAGAGCTTATGCTACTATCCGGAGGTTTAGAGAGTAAAAGAATCCTCCCTAGGGTGGATCTGGACTCAATACTTGAGCTATGCTGTCAGAGTGAAACCATCTTCCTGGTAGCTCAAAAGTTCTTGTTTCTGTCTAATTCTCGGTAGTGACAGAGGTTCCTGGGTCAAAGGTCTGGGGGTAAAGAACCATTCATTCTATGCTGAGGACTCAATGCCCAGAGATGGGGGTCTAGCTGGTTCTAATGTTTTGGGCTTCTTATTGGTTCTCTAAATTCTTCCCCTACCTCCATGCTCCACATCTATCCTCCATGACAATCCCTTCAGAATAAATCCTAGTATCATTTTTAGAAGAGTCTATGTCAAGGGTGCATGGAAGAATTGATGAAAGATTTTGTCTTGACATATGGAAATTCCCCAGGTAACCTCAAGGATAGGGCCTTTCTTCTCCCCAAATCCTAAATAAAGCTCTGTCCATCAAGAACAACTAGATATCCAGGAATGTAGCTATAGTCACTGGAGCCAGACATTTAGACATCACAGGATCAGTATCTTAGACCTATGGCAGGTTGTTTTGAATTAGCCATTCAATAATACTACACTGGTTCTCAGTATGTAGAGAGTATGCATATACACACATAAAATACATATATATCTTCATACCAGATATTGTAGGGGAAAACAAATAAGGCAGAAGATCTAAGACACTGAATCTAATCCTTCTATACAAAAAAAACTGGTCACCATGCCTGCTTAAATACCTCTAGTGATTATGGTGGTGGTAATGATGATGATAGCTAGCATTTATACAGCACTTTAAAGTTTATAAAGTGCTCTGTATTTATATATATATGAGATCTCATTTGACCCTCAAAATAGCCCTGAAATGTAGGTGCCATCATACATGTTTCAGAGATGAGGAAACTGGGGCTGAGATAATTTAAATGGTTTGCTCTAAATAAGAGCCCAAGGCAGGATTAGAACTCATATCTTCCAGATTCCAGGTCTGGTACTCTATTGACTGTATTCCATACACAACTTCTTCAAGGCAGCTCAATCAATTTTGGAATAGCTTTAATTGTGGGAAAATGTTTCTTTACACTATGCTGCTCTCTGAGGCACTCAGGTGGTACAGAGGATAGAACCCTTGACCTGGATTGAGGAAGATGAGTTCAAATGTGACCTCGGACACTTACTGCCTATGTGACTCTGGGCAAGTCACTTCACCTCTGTTTATCTCAGTTTCCCCATCTCTAAAATGGGAATAATAATAGCACTTACTTAACTTCTAGGGTCCTGGTGAGAACCAAATGTGATAACTATAAAGCACTTAGCAGAATGCCTCACCCACAGTATGCATGATGGAAGTGCTTGCTATTATTATAATTAATCTGCCTGCTGCTTCTAGTTTTACTTCTTGAACCCCTCATCTATAGGAAAGTCCATCATATACTGAAGAGAGCCATTATACTCTCTACTAATTTCCTCCTCACCCTGCATGGAATCTACTTTCCTCAGGCTAAACACCCCCAGATCCTCCAATGAATCCTCATACTTAATAAACTAGAGGCTTTTTACTATCCTAACTGCCCTCCCCTGTATGATCTCTAGCTTTTCAATGCTTTTCCTAAAACGAGATGCTCAGAACTGAACATAATACCCCAGGCATAGTCTGAATACTCTGGACAATCAACATATTCCTGGAGACTACGATTCAGTCATATTAGCTCTTTGGGCTGCATAATGTTGATTCACATTGAACTTGCAGTCCACCCACACTTCCAGATCATTTTCTGAGAATGACTCAGTCTAACCATGTCTTCTCCATCATGTGCTTATAAAACCACCTTTTCAACCTAATTATAATAACCTCACATTTATCTACACTAAATTTTATCTCCTTGGCTTTGGTCCAATATTTTAGCCTGTCAAGAATTTTCAAGATCCTGAATCTGTCATCCCAGATGATCTATGATCTTTTACTGTCTAAACCTCCTCAGTTTCTTCCACTAACCTCTGTGTGGAAGTCTCTGCTATGGACCACAGTTATCAGTCTTTCCCCATTTGGATAATTTATCATTTCAGACAATGTCAGGCAGTCTACCTTATGTTTGGGGACTAAGACTGTGCACCTGTAAGATGCTACCACCGTTCCTGTGGTGCCCAAGCCCAAGACAGCAGTGCTGGAGAAGTGCTCAGGACGTGGCTGAAACAAACATCTTACGTAGGAATTTTGGTTTCTCACCCTTTTGGTCACCTTTCACTGGGTGACCTCCTACTTGTACCTTTCCATTTCCACCAATTATTGATGTACTTTCTGAAATGGATTGTATTAGAGCAGAGGAGAGTAAACAACCACCCCTCTAATTCTGAACCCAACAGCATGTAATGACAGATCAACAAAATGTATATGGTCCCAAGAAGAGAAACAGTGAAAACAGTTTCCCATGACTCCTTGCTCCAGGATCGTCAAGCAAGACAGGGAAGGAGGGGGTCAGTGTTGCAGAACAGAAGAGCACATAGCTGCCTTGCTGGACTGACCCTGGTCACCTTCACTCCAGCAGACACCCAATCCTCTCCACTCCACTCAGGAAGGTCAGAGTTGAAGGGGTTGGGCACCTGAGGCTCTGTCTATTGCATCATGCCCACCTCCTGAGTTTGGCTCATCCCTTCTACATGGGAGAAACAGTGGTTAGGGTGGCACAGATGGGGTGGCAGATGGTAAGTGAAAGCATAACATAAAGTTACCCAGGATAAAAACTATTCATGTGCAAAATTCATATGTTCCAATGCAGGGAAACTTAATGAAATCAATTGCAAAATGAACCAGTGGCACATGATGGGTAAACTGCCTCTGGCCTGGAAGCTGGCAAACCTAAGAGTAGTGATGGACCATCTGGATGTGGGGGCAGGGGATTGAAGGAGGAATAGCAGAGGACAGTAGGATGGAAAGAGACAGCAGACACATGGGGCAGTGAGACAGAGAGAAGAAATAGAGACTGTGGGAAAGGTACAAAGAAACATAGAAATAGAGAAGAGTGCTAAGAGAGATCCTAAGAGAGACATTCCAGGTAAGGTAAAAAAAAGAGATAGCAAGAAGCAAAGAGACAGAGACAAAGACAGACAGACAGATACACACACACACACACACGCATAGAGACAGAGACAGAGAGGGGAAGACAGTGGGTAGGCAGCTCTCCTTCCTGATTTTTTTTGACAATGTGGCCTTTTTTTCAGGGTTTGTCTGCTCTGAGAAGCTTAGACTTGGAGAATTATTAGGTACAATGAAAGAGTTTCTACAAAGTGTCATCTCTACCCAGGGTGAGTTTATACTCATTCTGTAATTGGGTATCACACAGGAACAGGATTGTGTGGAGCTTCAAACCAAAGGCCTACTACAGAGTGCTCAGAAATAATTTCAAGAGAGGCAGTGGGAGAGCATCTGCCCACATGCTCCTTTCCCCACAGCTAAGTTGGCATGCTCCTTTCCCTACTAATTGGCCACATTTACAACTTTAGCTCAGGAAATCAACATGGGATGGCCTTGGGTAGCCTTCCTGACTCCATTAGTATAAGGTACATTAGGCCTCTCTCAGGGGCCAGTAATCTATTCCCAGTAAGTCTTTGGTCTAGTTCTTCAAAATGGAATCTCATCTGCCCTGTACCAGGCACTGGCTCCCCCATGGACTCTGAGGCTAGCAGTGGGGACTGGGGCATGTTCTCTCCCTCCTAAGGAGAGGGAAAAGGTGAGTTAGGTTAAAAGGCTGAACTTAGGAAGTGTGAATGCATTTACCTGACTAACAGATCAGGACTGCTAAGTTAGCACCACTGCAGGGACAGAGGGAGCCACTGGGCATCATCTCTATTTCCCTACACACAGCTCCACTCTTCCCAGGCTCCTTATTGTAACTCTTTCATCACGAGTGTGTATTAGTTCCTTTTGTAGGCTCCTCCTTCTTAAATTGTACTACTTTGCTTCCTGGCATAGAATGTAAACTTCTTGTGGGGAGGGACATTCCATTTTTGTCCTTACATCTCCAGAGTCTAAGATAGTACTTAATGCATAGTAGGTACGTAATCAATTCTTCTTGATTGATTGAGAAAGCCCAGGCTTACAGCAGCTACGCCTGAGGGTTAATTTGGGTCTCTATTCTGGATGTTTCTGAACTCAGTACCTAGATGGGGAAGGGGGAAAGAGAGAGGTTTAAACTCAGTTTTGCAAATAAGTGTAACTGATGATTTTTAAAAAATGATCAACAGGGGGCAGTTGGTGGCACAGTGAATAGAGCACTGGCCCTGGAGTTCAAATCTGACCTCAGACACTTAACACTTATTAGCTGTGTGGCCTTGGGCAAGTCACTTTACCCCAGTCACCCTGCCTTCCCACTTCCCCTCCCCCAAATAATAAAGTTTCTGATATACTGATAACTTTCCTTTCCTTCTAGTCTACCATTAATGTCTCAGACCCTAGACTGTCTGACAGATCAGATCAATCCTCTCCCAAATACAAGTTGAGTAAGATTCAAAAGAAACAAACAAACTAATTTTCCTACACCTTATTCCCCACCATATCACACACCCTTCACTGACCTCCTGGCTGATACATGAACAAGACATTCCATCTTTCAGTTCTGAGTATTTTCTCTGACTGTCCCTCATATCCAGAACATTCTCCCTCCTCATCTCTGCCTTCTGGCTTCCTTCAAGTCTAATTTAAAATCCCACCTTCTACATGAATCCTTTCCTAACCCCCTTAGTTCTAGACCAGCAGTTCTCAACCTGTGGGTTATATTCAATTTAAATACATCCTGCATATCAGATATTTACATTATGATTCATAACAGTAGCAAAATTACAGTTATGAAGTAGCAATGAAAATAATTTTATGGTTGGAGGTCACCACAACATGAGGAACTGTATTAAAGGGTCATGGCATTAGGAAGGTTGAGAACCACTGCTCTAGACCCTTCCTTATGTTGATTATCCCCAACTTATCCCAACTATAGACTGTACACAGTTGTTCACATGTTGTTA
>CM053599.1:163204382-163235517 GCA_028646575.1 Pseudocheirus occidentalis | reverse complement strand
AAGTACCAAGAAAACAAAAGCCCAGGGATACATAGAAGAATACCTGCTGAGAGCTAGAACTTCTAGTTTTAAACATATACATACTAAAAAAATCCTCCTATTAGCCCTATGTCTATATTTTCTTGGAACAAAACTCAGAAATTTGACTATACCCAAGTCATATCTCGATAAATAAGAATAGATTTCCCCTTTCGTCTCAACAGGCCAGAATAGAAGAGTACATTTCTACTTTTAACTTTTTCTGACAGATCAAGAAAGAAGAGTCAAAAGCAGAGCTTCTATTGATGGGAAATTTCCTTTTAAAATGTTTCCCCACTGAATTTTTCTGTTATTTTAAAAGGAAAATCTACCTTGATACAGAGGAGAAAGCCTCACTCACGGGTAGGGCTTAGCCCCAATTAAAAAAAACAAAGACAAACCTCAAACTTTGAAAGGCAATGACATCACCATGGAAATCTCTGGTCCCTTAAGTTCCTAATTCATAGGGCAAACAAAATTTATGTAGGTAATGCTAGGAACTAAAGATATGAAGTCAGTTATAGCAGTTTTATTGATGAGGTTTGGGGGAAATTGGGAGGGAAAAGAAAGAGAATGTTCCATGAAACAGATTTTTAAAAAGAAATTCTCATAAGTTTAAGTAAGCTTTGGTATGATCATTCTTGAAGGAGAGTAAACGGGTCAGATGCTATAGAGGTACCTGGAATTCTATATCTATAACTGTGATACTTACTCAATCTTCCAACTCCAAAATGGGAAATTAATTGCCATAGTATGATTTGTTCTTCTTCTAGTCTCTTCTGAAGGGCTGTACTTCTGCTACAGAGACTATTAAATGAAAACTAAAAGTAACAGCAAACACCTCACTTTGGGAGTAATTCTTTAGAGGAACATGGATAATTAGCTTTTTCCCACAGTCCCTCTGTGACTGATTTGTAACTTACTGTGCCCCATGGGTGGAGGACTTTGACCTTTTGTACTTTTTGTCCCTTATGGAGGATGACTGAATGACTGAGTTACTAAATGATTGTACTTTGTTCAAAACTAGGTGACCACTTTGGTGAAAACAATGTGACCATTTTAGTGATGAGTTGTTGAGTTGTGACATGGTGAATGCTGTATTTTGATTTTTTGTGATAAGGTGTAACATTATGAATGCTGTACCTTGATTTTCTGTGAATGTTTTGCTCTTATTTGCTATTGAATAAACAGAGAGTTCACTATACTAATCAGAATCTTAAAAGCTGTTCACAGCAGCAGTCCTCTGGAAAGCTGCTCATGCTTGGTTTGAGAGTGAGAGAGAGCAAAGAAGGTGGAGGGAGAAAAAAAGGGAGAGAGATAGAGAGAAACCACTATACTAGGCTGGCCTCTTCCCTGGGGCAGAGCCACCTACCAATCTATCTATCTTTCCATCAATCAACGTATCTATCTATCTCATCCATCCATCCATCCATCCATCCATCCATCCATCCATCCACATACCTGATGGGATAGTCAGCAGCACTGAGGTTAATGAAGAAGTCCCATGGCCAGTCTGTCATCTCCATCAAGTCCCTCATGCTCTGGAGGTAGGTGGACAAAAGACTGGCACCTCCCCAGATGGTGGCCATTCTCCAGGAGGTCACACGCACATTTGAGTACTGTCCAGCAAACTGGAGCACTTGTCGATGTAGATAATTGGACCTCTTTTTTAAGAAGAAAAAAAGAACCATATTCAGCAGTGTGTAAAACACATTGACATAAGTTTCATGTCTTCCATTTCTTTTTAGCACGCTGGACTTTAGAAAAATATCTGATTTTTACAATCAGTGAACTACAGCCTACAGTCCTTAATGAGGTTAAACTGTTACTAGGCCCCAAGGTGGAGAGAATTTAGAATAAAATCTAGAAATTTACTCTCTCTCTCTCTATATATATAAAATAACACTCCTGGAGTGTGAAGTCTTACCAGCCTTCCTGACTCCTCCTAAAGGTCTGCTAAGAGGTAGGTACCCTCAGGGCAAGTTAATTTGAACATTCCAATCACTCCTTTTATTTCTTGATAAATTATTATCTTATTTCTTATAATGCCAGTTTAGATGCACATGACTTAGCTAGATATTTCCACAAAACACAAGACAAAGAGGTGTATAAGCAAAACAAACAAAATATATTTTAAAAATTCCCGTCTCCCAATATTTAATAGGATTCATTATATAGGTCAAATGGTACAGATGGAGAAAGGAGAGTGGCTTTTACTATGGGCAACCTTCTTGATGACAGGAAAAGGTATGTGATAGATGTCAGAAACAGAGAGATTGGCAGATGGTGAAGTAGGAAATTTCTAACAGGTGATATATTACCTTGTCAACATGGATATAATAAAAATGGTCCTTATGGTAAATAGCCTTAAACATGCGCTGGAGCTGCCGAGATGCCCGGCCGTGTACCACCAAGACAAAGGCAATCCTGACAGGGTTGGCAGGCATGTACTCCACCGAGTCCTCATCCCACCGAACATTGTTGTTGGCTTTGCCTGTAGAGAAATCCAAGAGATAACAGATATTGATGTGACCATGGGGCCATAGAAATCTGGGGACTTAGAGAGGGTTTTCTTCTCCTAGACCATTTGATCAAAGAACACTTGAGTTAGGCACCTCAGAAGTCACCTAGGCCAAACCACCTGGTGTAATGGATCAAAGACTGGACTTTGGGAGAGGTAGATTGTAGTCCTATTTCTTTTTTTGTTCTTGTTAATTTTTAATTCCAAATTCTCTCTTCCTTCCCTTTCCCCACCCGTTGAGAAGACAAGAAATACACATTATACATATGAAGTCATGAAAAATATACTTTCATATTAGTCATGTGAAAAAAAAGAAAAAAGGAAATAAAAGAAAATAAGCTTTAATCTGTACTCAGAATTCATCAGTTCTTTCTTTGGAGGTGGATAGCATTTTTCATCATGAGAGGGATTTTTCATCCCTTTCATTATTTCTTATAGCACGACAGTATTTTAACACAATTATATACAATGCAACTTACAGAACTATTCCCCAATTCGTAAGAATCCCGTCAGTTTCTAGTTCTTTGCCACCACAAAAAAGAGCTGCTAAAAATATTTTTGTATGTATGGACATTTATCTTTTTAAAAAAAAATTCCTTGTGATATAGACCTAGTAGTAGCATTGCTGGGTCAAAGGATATGCATAGTTTTATAGATCTTTGGATATAGCTCCAAATTAAGCTCTAGAATGGTTGGATCAGTTCACAACTCCACCAACACTGTATTAGTGTCCCTATTTTTCTACATCTCCTCCAGCATTTGTCATTTTTTTCTTTTCTGTCTTGTTAGCCAGTCTGATGGGTATAAGGTAGCATCTCAGAGGTACTTTAATTTACATTTCTCTATCCAGTTGGCCACCTACTGGCTGTGTGACTTTGAGCAAGCTATTTTACCACACTTAGTTTCAATTTCTTTGTCTATAAAATAATGGTCTTGCACTATCAGATGTTCCCAAACTTATTTGACCTATAACACCCTTAAAAAAAAGTTATTCAGTGCCCCCTGGAAGTCTTTCTTTAACCCTTTACTTAAAAAAAAAATTGGCATGACTTAAAACTACTACTGCCTCCCCATTGTTTCAGTGCCCCCAGGGGGCAGTATCACCAATTTGGGAACCTATGTACTACCTCTAAAGTTCCTTACATTTTATATATATATATATATGATTCTATGAAATGTCCAAGATCAGCCTGAAAACCTGCTCCCTGATCTTTAAATCAGTTTCAAAATGGCCCCTTCCCAATACTCTTCATCCTTAGGAAATGTTTGTTCAATTCAGTCTATTTCCATCGCTTAGCTTGGTTTTCATTGAATCCAATCTAATCTCTTCCAGGCCCTGAGAAAGTAGGGCTCCCACATCTTCACAGCCTCTGAACTCTTGCTCAAATCATCTATCCTGTCTATCCTGTCATAACTAATTTTCTTTATTTTGGCTAAAAACAGATCTGGGTTATCTGGGAAGCACACAGTGATTGCTGTACTCCATGTACCCTCTCACCTTTTTTTTTTCCTAAATTAAAAGCAGACAAAAAGCAGGTTCCATGGTACTTAAACAATAAATAAGGTACTAAAAATCACATTTTCCACCAAAACGCATTTTTAAAATGATGACAACTTTTGCAATTTTCATTCATATTCACCAAATCTTCCCATCACAACATCCTTCTATCACCTGATAAAATTATTCATTATTAATATTACTGAGTTTCTTAGAGAAAATCCATTTCTTAACTGATAATATTTTGGAGCTTCAAGAAAGAGTAGCTATTCTTGCCCTGAGGCAGTGTGGGGGTAAATTCGATTTAATTAACATTGAATGAATGTGCTGGATACCAATACAAAGAAGAAGGCATTGCCTACCTTCCAGTAGTTTATAATCCAATCTAATTGTGGAGTATGAAAATGACAATAAAACAATAATAATAATGATGATGATGATAATAATAATAAAGTATTCATAATAATATAATAATAATAATAATAATAAAGTATCCAGTCGAGTCTGATCTAATCCAATGGCCGTTTATTAGGTGATTGTTATCTGTACAGTTTTTCCTTTCTTTATATTGCTTCAATGTCTCCCACCCGAACCTGCATGTGGTACAGATACACATACACTCTCTCTCTGTATTTACACATAGTAAATGTTTAATATATGCCTGCTGATTGACTACAGATTTTTTAAAAATAGGGTTGTAGAATTCTAACACTCATCCTGCTTCCCCCTAAAGGTCTGCTAAGAAGAATTCTTTGTTCCCTTGAGTCAGGCTAATTTGAACATTCCAATTGCCTCTTTATTTCTTGACTTTTTATAATAATGTCAGTTCAGTTGCAACGCTAAAAGGTACAGTGACTATTTCTTGTGATTTGATTGCTGTAGGGAATTCTCTGTAAGCATCTTCCTCTAACAAAGATGAGCTCCTCTGCAAGTCTTTGATAATTGTTTGGGGGCAGTGAGATGTTTAAGTAACTGGCCCAGGGTCACACAGATAGAACATGTCAAGGGCGAGATTTGAACTTAGTTCTCCTCCATGCTAAAGCCACCTTTTGTTCCATTATACCATGCTGCCCCATAGATTCTTGGAATTTGTTTTATTTTATTTTTTTCAGAAGGAATTGGTATTAAGTTTGCTCAGGGTCACACAGCTAGTGATGGGGTGCTTAGGTGCCTGTGTTTGGACCCTAATTTCCAAATTTCCCTAGTTTCAAACACTATCCCTGGCAGCTTCTCCCCAGCCCAAGGATGCTATGGCTAGCAATTACACATGAGGGGGCCACAGCAAAACATTTATCTCTGTCCCTGATACAATATAACAAACCACACCAGTAGGAATTATTAGTTTGAACTGGTTTTGTACTAGCTCATAACGACATTCTGTAGCCACTGGACTATCTACACCACTCCATACCTCATTTTATGCATCCTGGATTGCTCATTTATGTGTATCCTAGACTTTAGACATACATATACTCCCAACATCTATCTTGTCAAACAAGACACTGATTGGTGGCAGACTAGGCAATCCTCAGTTGGCCCTGACTTCTAGTTGACTTAGTGATGTAGCAGATCTAAAAACCACACCTCCCAGTGGTACCTCCTTGGACTTTTCCTGGAGAACTCTGGGTAAAATGCCTGTGCAGCAGATACAAAAAGTGCGTGTTACCTCAAAAACTTACCACTCCTTAACTACTCCTGAATCCCACCCTACATATTTGGCACACGTTTTACTAGTTTATCCTATATAAACTATATCCCTCTAAGGTTGTAGTTTCCTTAAGAAGTTTTATCCACTGAAAAGTATAAAACAAATCTTTGCCAACTGAATTTAAAGAATGCTTGAGTCTGTGAATTCATTCCAGATGACCTTATCCAGTATTCTGATCCTTGAGGATTCTGAACCTCCCTCAAATTGCATCACTATTAAGTTGTCTCAAGCCTGATTTGAACTTCCATCCTCCTGACTCCAGGGCCAATACTCTATCCACTATGCTAACTGGCTGTCCTTAAGGTTCTTGGAATTTAAAGATCAAAAAACAAAACAGGGGGTGGCTAGGTGGCGCAGGGGGCGGCTAGGTGGAGTTGGGGGCGGCTAGGTGGCGCAGCGGGGGCGGCTAGGTGGTGCAGTGAATAGAGCACCGGCCCTGGAGTCAGGAGTACCTGAGTTCAAATCTGGCCTCAGACATGTAACACAAAAAACTAGCTGTGTGACTTTGGGCAAGTCACTTAACCCCAACTGCCCTCCAAAAAGCAAAAAAACCCAAAAAAAACCAAAAAAAAAACAAAGCACCCGAAAAGGCCCTGTCTTCAAACAACTGGTATTCTAAAATATACAATGGTAAATCTATCCATGATGTTTTGAGGAGATATAGATAACTTCCAACTACCCACATCGGGAAAGGCTAGCTATTTGCTGGCAAAGGAGTTGAGGTTTAAAGGAAGCTAGGGATACTAAAAATGCAGAAGTGAATAGAGAGGGCCTTCCAGGCACACAAGACAACCTCTACAAAGGAACATGGGCAGGGGACTGAATTGAAGGAGGCTACAAGTCAAGTTTTCTTCTGGGACTGGGGAATGTGCCCAGGGAAACCAAATATAAGCATATCAGTAGAAGAAAGATGTCAGGTTAAAAATAAAGCTAACCCTACCCTGGGGTTATCCGGTCTAGGGAGCAGAGGCGGAATGTTTCTCAGAAACCAAGCACAAACCCCCATTTCCTGAGGATTGCCCCAAGGCTTGTTGTAGTTGTAACTAAAGTGCACTGAACTTTTTCCTTTATTTATATGCCACATTCCACTTCTGATATCTCACTAGATCCAAATCAGCCTCTCTGTCCTCTCTTTTACAGCCTTAATCAGAACATGGGTATGAGGCAGTAAGGTATGCAGCCCTTCTCTCCATGGAGGGAGGAGACAGGGCTCAGACACTACTGTCATTTCCCAGCTCTGCTTCGAATGGTAATTTTTCTATTTTTGACCTAGGGCCCCAGTTTCTGGAACAGCCCTTCCCAGAAGCTGCACTAAAGCTGAGGAGTCAAGAGTTATGCTTATCCTCAAAGGAAGGGGTCTGGATGGAGAAGCAGCTTCATGGGCTTGTCTGTGTTGATGTTTTTGCTTTCACATACCCACCTAGGCTCTGCTAGAAGTTTCCTTAGAAGTTTCATCATGATATAGAAGGAATGAATTCCTGAAAAGGATCTTATAAAAGTTTTCTGAAGAATACAATGTGTAAAATGGGGAGAATGAACTTGGGATCAGAAGAAACAAATGACTTAATGTAATGCCATGCCCGGGCAGCTTTTCAAAAGAATGCTACTGTGAACAGCTTTTAAGGTTCTGATTACACAGTATAGTGAACACTCTATTCCATAATAAATCAAAGCAAAATATTCACAGAAAATCAAGGTACAGCTTTCACAATATCACAACTTAGCACAGAAAATCACAATATACTATGCACATCTTATCATTAAAATGGCCACATAGTTTTCACCAAAGTGGTCACAAAGTTTTGAACAAAGAACAATCATCTGGTATCCCTAAGGTGATTTGCCTCCTTACACAGTCTCAAAGTACAATAATCAAAGTCTTCCACTCATGGGACAACTAAGTTAACTAATCAGTCACTTATTCAGATTCACAGTTACTAAGTATCATTAATCACTAAGTACAATCATTAGAAAATACAGAAACCTTGCACCCCTCGGTCACTAGTAAACCACTTTATCATCATAGCATTCAATACCCAAGGAGAGGTCTTTCCTTCATCTTGACCTGAGGCAAGTTCTTAGTAATTTCTGTTCCTGGGAAGACAAAGCTTAACAAAGCCACAATATTCATTGCCACAGTGTCCTTATCAATTCACTCTCCACCTGCAGAACAGTCTCAGGACCCCTGAAAACATCAGCAAGACCCTCTAACAGGATTTCTGTAAGCGTACAACAAGAAAATCCTTTTTCAGGCCTTCTGAGCCGACAGCAAGGTTCCAGGACCTTTGTAACAACAGCACTGTCCTTCACCAGCAGACAAATGTGGCAAAACAACATCAAAACAGACAAACAGAATATCAGCACCATAGCCATGCCTATTTAGTCCTCCAGTAGTTCGGCTTAAGAAGAAGAAATCTCATCTGGCTCCCAGAATCAAAATCACTCCTCCCAGGTTTTCAAAATTACAAAATTAAAACAGTTTTCTCCAGCCTGGAGGCAGGGGGGCTTCCTCTTCAGCCTTCCCAGTGGCAACAACTTCAGTCTCCGTGATTCTTGTCCGAAGAAAGTTCTGACTCAGTTCTCAGTCCAACAGTAGCTGCCCAGCCTCCAGATGCTGCTGGGAGAAGCTCTCTTTCCCCAGAAGAACAGATTCTGCCACCAAATTTTGGTCTCAAGAAATTCTGAACATGCCTCTCTGGGACTTTTCTTATATACACACAGAACTGACTTTCTGTTTCAGCCGTCCCCTTCCTGTTAGGTCAGCAACAGAAGACAGGAGTTCATACCTTCTGTTTCCTTCACAGCGGTTTGATTAGTTACTAAGGGCTAAGTACCTGCTTACTTGCCAATACAAAAAGGGGTCTTCAAATTTAAATTAGTTACCATTACACTTAGCTACAGTCTTTTGGACATGATTATAATGAAAAACCTTGTGATGTCCAAGCAGCACTTTACAAATGGGGAACAAACATCTGAATAGTTAAATGTTATTCACTGGTGGACAACTTCTTACCAGCTGTGTGGTGATATAGAAGAGCACTGGATTGGACTCAATAGATGTGGGTTGTCTCCTCATTCCATGGCTTATTATCTGCTTGACCATGAGGAAGCCACATCAATTCTCACAGTCTATTTCTTCATCTGTACAATGAAGAGATTATTTCCAAGGACCCTTCCTGCTCTCAAACTATGATCCTATGAAAAGCTGTGCTTGTCACATTTTTAAACTAGGTTTTCCTGGAAGTAATCAGGAAGTGAGAGAGACAAAGAGAAAGACACATACACACAAAGACAAGGACAGATAAAGACAGGGAGACAAACAAAAAGACACAAAGAGAGACAGAGACACATACACATGGAGGGAGGAAGTGAGAGATCAAAGGGAGGGTATGGCTTTTAAAAGAACTTTAAGAATTATGAGTTGGTGGGAGTGGAAGTAGTCTGGGGGCCAAGAAACTAGTGTTTTAGCCCCAGTTTCAAGGTTATTACTACTTTAATTATAAGTATATTCTATTTTTATATATAATTATTATAATTACATATTATATATTATATAATATAATTAGATATTATATTTATTATTATATAATTATATATTATATAACATAAATTATATCATTTATATATTGTATATAATATTATAATATATATTATATAAAATATATATTATAATGCTATATATAATATATAATTATAAGATTGTAGACATGCTCATTTCTAAGGCATAAATGCTCACACTGAAAATTTAACAATCATTGAGCATGTTACAGCTGTTTCTAGCATGGCCTTGGCAATATCTATCAATATTTAATAATTTAGAAATTAAAGTGTTTTAGTACATAAAATTAATTTTGACTTTGTGACCCCCCCTAAATAGACTTTGGTATCCCCAGGATCTGAGACCACACTGTGAGAACCACTTACCTAGAACACTGACAGGTTAAGAAACTTGCCAAGGGTTACACAGCTGGTATGGTTAGAGACAAGACCTGAACGCAGGTCTTCTTGACTCCGAGAACAGCTCTCTATCCATTAATGAGAAATAAATAAATATGAAAATAGTTCATTATGTTCAACAGATAGAGGACTAGACTTGGAGTCATGAAGATATGAATCCAAAACCAGCCTCAAGACACTAATTGTGTGACCTTGGGCAAGTCATTTAAGCCCTATAAAATGAGAGGGTTGAAATAGATGGTCTCTGAACTTCTGGGAACCAAGAAGGGGAAGAAGGAAGTAAGTTGCTCTCGTCCTCCCTTGTTGACTTCTGAAAGTCTATAAATATTGCCCCACGAAAAACTCTGGAACAGCTAAGCCAGCAGAAATATGGGATACAACAGCTTTGTAGTCCAAGAAACTTGGGGGATTAATGACAAAGGTCTGTCTGCTCTGGGGGAGAAGTAATAGTACAGGACAGGAGATGTTCCAGCAAGCTAGGAGCAAGCCCCACCTCAGCGAATCTGGAGGAGATCCTATGCCTCAGGTAGTAGAGCAGGTAAGCACCAACACCAGGACCTCTCTCAACTTTTCAACTGCGCCTGGGCACAGACAGGGGAACTGGTAGACAACAGTTTAGAAAACCACCACATGTATCAGTGCTTTAGCACAACTCTTGGAAACACAACTCAGGGAGGCACAACTCTAGACTGGCAGGCATACTCCTGCAATCAAACCTTCCAGTGCTTTAAAGAACCCCAGGTGAGCAGGCATCCTTCAGGGTTTAGACTGCCTACCTCCACCCCAATGTTGCTCAGCTCAGCACCAGGTAAACTGCCAGACCCCAATAACACTTGCTAGCACCTGAGGCCCCAGTACACAAAGCTAGGGACCAGGTCCCAGGCTCTTAACACAAAAAGCTTGGGTCAGTGTCCCCTGTGGTCCAACAGAAAACTCAACTTTAAAAGCCAGGGTAGAAGGCCATGAGTAAAAAAGTAGAAATAGACAATAATCATAGATTCTTGTTATGGAGACAGGGAAGATCAAGGCACAAATTCAGAAAGAGAAAACATTGTCAGGATTACAGAGTACCTTTCAGCTTCTGCATAAAAGATTGGAGGGCATGGAATATGATATTCCATAAGGCAAAGGAGCTTGGATTACAATCAAGGATCAACCACCCAGTGGAACTGAGGATAATCTTTCAGGGGAGGAGATGGACATTCAAAGAAAGAAGGGATTTCCAAAACCCTCCTGATGAAAAGAACAGAACTCAACAGAAGATTTGATTTTCAAATACAAGACTCAAGAGAGGCATAAAAAGGTAAACAGGAAAGAAGACAACAACAACATGCTAATAAGGACAAACTGTTTACATCTCTATAAGGGAAGATGATACTTGTAACTCTTGAGCACTGCATTGTTATTATGACACTTAAAAGGAGTATATATAGACAGATGTCATGGGTAAAAATAAACTTAGATTTGATGATAAAAAAATCTAAGTGAAAAGGGATTGCACTGGGAAGAGAGGAAAGGAGGAGGCAGACAAGGGTAAATTATATCACATGAAAATGCACAAAATCCTATTATAATAGAGGGAAAGAAGGGAAGGAGATGAGCATTGTTTGAACCTTAGTCTTATCAGATCTGGCTCAGGGAGGGAATAACATAATAAGTTAGGTATAGAAATCTAACTTACCCTCTAGGAAGTAGGAGGGGAAATGGGAAAGGAAATGGAGGGAGTGGATAGAAGGGAGGGAAGAGATAATAAGAGTAAAGGGGAAGAAAAGGGAGGGGAATGATAGAAGAGAGGGCAGACTGAGGTAGGCAGTGGTCAAAAACAAAACTCTAGTGAGGAGGGAAAGGGAGAAGAATAGAGAAAAGCATAAACTTGGGGGAAAATAGGATGGAGAGAAAGACATGGATAATAATTATAACTGTGAATGTGATGGATGGCAGAGTGGATTAAAAATTGGAATCCTACAACATGTTGTTTACAAGAAATCCATTCGAAGAAGAGGGATACACACATAGTAAAGGTAAAAGACAGGAGTGAAATATATTATACTTCAGTTGAAGTGAAAAAAAAACAGGGATAATAATCAATCTCAGAAAGAGCAAAAGTAAAAGTTGATATAATTAAAAGAGATAAGGGAGGAAACTACTTTCTACTAAAAGGTACCATAGACAATGAAGTAATATCATTACTAAACATATATGATAGAACTTAGAGTCAGGATAATAGAGATAGCTTGAGCCAGCAAGAACTAGGTTTTTCACTCAAAATGAGTGAATTTCTCTAAATTGCTAGAGATGTCCACTGCTTCATCTTAGTACTCACCACCCTATAAGAAGTTGGATAAATCTAGCTGTCATGCTTAGTGCTTATCAAATTCTCATTCTGCTGTTTCTAGGCATGCAACAACCAAATATTCCACTAGAATTCTAGAGGAATTCCACCCAGCTGCTTAATTAGAGGACACTGGACTATGTGCAAAATGTTACTAAACATTGCATACCCTTTGATCCTGCAATACCACTGCAAAGTCTACAAAGATGAAAGAAAGAGGAAAAGATCCTATATAAATAAATATATTTATAGCAGTTCTTTTTGTGGTGCCAAAAAAACTGGACACCTCTGCCCCTCAGTTGGTGTGGGGATAAATAAGCTGTTAGAAGCATGCAATGGAGTCCTAAATTTTGTGAGAAATTACAAAATAGATGATTTCAAAGAGACGTGGAAAGATTTATATGAACTGATGCAGAAGGAAGTTAGAAGAATCAGAATTCATTTAACACTATAACATCAATACTGTAAAACTGAAGAATTTTGAGAACTTTTTACAAAAGAATGAAGACTGAAATAATCAGAACTAAGAAAAAAAATTACACAATAAGAAAACAGGAAAAACAAATACCTTGGAAATCTATAGCAACTTGGATCAATATAATATCCATCTTTGATTCTGGAAGATCAATGATGAGACATACTACCAATTTACTGAAACAGAGGTGACAGATTTAGGGTGTAATAGAATGATATATACATACGTATATATGCACTGTAAAATATATTTGTATGTGTATGTGTGTATGTGTGCACATGTTTGTGTGTGTATATTACATGTGTGCATTCATGTGTATGTGTGTATTGTATATACGTATGTGTGTATGTGTATATATATTGTATGTGTGTATGTGTGCACATGCTTGTGTGCATGTATAGTATATGTGTGTTTATGTGTATGTCCATGTATATTGTATGTACACATGTATGTGTATGTATATTGTATGTGTGTGTGCATTTATATGTATGTGTATGTATATAGCCAATGAGAGAATTTGTTTTGCCTAACTATGCATATTTTTTTTTACCAGCATCATTTTCTTTTCTCCTTTTTCCCCCCCCAATGGAGTAAGCAGTAGAAATTAAAGAAAATAAATTTTTGTTAATTAAAAAAAAAAACTAATAAAGAGGTGGTGGGGCAACAGATGTGAATGTTGCATTCATTTTTAGATAAGGTCATTACATTACTAGTTTTAATTACTGTGTTTTGTTACAAGAGACTTCACAGGAATAGAGTGTGTGTGTGTGTGTGTAATTGTAAATATTTGTCATGTAAAAACAAATCAATAAAACTTTTTTTAAAGTTCATTTTCAGACTTCCACCCAGCTGTAGGTAAACTGACCCACACCAAGGTGGGTTATTAAATAAAATAAACTCAAAAGAAAATCTGGCTACCTCTTAGAACAGCACTATACATTTTCAACAGAGGTGTGTATGCTGCAAAAAGGCTGTATGTATTCTGCTGTTCCCAGATGTGAGGTTTTGTCTGTTAAATGTTTTACTGAAAAGCCCAAGAAATCTACTCATCCAACCTTCCAAATCTTTGATACTGTACCCTAAAGACTGGGGTGGGGGTCGTCTATATCTGACTTGCGACTGAAACCTTCTCTCTCTTCCACTCCCCCCCCCTTCCTATTAGAATGTAATATCCCTGAGAAGAGGAACTACCTTGTTTTTATCCCTATAACATAGCACAGTGCTTTACACATAATAAGCACTTAATAAATGTTATTTTTCTCTTCCTTCCCTTCTTTATTTCTTCCCTGCTTCCTTTTCCTCTTCTTTCTTCCTTTCTTCCTTTTTTCTTTCTCACACTCCTCCAACCCTCAATTTCAAAAGACCACAGCTTCTGAAATGCTAGGCCAGTCTGGTGGCATAAAGAGAGAAGTCTTTGAAATTTCTTGTACAGCTTTCCTCAACTCTTTTGTGGTTCTGTGGAAGAACAGTAGCTGCTCTTAATATTGATGCTCTGGTGGTAGAGGATGGAGTAGGGCCACTATTGATAGTGTCAATCTGGGGTCCGAAGATCTACATCTAGATTCTGGTCCTGCATGATCTGTGTGACCTAGGACAAGTTCCTTTCCTTCTTAGTTTCCTTCTCTCTAAGAGGATGGTACTGGGCTAGATGATCTTTGATGCCCCTCTCAGCTCTGAATCCTATGATGTCTCTTACTGAATCATATTAGCACTTTTCTTCAGGCCACTGGTTCTCAAAGTGTGGTCCTGTGACCCCTGCAGATTCCCAAAACCCTTTCGAGGGGTTTGTGAGTTCAAAAACTATTTATATAATAATATTAAGACATATTAATTTCTAATTAGTAAATATTATTAGATGCAGCTTACACAGACAAAAGCCTCCTTGGGGGTCATCAATAATTTTTAAGAGTTAAAAAGGATCCTGAGACAAAAAAGCTTGAGAGCCACTGGTACAGGCCTAGCTATACTTCAATGGTGTGATTTAGACCTCAATATGTCCAAATCCATGTTAAAAATGAGCTGTGGTATAATGTGACTCTACTTAACTAGCCACAAACATTAAAATTAGGGAACTGTGGCTGTAGCATTTGTGATGACTCTAGCTGGCCCTAAAAACAGCCCTGGGTGGCTGTTGGCAAGACATGCTTTAGGTTGGACACTGGGAAATGAATGCTGATCTCATATCTGGTATTTCAGTGCCTGCCAAGCAGCTGGGATCTATTTCCAAGGTTGGATTTCCTCATCTCACCCACACAGTAAGTTTCATTGCCCTTGAAAATATCCATCCTAAGTACACAAGTCTCTCTTGCACAAGACCAGACAACTGACCAATTAGTTGGTCAATCCACAAGCATTTTTAAAGCATTTACCATTTTCCAGATGACGTAGTAAGTGCCAGACAAGTAAAGAAAGACAAAAGTATGGTCCATACCCTCAAGTAGCTCTGTCAGTGTTCTACAACAGTAGTTGCCAAAGTGTGGTCTGGGACCTCAGGGCTCCCCATGATACTTTTAGGAGGTCCACAAGGTTAAAATTAATTTTATATATTAAGATATTTACATTTCTAAGTTGGTAAATACTGATAGATATAGCCAAGGGAATGCTGGAGGCAGCTCCAACCAGGTTATCGACTGTTAAATTTTCCATATGAGCATTTGCATCTTAGAATTCAGCAATGAGTCAGGGTTTTGTTGATTATGTAGACTTCAAAAATGATGGAGAAAAAGTTAATACTGCTAATTAAACCTAATAGAGTAGATGAAATTTATAATTTCAGAAGAAAAATACTAGCAGCTCTAGGGACAGGGAAAGGATTACGCAGATAAGCCGAGCTTTGAAAGAATCTAGGGAAGCTAAGGCAGAAGGGAGGAGAAGGCACGTTCAAGGCATGGGAAAAGGGGGCAGCCAACAATAAGGACTGGAGTTACATGGAAGGAAAAGCAAACAGACCAGAGTACAACTCGATCATAGAGTACAGGGAAAGAAGTAAAGTACAAGAAGACTTAGAGAGGCAGGAGACTGTGAAGGACTTTAAATATGAAACCAATGACTTTGGATTTGATCCTGGAGGGAATAGAGAGCCACTGTGGGGTGACGTGATCAGACCTGGAAGCCAAGGCATACACACAAGTACTCACTAATGTCAGGGAGACACAATCACCATTATGAGCAAGGCTGGATTTATAAGTCTATATTGGAATATCCAACAGGTACAAGTAGAAACATGCTGCTGTCAAAAATAAATAAAGTTGCCCTCCTTGTCTTTAATGGCATCTTAAATTCTACCACTGAATAGTCATCTCTGGATTTTGGAGGCTCTTCAATATCTAAGATAGAAATGAAAATGTGAAAAAGTCATAATATCTGAAGTATTAGGATCCAGATTCAAATTCTGGTTATTTTCCTTCTTATGTGACCTTGGGCAAGTCACTTTGTGCCTAAACTATTATTTAGTCCTACCATGCACATGTATGATTTCCTGATTTTTTAAGTTACTTATATCCTTCAGAAATTAAGCCAATAAGTTGTCTTCTGTATAAAATAAGAGACCTGGACTACATGGGCTCTAAGGCTACTTCTACCGCTCCAATTCTATGAAATAAAAGGTTACTTTTCTTTAGGATAATTGATACTAAAAGCAGGGGTCCTAAGGAATGGCATATGAATAGGTATCTAGGAAACTCAGAAAAGGGAAAGAACTCTAGAAGGTGGGCAAGGTTGGCAGCGTGGTTTCGTTTTGGTTGGAGTCGGCCCTACAGAGTTCTCAACTTATGTACACTTATTGAAGACACAAAGAAGAGGTCAATGGGTGTTCCAACACCGAGGGACTGGGGACTAAATAAAAATCATGAAATGCTTAAATAAATGCATTAAATATCTATACCACTTATAAGACCAGAGCTCAGCTAGAGGTCAGAAGCTGCTTCTCCAAGAAAGGGAAAGGGAACCAATACTTACTAAGAGTCCACTATTTGCCAAGGGTTGTGTTAAGTGTTTTACAGATATGATCAAATGAAACAATATCACAACAACTCTGTTAGACAGATGCTAGTACCATAATCCCCATTTCACAGTTGATGAGACTGAGACAGACAGAGGTTAAGTGACTTCCCCAGGGTCACACAGCTAGTGAATATCTGAAACCAGATCTGAATTCAGGACTTTCTGACTCCAGCAGGCCCAGTGTTCTTTCTACCTTGCTGCCCTGTGTGCCAAGAATTACATTGCACAAGATAACCAAGGGCTAAAGTTCAGGTTTAGGAATGGAACTAATATTTAGTCTTACCATGCACATGTATGATTTCCTGGTGTTTTTAGCTACTTATATCCTTCAGAAATGAAGCCAATAAAAATAAGGGGTTTTTTGTGTGTTGTTAGAGGGATCTCACAGGTCATTCTGCTTAACCCCAGTCGATTTGTCAAATAAGGAAACTGAAGTTCAGAGAAAAGCAACTTATCCACAGTAACAGCCAAAAGAAACATGTTATACTGGACAGAGAGCACGATACTTGGAGTCAGGAAGACCGTCTTCAGACGCTTGCTGGCTGTGCGACTACGGTGAGTCTTGTAACCAGTTAAAACTTTATTACTGGTATGTAAAAGAGCACTTCCCTCATTTGAGGAGCAGACAGATCATACCTGTAAAGCACACTGTAAACCTTATAGCATTATATAAATACAACGCATGACTATTTTACAATAAGAAGTGGATGCAGAGCTTCTGATTTGTAAGATAAAGCCTGATTCCAGAGACCAATGTCCTCAGTGACATATTGGTCCATACCTATACAGCTAGTAAGAATGTAGAATAAACAATGAAACTAGTAAGGTTCTCTTACATAGATTTGTAGGCCCTTAAACAAATCATATACTACGGAATGCCTTTTCTCTCATTGTACTGGATAGAGTATTGGGCCTGGGGTCAGGAAGACCTGAGTTCAAATACAGCCTCAGATACTTACTAGTTGAGTGATCCTGGGCAAGTGATTTAACCTCTGTCTACCTCAGTTTTCTTAAATGTAACATGAGCAGAATAGCACAGAGCTGTTTAATAGATCAAACAAGGTATTATTTTAAAGAACTTAGCATAGTGCTCATCACACAGAGCTGAATAAATGCTTCTTCCTTTTTCTTTCCCTTCCCTCTTCCACTAGTTTTATAAATAGTAAGTCTAGTTAAAATGATCACTGAAGATAGCATTGAAGAAGCAAAGAAGTCCTCCGAGGACAACATGTAGTCTGAAGGTGGTACATGACAATGAAGATGAACAACCCCATTGACTTGATTCTGCTGGGTATTCATGGGCTATGGTATGATGGAAGGAGTATTAGATTTAGAGCTTTCTAGGTCTGAACCCCATCATCTGCGGGTACCTCATGTTTACTTCTTAGACACTCGGTTTCTTCTCTAGGATTGAGACTTGACCCACCTACCTTTCTGGGTTATTGTGAGGAAAAATGCTATATTCAAAGTATTATAAAAATATGATCTATGTTTAGTCAGCTAAATATTGCAGCCCTCCCTTCCATTGCCCCCTCCACCCCAGTCACAGCAGTTGGAAGGAACCACTCTTTAGAACAGAAGTTCTTTATGATTTTTATATGTATCTTGGACCCCTTTCAGTCTGGTGAAATCAGTGGATCCCTTCTCAGAATAACATTTTTAAATTATGAAATAAAATCCATAAGATTATGAAGGAAAACAATTATATAGAAATAGTAATCAATGTATATGTTTAACCTATATTAGACTGCTGGCTGTCTTGAGGAGGGGTGACAGGAAGGAGGGAGCAAAAATTGGAACTCAAAAAACTTATAAAAATGAATGTTGAAAATTATCTTTACATGTAATTAGAAAAAATAAAAATATTATTTATATGAAAATGAATAGTAATCAAAATATTAAAAATAAAAAGTTCACAGACCTCAGATTAAGAACACCTGGTATAAAAGATTTTTGAGCTGTCCAGGATAATTTGTATAACCCAACTTAGCAGCCTTCAAAGGAAGCAGGAGCTAGAAAGACACATGTCAAGAGGATGGAAGACTCCACAAAAGATTCAGTGAGAGATGCTAATGCAAGAGTGTCACCCAGGTAATAAATTATATGGCATAGGCTTACTATGAACTGGCTGGTAGTTGGAAAATAGAGAGTCATCTGTGCTATCCAAGAAGGATATATTTCCACAGACCCCTGAAGAGACCCTTTGTGTTAAAGGTTGGGCTATGAAACCCAGGCATTTAAAAAAAATGAAATAAAATAAAACCCTCAAAAGGTTTAGATAGGACAGCGAGAGTCTGGCTTTAGAGGCATGAAAATTATCTTCTCTCTCATGCTAATGAAGTTCCCAGGTCATGCTGAAAAGGTTTAGTTATTCAAAAGCTTCTCCATGTAAAGAAAACAACTCACATCATCTTCAAGGGCACAGCTGAGCAGAAGGGTACCTCAAAATAGAGCTGAGTAGAGTGGCCATGGTGAGTAGTAGCCATGGCACCTTGTGCGAATGTAGAGTGGTATAGTGGTAGAGGGGACCAAATGGAGAAAAGCTGATAGCAAAAGAGCAGTTCTGTAGAGAGTACCAATATTGAAGTGAGAAGTCCATCTGTACCTTTCACTGGCGCTAAATTCAGATCAGTACGATATTTCATGAGAACAGTATGGTTCCAGGGAGGAGGGGAAATGAGAGTATCTCTTTATTCTCTTATAAGCTCAGGTGTTATGAGCCCCTTCTGGGTCTTTTGCTGTGTAAATATAACATTTCATGTTTCAAAATCTATGATTTTGAGTGCTATTAAGGGGATACTAATGACTACCCTCAGAGGAATGTCACATACTGAAGATTCAAGTTTTTATTTGGGGGAATAAGCTAATGAAATAAATAGTTCTCCAAAAGCACCCAAACCCTTAGTAAGCAGTAATGAAATTTGAAGTTCCTTTTATATTGCTAAGAGGTACTTAGCACCTAGTTCAGATTAAGCTTCTGTTAAAGAAACAGAAGGTATGAACTCCTGTCTCCTGTTGCTTACAGAAAGGGGTTGGCTGAAACAGGAAGGTAATGCTGTATGTATATAAGGAAAGACCCTGGCTGGGAGAGACAGATCTTGGAGTGAACTCCATGGAAGCAGAAGTTGCTGCCACTGGGAAAGCTGAAGAGGAGCCAAGGAGGCTGAAGAGGAAAGCCTCCCCCAGGCTGAAGAGTATGATTTTGATTTTGAAAACCTGGATGGAGAGATTTTTGATTCTGGGACCCAGCTGAAACTTCTGCTGAGTCTGAGGACCAGCTGGAGCTGACAAAAGACTGAGGAAGCATGAATGTGAAGGATTTAAGACTTTTTCTATTTGTGGCGTTGTTAAGCCTTGACTTCCCAGGAACAGAGACTATGAAGGTCTTGAGATGGACTGGACACTGTGAGCACTAGGGTGGAGCAGGAATTGCACAGAAAGCTGGACAAGGACCTGGAAGTTGTCTGCCTTTGAACCCAGGTAACAGTTTGGTGAATCCAGGTAGGATCTGGGACCATGGAAGGGGATCCATGGAATCTGAGAAACCACCCCGAGTCAACCTGAATATACTGTATATATTGGATACTGTGTACTGACTGAGAAATTGTAAATTTACTAGTGACCTAGGGGTGGAGGGTCTGTGTATTTTCTGATGACTGAATAGTGAATGATGAAGGATGATTGAATGACTGAGTTGACCTAGTATGCCCCATGAGTGGAGAACTTTGACTACTGTACTTTGTGACTGAATTAAGGATTTTGTGAATGCTTGAATTACTAAATGATTGTTCTTTGTTTGAAACTTTGTGACTACTGTAGTGGAAACTATATGGCCATTTTCTGTGATAAGTTGTTGTGAATGCTATATTTTGATTATCTGTGATAAGTTGTAAAATTATGAATGCTGTACCTTGATTTACTGTGACTATTTTGCTTTAATTTGTTGTGGAATAGAGTGTTCACTATACTGTGTAATCAGAACCTTAAAAAGCTGTTCATAGTAGCATTCTTCTGAAAAGCTGCTAGTGCTTGGCTTTACACCCTTCATGTCTGAAGGGATCTTCTGATACAAGGGTTACAATTGAGTCTAATATCTCTCTGTCTATCTATATATCTATCTCTGTCAAGAAATATCAGTATCTATTGACAGACATTTAGACATATCAATATCTATATTAATATAGATAAGAACTGGTGCAAAGTGAAATGAGCAGAATCAGAAAACGATTTATACAGTAACAACAATGTAAAGGCAATCAACTGTGAAAGGCTAAGTAACTCTGATCAATACATTGATCCATCACAATTCCAAAGGACTCATGATGAAAAACTGCACCTCCAGACAGAGAAATGATGGGTTTAGAATGTAGATTGAAGCATATTTTTTCCTCTTTGTATTGTTTTTTTTGAATAAGCTAATGCAGAAATAAGTTTTGTATGACTTCATATGTCCTTTGGGTATTGTATTTCTTGCCTTCTCAATGGAGAGAGAGAGTTTAGAACTGAAAATGAAGATAAAATTAAATATAAAAATAGATGGAGGTATGCATCTATGACTATTATAGATATCTATATATGTGGTTAATAGATAATAAATTACATTCATGGATATCCCTGGAAGAGGCCATTTCCTTCTCTTTATCATTGCTCCATCTCTGAGTACTGCCCATTTCTGAAGTGGAAAGAATGTGGGCTTTTGCAGCAGAGGGCTTGGGTTCCAATCCAGGTCCTCTTAATTACCTGTGTGATATTGGACAAATTATTTTATCTGTCTAGTTTCCTTAATTGCAAAATGAAGAGGTTGGGCTGAATGACCTTTAATGGATGACCTTACAATTCACAGTTAACTAGATGTGGGTCTATTTGTTGGTAGACAGCAAACAACTAAACAGAAACAACAAAATCTTGTTAGAGAAAAAGACTGCTCCATTCCTCTCTTTCTTGCCCCTGCTCCAGCCTTTTACTATGTTTCTATACAACTGATAGGGGCAACTCTCCAAGACTCGGGTTTCCAAGTCTGTTTGGTAGTGGGTTTCCCACACTGATTCCCTACAATGATGAAATAATGCATCTTTCTTCTGCTGAAATACTGAATCCATAGACGTAGCCACAGAGTTTGCACACAGCAGGGCACTATTGATTTTAACACTAGCTGTTTATTCTAACACCTGTGTGCTATACATATGCAGATGAATGTGGTAAAGAAGGGATGGACCATAGAACAGATAGAGGCTATTATTTCCAAGACGTGCGTGTAATTGGGATGTCTTTTCGAAAGTGTTATCTCAGCACCCAGCCTTTATTCTCAGCAAGCTCTCCCCTTAAAGTTGCCGCTTTTTCTTCTTTCCATCATAGCATATCAGGGCTTTGGTTGTTAAGGAAACGTGCAAAGGAAAGATGGTTCAGTATTCCCCATTACAATGATTTCCTGTAATTATTCTAACTGGCTTTAAGGATTCCTGAGAAAGGACCAGTTGTCATTAGTGACTGACTTTAAGGGAATAGGGAAGTAGAGGAATGAAGGGTATTTGTGTGAGGTGGGAAAGACAAACATAGTACACCAGTGGACTAAGCCCTGGAATGATGTCAGGGCTTTGTCATTCATTCTTATGCCAAATCACATTGACCAGACAGCACCTGCTTCTTCATCTATGTAGTGAGAGTAATCCTTGTCATCCACCCATCTCACAGGGCAGTTCTGAAGATAAACAAAAAAAGACCTTGATGTATTTCATGAGTAACCAAGTGCTAGAGAATGACTTACAGTCCAAAATGAGCAAAGAAGAAAGGCTTAGCAGTCTGACAGGCACCCTCTATTCCCCACCCCACAAGGAACAAGTACTCCAAGAAAGATGTTTTAAGAAACTCTGCTCCCAACAAGGGAATTGGGACAGAGGATCTCCTTAGTTCATCAAGAACATACCTCCCTGCTTCTATCAGGGTCTCACAAAAGTTTATCTGGAATAAGATTTGTATTTTTGTCTTTAAAATGTTTATGACATGTATTATTTTTTACATTATTTGCATTTCCATTACTTTTCCCCTTCCTATGCCCAGAAAGCCATCTTAAAGAGCAAAGAAAAGAAAAGATTAAAAAAAAACCCAACCTATCAATGCAGTCTGAGAGCATATGTAATGCTTTGCATTCATACTTGCCCATCTCTACAAAGAAAGAGCGCCACATTTTCTCATCTCTTCTTTTAGGACAATCTTGGTAATTTTAATCACATAATATTTAGTGTTTTAAATGCATACATATAATGCATATTTATATACATATATGTTTTGTAATTGTTTCTAAGTGATGAATCATTTAGGGAACCTGGTTCTTTAATGGCCACCCAGATGGACCTGTACAAGAGCCATTTGTTTCTCTCTGGGTAGAAAGGATAACCTCTTCTAGGGATGCCTCCCATACAGCACTCCTGGTTCACCAGTGACTAAAGATTTTTTCCCTGTTTTGTACCAACACTTGGAAAATGCTGCTTCCACCCCAAAGTTCTCAGGAAATGTCCCTGCTCAGTGATTTCTTCCTTTCCACACCCAGCCCCCACTCCTGCAAGTCTGAAGTTATTAAACCACAATCCATAGCTGAATTGTCTTAATGATTTTGTTGTACAGAGTTCTGGGATATTTTAATGATGCAGACTGCTCAGTAAATGGATACTATTAGGATAGATACTGATGGCATATGGCACAACTCACTGAAATTCACTATGCTTTTTCAATATCAAACCTTACAATGCCAGCTACAAGTGAGCACCTAGCCTGTCAGCATGCATATGCTGGCATCTTTGGCATTTTTATTCTTACAAAAATGAAAGGGAGCTATATAGAGATGCCCACTTATAAAGTACCTTACACTCAGGTTCTCGCTGGACCATCAAGGCAACCCTGTGAGGGAGGTAGTAGGTTGCCTTTTTTTTCTTTCACAAATTTGTGATCATATTTGCAGATCAGTATAGTAAGTCCTCTATTGAGGAAAATTCTTCTACCAATGTAGAACAACAATGTGACTTAGAGTCTTAAAGAGTTTCTTGGAGGCACTGAGAGCTTAAATGGTTTGTCTAGACAAGAGTCACACAGCTCATCTGTTCACTCACTTGTGAACCAGGAGTGCTGTATGGGGGAGCATCCCCATAGGGCTGGGCCAGGTCTCTAATCGCCTACCTATGTAGCCTCTTATAGCATAAGCAATATTATCCTTATTTTAACAGATGAGGAAACTGAGGCATAGAGAAGTTAAGTATCTTGCTCAAAGTCACCCAGTTCATGAGGGACTGTATTGAGACTCAACCATAGGTCTTTGGCCTCCAAGGTCAGTGTTCTTTCTATAATCTTAAGCTGCTTCTAAATTAAAAGGTCACGTCTTAGACCTGGCAGTATACCACTATAAGCAGTTTGGGAATCTTAAGTTTTGACTTAAAACATCTTCTCTCCCCCCTTTTTCTCTCTTGGCCTTTAAAAAGTGCTGATTGCTTTCCACCTTTTTTAAATTCCCTGACCTCCTGCCCCACCCCCCTAATTTTCATCTCTGTCCTATCTTTCTCTTTCATAAAATTACTTTCAGGCTTAATAAAGAACATGGCCTAAAACCAAAGAAACAGATTAGTTTTATTTTTATTACTATTTATTACTAAAATTAAGTTTTATCATTTTATTACAAACAGATCAACTCCAGGAAAGGACAGTGTTTATTTTTCTTATAAGGGTTTATGCAGTGAGTTCATTTTCTTTAACTTTCTAGTTTATAAGTAGGTAACACTTGAAAGTAATGGTATACTAATTAATGCTGAATCATTCTGGATTTTTCTAATAAAAATGTCATACTTAAACTCAGGCTATGGTCCATTAACACAGCATTACTACAATGGATTTTAAATAAATTCATGTAGACACCTCCTTACATACAGGAAGATCCTCAAAGTCTTTTGAAATGAAATATGCCATTTTGCTAGTGTTATATCCCATATCAAGGGGGGAAAAGCTTGTTCATTTAACCCAAATCCATAGAGAACTAGATACCTGATTTACTTCAAAGAGAGAAGGTCATGAGTTCCTTTCGGGAAATTTGCAAAGAGATAACTAACTGGAAGGATTTCCTAAGGAATGTTTTTTTTTCTAAGCAGGCTTGGAAATAGCCTTGATCTTAATATATATCTTAATCTTAATATAAAAATCACAGCAGATACATTCCCACTATTAGGCATATAACCCAAGGAGTTGAAAGACGAATAAAAAGTCTCATATATATCAAAATAATAGCACTACTTCTGTGGAAGTAAAGAACTGGAAACAAAGTAGATACCTACCAACTAAATTATGGTACATGCACAATATAATTGTACCATAAGAAATTAATAATGTGAGGAATTCAGAGAAACAGAGGAAGACATAAGAACTGATACAGAGTGAAGTAAGAATAACCAAGACAGCAGCATACAAAATGGCTATAATAATATAACTGAGAAGAAGAGGAATGAGAATGAGAAGGAGAAGGAGGAGAAGGAGAGGGAGAGTGAGATGGAGAAGAAGAAGAAGGAGAAGAAGGAGGAGAAGAAGAAGAAGAAAAAGAAGAAGAAGAAGAAGAAGAAGAAGAAGAAGAAAACAATTAAATGCTATATAATTATATTGATCAAGAAGGGCTGAGAAAACACATCTTTTCCCCTGTCTTGGCTGACTTGGTGACTCTGGTGGGGAATACTGCATGTGCTGTCAGTCACAGTTGAGTTATTGACTGGTTTTCATAGGTTTCTTTCTTTTAAAATTCTTTTTCAAAAAGGATGATTCATCATGCAAGGGGAGAGAGATCTTCAGAAATTAGGGTGAGGTAAAAACAAAATAAAATTCAAAATAATTATAATTGCTTAAATGTATAATGCTTGACAGTGTACAAAGCATAATCTCCACCATAATCCTGTTAGCCTCCTCCTCAACTATTATTTAACAAAGGAGGAAACTAATGCTCAGGGGTGTTAAATGAGTTGCTCTGTGTCATATAGCAAGGAAATGAAGGAACCAAGACTTCGAATCAGGGGTCCTGACCTCAAATGCAGAATTCTTTCCACTCTACTGTGATCCTCAAAATGCATTGATTGGTTCTGACATAAAGCAGGTCAGTGAATTCACTGGCTTTTAACAGTTTCACATATTGTTTGCAAAAGTCTCCAGGCTTTAGAGATTTGCTGGATCACTTGACTTGCATCACCTTCATCAAACAGTTTTAACAGATCTATGAACTATTTTTTGCTATTTACATTAACAGGGATTTAGACGGGACTTGGGACTTCATATACATAGGGAGCACCAGGATGTAGAAATTCTTTTATCCATACAAGTGAGCACCTTATCTGCAACTCAGAGTTTCCAAGAGTTACCAGGGCACCAAGAGTTTATATAACTTGCCCAGAGGCAGTATAAGTCAAATATGGAACCTGAACCGAGGTCTTCCTGGCAAGAAGGAAGTTACTCTGGTAGTTTCTTGTTTATGAATAATTAAGTTACTCTAAAAGGTAGGATGTGATAGTGCATAGAAAACCATTCTTGAAGTCGGGAAGACCTAGCCAAGGAGGGAAAGGGTAAGAGAAGAGGGAGAGGAAGGTGGCTAAGGGATAAGCTATGGTATTCTTCTTCCCTCTATCCCTCTAATTCCATCTCACCCAGTGTTTCCTTCTCCGAGTCTCCTCTTTCTTCTGATACCAGACCCTCACTCTGTTCATTCAGTACACTCAATCTCTCTTCTACTCAAGGCTTGAAAAACTTAGGGTTTGAACTGGTCTTCCACCCTACAGATCAGTGGTGGCAAACAAATGGAAACAGAGCCAATAAAATACCCATAAAGATCCTTGCAGTTTGCATGTTGACTTAGAAAACTACATATCACTATTATCTATGTTCTACTATATTTTTATTTATTTTGTTAAGTATTTCTCAACTATCTTTCTAATTGGTTTAGGCCACACTCAGCAGGGTTGTTGGCTCCAAGTGGCCAAGATGCATATTTGATATCTCTGCTAGAGATGAGCCACAGGGTGTGACCAGGTTTCCAAAGCAATCCAAACGCCCTTCAGGTTAATATTACCCCAGTTCATCCAAGGGCTTTTTTTCTTTGCACTTGATTTTTGACTGATTGAGACTTGTTCTTACCTCATTAAAGCACCAAAGTGTAGCATTGCATCACTTACTCTTAGTGAGATGGGATAATTTGGCTGATTCACTCAATCAAGTCCCATCCATAACGCTTCCCTGTGACTGGTTATCAACACTGGGATTGGAACCACTCAGGCAAACTACTAGTGAGTTCAATAGCAGAAGCTACAAGAGAAGGTAATGAATGGTATATTGGAGGGAATGGGCCTTCATTTAAGGAAGAAGTAGGCACATTCTCAGTGTAGGTCGTCATGGGGTTTAGAGAGTCCTGGGTAACAGAGCTGCAAATATGCTAGGAAAAATGATCAGAAAAAAGGACTTTCTAGTGACTAGTTTATTATACTTTTATAATGTGTTCCCAGAGACAGTCAACAATGACAGTATAGGTCTATAGCAGGTTGATACAACAGATTAGCATTATTGCATCTACCAAATAAATTTCCTTGATAAGAACAGGGAGGAGGTCTTAGAAAAGTGGTAAGATAAACAGTGTACCTAGGAGGAAGGTAGTCACAGATTAGGAGAAAAACTCTGAGATTACCATAGCTAGTATAGAACACCCTGGAGACAACTGGTGTGGTGGAAAACACAACAAAGAAACCAAAAGCACCAGACTTGAAACTGGATGCCCTTGGTTCAAATCCTGCTTCTTTGTCTAACTGTGTGACCTGGACCTCTCTGGGCCTCAGTTTCCTTATTAAAGTATAATAAACTAGTCACAAAGCCCCTTTTTCTGATCATTTACATATGAGTAAACTGAGGCAAACAGAGTTAAAGTGACTTGCCCAGGGTCACAAAGACAGTAAGTTTCTGGAGTAGGATTTGAACTCAGGAAGATGAGTTTGTCTGACTCCAGGCTGGGCACTCTATCCACTGCCTCACCGTGCTGCTATATTTGAATATAATTTGTTTCCTTTGTGATTCTATATATTTCATTTTGTTCACTTAAAAACATTCTTCTGAGAAGGGGGTCCACAGACTTCAATTGAACTGCCAAAAAAGCTAAGAATCCTTGTCTTCAGATCTCTTCCAGCTCTAAATACACATTCCTATCACATGAAATCTTTTGCAGTTTATAGGAAGCTAGGACTTATCAGACCCCACTACAGCCTCAATAGGAGCCTTGCTCCCTGTTAAGACCACGGCATCCCCAGAGACTGTCATTGCTGTGCTACTGCTAGGAGACAGGCTTGAGACATGGAAGAGAAACTGCTCACTTTTCACTGTTCCAGCCAAACTAAGTCTGTGGCCAGACCTTGTTCACATAAGGATGCAATCTTTATTCTACAGGCTTGGCAGTTTCAGGGTTTTTGCATATTGTTTCATTTCCCCTTAGTTCCCTAGTAAAGCCTGATAATCACTAAATATCATATTTTGGCCAAAATCTGAAATAATCAAACAGGCTATTTTGTCTCATTTTTAAAAGGCTCCTTTTTAATGTTATATCAGCTATTCCAGAGACAAGATAAGGCTGGGAATAGGATCATAAATTCCAAACAGACCCAGCTTTGTCTTGCTTCTCTGAGTGAGCCTGAAGAATATCTCTTCTTATGTCAACAAACCAGAAGAGGCCTACTTTATGGCCCTTCAGGACAAGACCCTCAACTCAGGGCATTAACTTAAGAAATGGGACTTTTTCCTACATTAAGTTTTTCTGGGCATATACCATGTTATGGATTGTTAATGGTAAAGAAAACACAGATATTCTGGATCATAATTTCAATTGACATTTTGTCATCTCTCTTATTTTATTGTATTTACCATTTATCCAATTACAAAAATTCATTTCTCATGCAATGATTAAACCATTATGGGGATCATAAATTTGTGTAACTCAGCCCCCTTAATTGGGGTGGTCCCAAAATATACTTTAAGCTCTCTCATTCTTTTGTTAGTCAGTCAGGACTTAGCTCCTGCCTCCTGGCACAAATACTGCTAGCCTTAAGGTAATAAGGAATAAACTCTGTAACTGTATACCACTACCTGTTTGTCTCCTTTAACCAGACTTTTAAAGGTCAACAAGCTTATGTGTTTACAAATAAAAAATCCTGAACTTTGTCTCAGCAGGACTAAAAGTAAGTCAAGTACCAACTTAGACCAAGAAAGCTAAGATCTTCTGAGAGGACAAGTGATGCAGGCTGTTTAAAACAGTTCCTTTATCCACAGAAGGATGGAGATATGCTAAGAGAGACAGCTGGAATGACTACTGAATATCCATAAATGCTGGCCTTGATGCCAAAGGAATTGGACAACTGTTTTCAAGTATTTGAAGACTTGTCATATGGAAGAGGGACTGGATTTAGTCTGTTTGGTTCCAGAGGGCAGAACCATGAATAATAAATGCAAGTTTCAGAGAGGTAAATTCACTCTCAAAGTTAGGAGAACACATTCTAACAATTAATTGTCTAGGAGGGGGATGGATTACTCTGAGAGGTCATATTTTCTCCCTCCTCACGGATCTTCAAACAGAAACTAGATGAGCATTTGCTGGGTTTGTTATAGGTTAAGAGTCTTTTTAGGATTGGGTTGAACTAGATGATCCACAAGGTGCCTGCCTTCCAGCTATCAAATTCTGTAAATCTGTGATTTCTGATCGATCCCAGTATTTAGGTTTAGCTGATCTACTCATGACTGGTATTATTTAAAAGTAACTGAGGTTTGCTGATCTTAAAATGAAACACCATGCACCCCTTTACCATATTCATGTAAAATCCCGCTGCCCTTTAACTTCTGATATACAGAAGGAGCTAGTCAGTTCCCTGGCTTGGACTGGTTGTCTAGAATATGCCTATTTGCATATAGTTATTGCTTCCTCAAGGTAGGGAATAACCAGGGACTCAAGATGGTAACAGTGCAAAGGAAAAACAACTTATTTTCTTTTCTGAGTGAATAAATGTTCCATTCATGACTGTTATTTTATCAATAAGGCCTGAAGTTAGGTTAATTCAATGTGAGACTTTGCCTATAATTCCTTGAAATTTCCAAATGACTAAAACATGGAGGACTGGAAAGGAAACAAACATTTATTGATTGAAGTTTTAGAAATACCCAAATTAAAGACTAAGGACATATGAAAGAAGATGCTATCTGCATCTAGAGAAAAAACTGATAAAAGAAGTATGTATAGGATGATTTTACACATATAAACACACATGCAAATTTGGGTCTAATGATAGCCACCTTGGGGGGAGGGAAGAAAAGAAGAAAAAGTTTGCATAACTTTATTATATATTTAAAAGGAATAGCAAGTTGTACACAATATATTTACAGTTCCATGTGTAATCTTTTTAAAAATTATACTGTTATAGAAGAAAAACTTGTCTTTTTACATAACTTAATTTTTTTTAATTAACAAAAAAAACCCAGTAAGTACAGAATTGGGAAGACCTGGATTGACAACAAGTTCAACATATCAAGAGTTTTTGGTTTACGGCTGATCTAATTGTACTGAATATAATACAGATGTAAATTAATAAAAGCATAAACGGCCAGATGAAGGGAGGGAAGGCCTCCACTGTACTCTGACACAGTAAGGAATAGTGTTTCTTTCCTTCCTGAGATTGTCTCTTAGAAAGTCTTTCAAATACCTAAAGATGGCACCTCCTTAGCACTGTGCTAAGTACTTTACAAATATTATCTCAAGTGACCGTTGAAGAAACTAAGGCAGATAAAGATTAAGTGACTTATCCAAAGTCAAGTGGCTAATAAGTATCTGAGGCCAGATCATCGTGCTACTTTTAGGGCTACATAGGGTCCCTAGAAAAAGATAAGTAATTGTGGACCTTTTTAGGGAGAAAGGAGAACTCATGAGAAGAGGACTTGAGTTTTTGGCAATTATTTTTATTCCAATTCTGCTTAAGACAGTCTCTTATAAAGTCCTTCAAATACCTGAAAATAGTTGCAATTTCCCTCTCTTTCTTGAGGGTAAATGTCCTCAAGACCCCTTAACCGTTTCTTATTCTGACATGCTTTTCATCTTTCTTACCATCTCATCATCCTTCTCTGGTTTCTTAAAGACTCTTCAATTCTGACAGCCAGAACTGAAGACATTATTCCATATTGCCTGAGAGTACAGCGGAGGTCTTGCCTCCCTTCATCTGGCCATTATGCTTCTATTAGTTAAATCTGTATTACATTCAGCTCAATTAGACTTGCAATAAACTGAAAACTCTTGGTATGTTGAACTTGTTGTCAGTCCAGGTCTCCTCAATTCTGCACTCACATAACTGTTTTCTTGAATCAAAGTTTAGTATATCTCTTAGTTCCAATTTCAGTGTTGATTCATCATTCCAGCCTATACAGAATCCACTCATGAATGAGGCACGAAGCAGCTTGCTATAGTGAATAGAGCATTGGACTTGGAATCGGGAACACCAGATTTTGAATTTCGTATACTTATTATATATACATGATCCTGGTCTGATCACTTAACCTTTCTCAGCCTCAGTTTGCTCATTAGTAAAATGGGGATAATA
>CM053599.1:163092238-163203882 GCA_028646575.1 Pseudocheirus occidentalis | reverse complement strand
TTTGTCTGATCTTTGCTCTCAAAATGTAATCTTAGGTAAATCACTTCATCTCTATCTTCTTCAAGCCCCTCAACTATGAAATGGAGATAATAACAATATCTACTTCCCAGGGTTGCTGTGAGGATGAAATGAGGTAATATTTTGTAGAGAGATTAGCACAATTCCTGGCACACAGTAGGTGCTTTAAAATGCCTCTTCCCACCCTACCCAACCCCCTTCCTACATAAAGGATTTCAAAGAGATTAACATTAGGACAAGAAGAGACTGAGAAAACATGTCACTGATGGAAGCAGAGGGAAGAGAGTAATGATGACATTTGGTTATCAGTGTGAGGGGTAATTTGCAATGAAATTTCCCCATTCTGAAAAATCAAATCTAGAATGGCTTCAGTATTCACTAGGTCTAGGTTTAGGTCACCTGACCTTACAGGAATCTGGAACTTATAGCAATGGAGACCCTCACCAGGCCATCTCAGCACAAGATATGCCAAATAAAGATAAAACTGCTTTCCTGGCCTTGCATTGGACACTCACATGTTTCCGTGTCCTTTGCCTCCTAGATAGATTCCCACACTTAGGTCATGGGCCAGCCTCCCCACCAATGAGAGAGAACACCAGTTGGGAGGGTTGGGTTTCTGCATTAGAAGGTTATATAACCATGGGTTTACTTCTACCTGTTGCTCTCTCCCTGGCAAATGCCATTTGAGCTACAGGGAGGGGAGTCCATTCTCATGAGAAAGAATAAAGACCTTTTCTGATCTCAGATTCAGACTCTGAACTCTTTCATCCCACATATCAATGAGGATAAGGAGTCACTTGTGACTATGGCCCCTTCTTAACTATATATTTGATATGTAATTGATTCAGAGAACAATATTCTCAATATCTATATTAAAATGTCTGTAAATGAACTAAGGCAAATATTTTCAGTAAAAGCTAGAAAAGGAGTTCTTAACCTTTTTTGTGTGTATCATGGACCCCTTCAATAGCTTCATGAAACCTACAGATATCTTCTCATAATATTTTTAGATGCATAAAATATAACACATAGGATAATAAAGGAAACCAATTGTGTTGAACTTTAGTTATCAAATTTTTAAAGTCACCAATCCCAGGTTAAGAACCCCTGTGTTAGAATTTTGAAAAGAAAATTCACAAGGAAAATATAAAATTTTTTTTCCCAGCAAGATGAAGTTAAAATAAGCCTTCAAGAAGACAGGTCCCACATCACTACAGCTACACAGGTCCAGTGAAGGCAAGAACAATTTAAATGAAATTAAATTTAGTCAGTTCCAAAAAAGAGACACATGTAATATTAATTTCATGGGTGTACAGATGTGTAAACCTAACAGATGATACATAAATGAGAAACACAGAGAAATGACATTTGGTTTAATCCTGCATGAATGGGTTGAATTTATCAGAATTGTGATTTTATATTAGTACAACTACAGTTCCAACAAGCAGATTCACTACAAGGTCACACAAAGCTTCCTAATTACAATTCACTTTTCCTAGCTTAGTGACAGTCTATTGACAACATAGGAGAGGGCCACACGCATGGCAGACCATTCACACAATGGACACTGAATCAATAGCTAGACAAGCACTTTAGGCTGAGCAGAGTCTCTAAGTAAGTCTGAGGTATCAGTTATGCATTCTTTCACTCAGGAGCTATTGTCTTTAAGGTCAAGGTCAATAATGCTTCAGGACAGAAAGAAGCAGATAGAGTCCTGCCTGAAATAGAAATGTGGCAATCATTTTCTTAGGGGCAGCTGGGTGGTGCAGTGGATAGAGAATCCCTTCTAGAGTCTAGAAGATCTGAGTTCAAATTTAATCTCAGATACTTCCTAGCTGTGTGAACCTGGGCAAGTCAGTCCCTATATGCCTCAGTTTCCTTATTTGTAAAATGAGCTAGAAAAGGAAATGGCAAACCACTGCAGTATCTCTGCTAAGAAAACCCTAAAAAGAGTCACTAGGAGTCAGAAATGACTGAAAATCAATCAGCAACAACCAAAGTAACTTTTTACCAATACTTTCCCTGTATATACTTTTTTTGAACCTTTTGTTTAAAGGTTGTTTGTTGTTTTTTTTAAACCATTCTTTACATAGTCTAAACCATGTAGCAGAGACAGTAAGACAAGCACTGATTAGTGCACATCAACACACTGAGTACCCACAACTTGATGACATTCTGGGACATAAGCGGTGAGGCAGATAAAATAAGAGGGAAAGGCATGCCCCTTCTATATGGTGAGTGGCTAATTTGCATATGAAAGGGTTAAGGAATGACATTTATTGGTTAAGACAATGGAGTCTGCCCCTTTTCTTCATCCGCTAATCACCACAAGATAACAGGAGGAAGAAGGAATTTAAAATAATTGACTCTGACCTTGCTCTAAATAAAGCTATGAAGTCAGTCAACAAGAGAACCAGCAATGGAGGAAGAACCCTATTGAGAACTAGCTCTTAACCTTTTAATTTGCATTACCCAGATAGTAAAACAAGGGATGGGGAATTTCATCCCCCTTCCCTCGCTGGCAATTGCTTTTTAGAGCAGAAGCTCATAAGAATAAGAGATCTATTCTTGAAAAAGGTCCAAGAGGAGAGCTCAAATATGACACCGAATTGAGTAAAAAAGAGGAATTGAGAGTCTAGTGCCTGGATCTGGGATATTGTTTGGGATCTGACAGGCTTCAGGACTGAGGTTCCTATTGGTCCTGGGTTGAGTGGGGACTCCACTTCTTTCCAAAAGCACACAGTAGTGCCCTATACCAGGATGTCAGCTGAACCCAAATGTAGAGGCAGTGAAAACTAAAGCCAAGCAATGAAGCAGCATCCTACAGTGCCCAGAGGAGCAGTGTCTGACAGTGATAAGCAGAGTAGCATATGGTATAGACAGTATGAGGACATCAGCATCCTAACACCCCTGAAGCATGAGAGATATGAGTTGCCCCTCCTTGAATGTGTCTTGATCACATGTGTTCCCTACATGTTTTCCTCTCTAGTAAGTGTTTCTGTTTTTCCTGATGATGCCATGTATATTTGTATGAGAATGTGCCTCAGGTTTATCTTACTATGCTACTTCATTAAATGCCTTTGATTTTGAGCTAAAGGTAGATATATCAATGGGAGATCGGGTACTCCAATTTTAGGGATAAGAACTGGTGAGTTTCTTGAAATTAGGGTAGATATCTTTTCGAAGACCCAAACTGTGAATTCCCATGGGGGGTGGAGAGGGAGGATTATATCTCAAGAGAGGCACTTTATCAGAGGTGTCAAACTCATGCCTGATTTAAAGTGGCTGGCAAAACTCTCTGAGAGCTGTGTGACCTAGATTAAAATGTAATTTGGAAATGTTTAGTAAAATAAGTAAAAATACAATAGAACATAGGTAATGTTATTATGTGGTTTTCTAAATCGATATATGACTCTTAGCGATCTATTATATTTTAGTTTGACAGCACTAAAAGATTTCAACTCAAGGAACAATGTCCAAAAGGACCCTGCTTGCAATTTAATAAGGCTTTAAAAGGTCATATGATATAATGGAAAGAACACTAACCCTGGAGTCAGCTCAGCCAGTCATGATGAATCACTGGAAAAGTCATTAATCATAGGAGTTTAAATCTAGAATTGGCAGGGACCTTACTTAGTCCAACCCTCTCATTTTAAAGATGAGGAAACTGAGGCTAAGAGAAGCTAAACTCATCTGGGATCACAAGGCACCTAAGTGTCTGAAGCAGGATATGAATACACATTTTCCTAATTTCTAGTCTAATTTTCTGTTCACTATACAATGCACTAAGTTTCATTTTCCTCATCTATAAAATTATGATGACTTTTTTCACCATTTACTCTTTGGAAACTATGAAGCTCTACTTGTATGTGACATATTACTATTAAACTTGTGTGTTTGTGTATAGAGAAACAGGCACACCAAGACCCACTAGATCCTCTATGATGATGCCAAAATGTTGTGTGACACCTTAAAGTGGAAGCATCAGGGGAAACCAGAATTGGTCTCTCTCTCTTTGCCTCTGTCTCCTTCTGTCTCTGTTTCTCTCCCCCTCTCCTAAAAGCCTTATACTACAGTGAACATATGTTAAGACTAACCTGTCAGGCAATGACAACTAAATTACTAACTTCTGCTTCCCATGTGCCCCTTATCCTTGTCAGATAAGCAGTCACATTAACAGGAAGCAAGCAATCAGAAGTTTGTGCTGTATTAGAGAAGGTGACCCTTTTGTGGACAAGATGAAATAGCTAAGTGAATATACTTAGGCCATGGGGAATTGAGGGTTCCAGTTTTACTTCTATTTCAAGAAGCAGCCTAGCATCATATGCCTACTGATGTGTAAAGAAAGCCTGAGAGACAGTCACCCTATTCCAATAGCATCTTCTAGATGCAAGAAATTGTGCTACTATTATCACCATGTTACTGAAAGTGCTAAAAGGTAGAGGTCCACTTGAAGTTTGTTCAGCACTAGGTCCTGGACAGCAGCAAGCAAAGCAATAGGAAAGGATTCCAGGACCAGGGAAGCAAGGCACACCAACAAAACTGAAGGGTTGAATCAGAACTAAGGGAGCAACAGAAATTCAGAGTCAATTTAGCCCAGTTATCCAAAATTTGTCTAAAAGATAAAAAGAATGAAGACCAGTAAAAATTGGTAGATGGCTAAATAGTTGGCAGTCAATAGTCAGGAGGCTCACAGAATCTTTGGGAGCAGAGGAAAGACAATTTTCTCTTTCACAACAACAGGTATAACACAGTGCTAACAATGTAGAAATGACCTTGATAACCTAGGCAGCTTGCTTTCTCAGCCTCATTTACCTTATATATTCTCTCACCTTATACATTTTGAGAGATAGTAGGGGGTAGAAGGGCCTGGTGTGCTATGGTCCATAGGGTCACAAAGAGTCAGACATGACTAAATGACTAAACAGCGACACTAACAACAACATCCTCCCCCTAAAAAATCCTGAAACCTTGCTGTGATAAGAACTTTAAACAGCTGACTAGCTGGGCAAAAAATGTAGAGATGGGGAATTAGCCACTAATTAGACTTAGGCCACTGCTATTGAGGCATAAGAGGTATAAGAAAAAATTCCCCAAAGGAAGAAAATGCTAACTGAGAAGGGTCAGCCTTACAAATGGAGAGAATAATCACTTGTCTAGGGGTGTGTGGAGAAAAGACATTCAATTCACTCAAGTTTTGGACCTTCTCTTTACAAAGCATTCTTCCTTGCTAGTGGATCTGCTAAAAGAGTGCTCTACTGACATATTGCACTAGTGCTACTTAATTACAATCCATTATGTCCCCTTTGTATTACCAACAATGTGCAAAGTTTTTATCTTTAATTCTTCACAGTCCAAAAACTCGCTATATGTATGGTGCCTGAAGGGTTCTGGGAATAATTTTATACATGGGGGGAGGGGAAGAAACCCAATTTTCTTTTAGTATATTACTTGTCAGACAGCAAAATGGAATATAATTATGGTGTGACATTTCCAACAGCAAATATGTTCCAGTGTAAGCAATTAACACCAGTTCTTTTGGCAGACTTTAAAAGATTACTCAGAGAGGGTGGTAAGTTATAATACCATATGAATAATAAACAACATTGTAGAATCACAGCAAAATTATGTGCACCTCTCTCAAAGTTCAAGTGTCATGATGAAAACACTGGACAACGTTTAACCCTTTCTTGTCTTTGCAAGGGAAGCCAGTTTAGATGACAGACTATTTGGATTGATATGAATTATTTATTTACATTCACACTCTTCATTTGAAAATAATCTGTCCATGAATGTTTCAACTGCAAATGGCTAATGGAAAAAAAAACAGTACTTGGCCTGTATAAAGACCCTGGTGGATAGTGAAGAAAGTGGAGCAAAGTACATCAAGGTCCACCATGTTTCATACAGTCAGAAAAAAAGGAGTTCTATCAGCATCACCTTGGTCTTCATAGTCAGTAAAAAAGGCAGCATCTCAAGAACAAATGGAAGCCAATTAATGAAGAACAATTACTTCAGGACAGTCTCCCAAAGTAGTTAATTGTAGAACTACAAGGAAAGGTGGAAAGAAATGCCTCTTGGTGACAGTTTGTTACCTTCCAAAGTCATTCTAGATAAGTGAAAGATGATAAAAGAAATTGACTACTGGATGATCTCCAGAATATTTCATAGTCAACATACTATTCATAAGATCCTTGTAATCAAACTAGGAAGCTGAGGAAGTTATATCTTAATATTGTACTTCATAGTGACTTCCTTTAATAGGCTGGCCTTTGATGAATAAGGGAATTTTGAAATACAAGGTGGTATTAATATATAATAAATAGATAGTATCAATGGGGAGGAAGGAAAAGGGGGAAATAACTTTTAAAGACCTATTTCAGTTTACTATCTTTTATACATTCTTCATTCTAGTCAAATTGACCTGCCCATTTCCCCTTGAACTTGGCAATCTGTCTCCTTTCTCAGCATCTTTGACAAGCTAAAATGCATTCTCTTTTCATCTCTGTTTCTTAGAATTCCTTCCTTCCTTCAAAGCTCAGCTCATGCGCCACTTCTTAAAAAAAGACTTTCTTAATCCTTCTGACTGGTAGGGTTTTCACCTAATACTTAGTATTAACTTGTCTATGTATAAGTTGAATATACCAGTAGGATGTAAGATACTTGAGGACAGTTGTTGCTTCATTTTTTTGCTTCTATATATAACTATGTCAGATACAAACAGCATCTGACATATGGTAGATACTTACTAAATGTTTGCTGAATTGAGTTGAAACTCTTAAAGATTTTATGCCTTAGATCGCCAAGAAGTAAATCAGGAGGCCTCTACATCTTGCTACAGTTGGTGTTTGGAAATGAACTAAATATTTGCAACTACTCCTACTCTCTAGGATTTAAACAACACCTACTAAGTGCTCAATGTTTACAAATATTTTCTCATGAAAGTGGATAGAGTGCCAGACCTGGAGTCAGAAAGATCTGATTTCAAATCTACCCTCAGACCCTCACTGTGTGACCCTGAGCAAGTCATTTAATCACAATTGCCTCAGTTTCCTCATCTGTAAGATGAGCTAGAGAAGGATATAGTAAACCATTCCAGCATCTTTGACCAGAAAACACTGAATGGAGTCACAACGAGTTGGACATGACTGAAAAAGACAAGCCTAAGTGCTGTCCCACAAGGAGCTTAGAATCTAATGAGGGAAGACATTATGCATAATAAGAAACTGAAATGCTGTGGGAGGGTGGGGAAGGCAACTGGCAGGGGGTCATGATGGACAAGTCTGAAGGTGTGCAATTGGGTGTAAAATGGAGAGATGGCTGGCCTGGGTGGCCCCCTTAAATGGAAGTTTTGGAAGAAGTTCTCTGCCCTCAGATCCAAAGGAGATCAGAGGAGATCAGAGGAGATCCAAATCTAAAGAGTACTGATGAGATGTGATTCTAGAGCTGATGTGCTCTTACAAGATGAAGAGGTTCCTGGGGCATGTTGAAGGCCAAAGGAGGACAGTTTATTAAGAAATGAAGAAATGGCTGGTTGGGCACCCTTCTTAAATGTAGATTCTGGGAGGGGCTCTCCACTTTGCAAAAATTCTGAAAGGGGCACCAGCTTTATCCTTAATTTCCCTCTCCTTCCCAATAAAAGCTTAGCTTCTGGGTTGATATTCCTAGACTTGCCTTCATATTAGAAGTTATAAGTAAGAAAAGGAAGAGAATCAGATGAGACTTTTATGTGGTAGAACAGAACAACCCAGGAGGAGCTCATCAGGAGGTGACTGCGTATCTGTGTTTGTGCAATGGGCTTTACTATGTTTTGCCAGAGGTCTAAAGGCACAATATATATCAAATTCACCTCATGTGGGTAACAACATATCAAAAGGTCAGCAACGGTTACATCTTGGACAACAGCTTTGGATCCTGTTCCCCTTTACCTGTGACAGAGATCATGGGACCTGTACAATTAGACCCTGATATGACCCTGATAATTGATATCTGGTTTTCCTGGCTGTATTTCCTGATTTTTCTCCATTTCTGATCTCAACCCACTTTCTGACTTACTATTTCACCTAGATTACTTACTCTATATTTAGGTTACCTACTTTATTCCTCAACTCTTGGCTATGTTCTTAACTACCTTTTTGACTTAGCAGTTGGTCTTCCTTGTTTCCCTATTTAATAATAATAGTAATAGGTCTCACAGGGGCAGCTAGGTGGGACAGTGGACAGTGCTGGACCTAGAGTTAGTGAAACCTGCATTCAAATCCAGTCTTAAACATTTACTAGCTGTGTGACCCTGAGCAAGTCATTTAACCTCTCTGTCTGCCTCAGTTTCCTCACCTGTAAAATGTAGTAAACAATAGCACCTACCTCCAAAGGTGGTTGTGAAGACTAAAGAAGATAATATTTGTCAAACACTTTGCAAACCTTAAAGCACTACAGAAATGCTACCATCATCATCATCAATCCTGTGGGCTCCTCAACAGCAGGGACTGAATCCATGCTTCTATTTACACCCCCCCCACCCCACTGCTTTGCACATAATAACTACCTAATAATTTTTTTCATTCATTTATTCATTTTCAGGTGAATTTAATCTTGATGACAAAATAACAAAAATCAGCTTTCCTTTGTGTTTGGACCTTACCTCCAATACACCTACAGGGAATTAACAGCAACAAGATTTAATAATTTAACAATATTAATAACTAGTACTTATATGGCCCTCAAGATATGCAAAGCACTTCACATTTATCTCATTTGGTTCCCACAACAAGTTCATAAAGTAGGTGCTATCCTCAATTTACAGATGAGGACACTGAGGCAGACAGAGATTAAGTGACTTGCCCAAGGGTCACACAGCTAGAAAGTATCTGAGGCTTCTATCCACCTAGATGGTATAATTTAGGCTGAGTGAACAGTGATTCTACATAGTGGTTCACAGGTGAGAGGGTACTGAGCTCTAAAATCCCACCAACTAGTCGGGGCTACTGGGATTCTAAATTTTTAGTAGTTTGTAATCACTTAATCTCTTAATCTCTCATTTCCTCATCTAATAAAATGAGAGATTAGATGGCCTCTGAAGTCTTTTCTGACTCTGTATTTATGATACTATAATTTTATTTCTTCATATCTGACTCTTTGGCTCCAGATACTTGGAAATTTGCTGTGGATTTTCTGTGTCAGAAAACCCTGACATTGGCTCCTCTGCTTTTCTTTTCCTCTAGTCAGATCTTGATATAGTGGTAAGAGCAGTAACTGGATATAGAATAGGAGGACCTGGGGTTGCATTACGAATCTGTTTATTCTCAGAGTGATCCTGCCTGGGTTACCACCCTTCTGGTTCTCATTTTTCTCATGATTAAAACAAAATGATTAGCATAAATGGTGTCTGATATCCCTTCATAACCCTAAATCCTAGTCACAAGGAGAATGCTTATATTTCCAGTGAGATTCTACCTCAGTGAAAACTGTTGGTGCCATCTTGAGCACAGGGTGGCAAAACCAATTCTTTCCTCTCTGGTTTGTAACCCTAGGAGAACTTACAATTGAATCTTCTCAAAAATTGGACAAGATACCAGATAAAGAAAACAGTATGAAAATGATCACCTTAAAAATTATGAGTAAGCATTAATCAGTTCTCAGCGCATCAGTAAACATCTTTAAAGACTATTGGCCGAGATATTCTCAGCTATGCATTTTGGTCTCATGTTCTGTTTAACACAAATGTGGTTAAGCTACACAGGATAAGAAGAGTACCAAGAATACACCTTAGAGAGTCTTTAGTCAGATAAGCAAGTATATAATTTAAGTATTATACTACTATATACGTCCAGCACTCTACTAGGACAGGTGGGCAGATATGAGAGAAGTATGAGATCTAGTTGGGAAGAAAAGATTAAAATACATGAAGTCATTAGAAAAGATATCTAGCGCTAACAAATCAGGAATTCATCACACAATTTGCTAATGAGGCGCCATGTTTTAAAGCTCTAAATTTGCATTTCACCTCCGTGGGTCTCTGTGTGATTGGTATTCATAAATCATGACAGAGATATCTCTTTGGCTTGCTTCTGAGGATTTAAAAATACATGCCGCTGTGCGCCTTTCAAATTTCCCATCTATCTTTCCAAAGATCTTACAAGATAGCTAGATTGTACTGGTCCTTCATTGCTCGTAGGAAGGCCATGGATGCTACTGTAAAACACTTAAACTGTCATGCTACCTACATAGTTTATCAGACAGTGATATTTCATTTCTGGGGCGACTAGGTGGTGCAGTGAATAGAGCACCGGCCCTGGAATCAGGAAGACCTGAGTTCAAATCCGGCCTCAGACACTTAATACAAAAACTTGCCGTGTGACCTTGGGCAAGTCACTTAAGCCCAACTGCCCTCCAAAAAGCAAAAAAAAAAAAAAAGATATTTCATTTCTGCCACCAGTTAGCTCTGTGATCTTGGGAGCAGCACTCAGCACCTCATTTTCTCACCAAAAAAATGAAAGGCTGGTCCCAATAATCTCTAATGTTACTTCTACAGTTCTGTAAACTATGGTGACTCAGAAAAAATATTTTTATAGGGCTGTTCACAGGGATAATGATGATGATGATGATGGTGTGTGTGTGTGTGTGTGTGTGTAAAGGTAGAACAGAAAGAAAAAGAGACATAAAGAGAAAGGGAGCACTTCAAGGTTGGCAGAACACTTCATATATGTTATCTCATATAATCCGCACAATAAGGTAAATGAGGTAAACTATTATCACCATTTTACAGATGAAGAAACTGAAGCTGAAAGACGTTAAATGGCTGGCCAAAGGACACAAAGTGAGGTAGAATTTGAATTCAGGTCTTCCTGAGTCCAAGTCCAGTCCTCTGTATACTATGCCACTTTGCTGCCTACTTGAAATACTTTGCAAGGCATTGACTTAATGTCAGGTGAAAGAAAGGAGGAAAAGGTAAAAGGAAAACTTGTGCTAGCGGTAAATAGAGATGGTGGGTTCAAAAATTAATGCCCAACATTGTTGAGTTATGGCCTGTCATTATCTAGGATTCCTGTTTACTATTTGATTTGAACTAAGACATAGGAAAACCCTTGCTTTCACATATATGGTTAATTTACTAAATCAATCACAAAACAGTATTTGCAGTCAAAACGGAAGATTTCTGGTGTTTTAATTTACAATATACATAAGACAAGCCCTACATCTAATCTTGGTTTTTACCCTGTTAACTTCAGGTTAATTATAACAAATGCATGGCATAGGCAAAAATCATACAGCTGCCTCTGAACTGTAGCAGCAGCACCAGCAGCAATATGGAAACCTTAGCTAGTCGAATCCAGATACAAAAAAGGAGACATCTCAATAGAAATTTCACAAAGTCAATTGCTTCAAGGAGGCTTCAAGGTAAAAAGAATATACAGCCTATACTTGGAAGCGAAACTCTAGGAAACAGGTTTCATTACAGGAGAGTACTTGGCCATACTCTGCAAATGCTGAGTGACAGGCCCCGGTGCTCAGCAGCAAACACACTCCAGGGGAAAAACCAGCCTACAGAAGAGTACCCTGAGGTGAGCCTAGGATGTTGCTTGTGGACTGCAAAAACAAGAAAGCAACAGAGTTGAGAGATCTAAGTGGGAAAGGGTAGACTAGGAGGCTTTCAGAATACTAACCAGAGGTACAGTTGTCCCCTGTTCAACAAACCCAAAACATGAAAGTCTAACAATAAATAGCATCACTTTCCCTTTAGAGAACATTTTCCGGAAAATTTAGATAAGTATTCATTTCCCCTTGACCTTGTTAAAAAATGTGTCACTTTTGTGCAGGAGTGTACTGGGAAATGTTTAACAACCAGCTCACCAGGGGGAAAAAAAGGCTCTTATGACATGTTTTTAAGTTTGATCTGCATTATTGACAATTTTCTTTATCACATTCTTAAGTCTAGACAATCAACAAAACAATAAAGCAAGGCCTAATTTATAGTGTTTGTCAGTTCCCAAGATATAAATGCTCATATTGAAAACACAGTCATTAGCTCTGCCAGTAGGAGCTGGCTCCCACACACCCCTACTCTTGCATCTTCTTTGAGATAACATCAAATCTTACAAAGATGACACGGATCTGTAGAACCTCCTTGATTCCGTGCAAAAACCTAACCAGCTGCTGTGGATATGAAGGTGCTAAAGATTCAGACCTCAATATTTACTTCCACTTTGACAGGTGGATGAGGTGCAGTGACAGACTTGAGCTTTCTTTAGCAGCAACCAACACTCATCAGTAGAAAGATGGCTCCAAAATTTTCTGATTTTTTTCATTACATAAAACCATACTGGATACACTGGATACTTTTCAAAGCCCTCATATTTTATTTGACCTTCACAACAACCCTGTGATATGCACAGACAGGTCAACACTATTACAAATATCTTACAGTCTGGGACATTGAGCCAAGAGAATTTGAGTAATCTGATCAAGGTTATACAGAGAATGAACAAAACTAGAACTAAATTTCTGCAGAGAATGAGTCTTCATTTGTATCAAGGAAACACCACAGGGCTCTTTTAAATAGCCAGTTCCTGTAGTGCTTTTTACAGCTGATTGGATTTTTGAATTGTGGAGACACATTTTATTGAGGAAAATGAGGTACATCAGTTCTGAGATATAACTTTAATCTAGAATGTTCTATTTATTCCATTTGATTGTTAGTTCCTTCAGGGAAGCAACTGTCTTGCCTTTCTTTGTATCCCCAAATCTTAGCAGAGTGCCTGGCATATAGCAGATTAAGAATAAGTGCTTTTGGGGTGACTAGGTAGCACAGTGAATAGAGTACCAGCCCTGGAAGCAGGAGGACCTGAGTTCAAATCTGACCTGAGACACTTAACACTTACTAGCCATGTGACCTTGGGCAAGTCACTTAACCTTAGCCCCTCCAAAAAGCAAAAAAAAAGTCATAAATAAATACTTTTTTGACGGATTAACCTAATCTAGGTCCCTGGGACTGGCATAGGAACCCATGAATTTATCTTTCTTCTATTACTCTTATAACAAGCAAATGCTTAATCATCAGGAATGCTACAAAAATGGTCAATTCTATCCATCAAAAAAATTGTTTGGGATCAGACAGATCCTAAAGATAGTTCCTAAAGAAAAGAAACCAGCTTGCTACCTCTTCCAACAATACAGCTAAAGTCCCACTGAAGGTAAAATGAACCTAATGGCCTTTAGCAAGGCTCTCCATTAAGGATAACCTGGGCTAGAGAGAAATGAAGATTTAAAAAATGTGTTAGTTATTATCCCATAATAATAAAATAGATTCTGCTGCAATAATGAATATGACTCTAATGGAGTGATAGCCATTTAATCAATGCTGGAATATACTACAATTGAGCAGAAACAGGCAACATGGGCTCAATGGAGCTACATTCTTATTAATTTGATACCATTTGTCTTCTGCTTACTTTGGTGATCTCTCATTATGATAAAGGGAGAGAAAAGCACCAAGAGAAAGGATATGAATCATACAGTGCTGCATTTTTACTAATGACTTCATTTTGTAGAGGAAAAATAAAACTGATTTCACTTAATTCCTGATATCAAGTGGTCAGCATGGTGCCGAGAAAGAAAAATGGATTTTGAGTCAGAGGATGTAGGCATAACCCCTGGAACTTTCCATTTACTGCATGTGGAACCTTGGGCAAGTCATTGATGCTCTCTAGACCTCAGTTTCCTCATTTGTAAAATGATACAGTTGGACTAGATGACCTACAAAGGTCCCTTCCAGTTCTAAATCTACAATCTTATGTTAACTGCTGAAGCATAATCACTCATTTGAACAAAATACACATCCTACTCCTAGAAGAGTTTGACAAGCCAACACAAGATATGTTGAGACAAAACTAAAAATAATTCATTTGGAAGTATTCTGAAAAATGTCATAAATGTTTTCCCCACAGTCTCTGTGGAATAAAAGCTACAAAGTATCAAGTGGTTGTTGCTAACACTGCTTTGACTCTTTAAAAAATGTTTTCTTGGTTCATGCCTCTGTTTACAGAAAATAACTTCACCATTATTTTACCCCTTCAGTGCCAACCCAATGAATTTTGCCTCCATGTGACCACATCCTCTGCCAATGAACTGCCCCCCGGAAGATACCAAGCCTAATCATAACATAATGTCTTATTTGGTGTGCTTTTTTATCAGTTGGTCACTTGACAAGCATTTATTAAGTAATTACTTTGTGCCAACCACCAAGCTAAGCAAGGGGAACAAAAAGAAAGGCAATTCATGTGGTTAGGCAATGATGAAATTAAACTGTGATTAAAGAAGGTAGAAAACAGCAATGAAGGGGAAATGGAGAGGGCACAGGAAGTGTGGCTAAAAACCAGTAGTTTCACATTATTGTTCATTAATTTTCACCAGATAAGTACTGTGCCATAACACAGAGTTGGTGTCCAAACCAGGAAGCCCAGGGTTCAGGTCCAGCCTCAGACACATGCTAGCTGTGGACTTTCTAGCAAGTTAATGGGCTGCTCAATGCGCCCAGAGAGATCTCTAAGGCTTCAAATTATAGTAGTGTTGACCTGCATTGCTGGAGAAGCTTTCCATACCTGGGAGTTTTCTATACATCATTAAAATCACAGGTCTAGTTCCTACCTAGACAATTTACTTTATAGGCTATTTTTCTGGTCTAGACCTGTAGTTTCAGCATTATAAGGAATCTCAGGGTGAGGGACTTCTTCCACCAATGCAAAGAAAGGAAATCAGTTCTATGACTAGTGAGTTTTTGCAAGTTGCTTGGGGCACTGAGAGATTAAAGGGCTTGCTTCAGAGTTACAAAGTCATTAGGAGGCAAAGGTAGGATTTGGACCCAAGTCTTTCTGACCCTGGGTTTGGCCAACCCCAAACTACTCTACAGCTTCTTCCATTTTAGAGGGTTATGCTCATTGTATGCTGTCAAAGGGCCTGTCTTGGAGTCAAGACCCTAGACAAGTCACTAAACCAGGGGTGGGGAGCCTGCCTCGAGGCCACATGTGGTCTAGGTCCTTGTTTGCAGACTTCTGACTAAGTCTATGTTTTACATAGGGGGATTTGTTCTGTGAAGTTTGGATTAAGTGAAAGGGAGGCACTTAAGAACTTAGAGGGCCACAGGTGGCTGCAGGTTCCCCACCCCTGCACTAACTCTGTTTGCCCCAGTTTCTTCATCTATAAAATGAATGGGGGAAGGAAACTGTAAACCACTCCAGTATCTTTATCAAGAAAACCCCAAATAAGGTCACAAAGAGTATGACACAATTGAAAAAATGACTCCAACAACAACATAATTGGAGTCAGGACCACTTTGGTTCAAATCATCCTTCTGATAAATAATGGATTCATGGATAAGTCATTTAACTCTTATGTGCCCCACCCTTCTCTTTAAGACTACAAATTTTAGATGAGTTATTGATATTTATGAGCAGAAAAAGTTTCTACATTGGGAGTTCCGTACACCAATGAAACTACAAGTCAGAACAACAACCACAAAATGATGTTCCCATCTTAGTCTTCAATTGGACTTTAAGATGAGAATCATTTTCTATTTTTTAACATAAAACTCTAGAATACAAATCAACCAATTACTTTTCCTACACAAGACAGACAAATTAGTGTCTTCTAACCAAATTAATTTCTGCTTATGACTGCCAGCAAGAAGCGTGAGTTATGAGGGACAGAGGAGAGTGAGTTAACTCAGCCAGCCAGAGATAGGTGCCAGTATGGGAGCTTTAATTCCCAACATGAGCTGTAGCGGGTTTTGGCCAGGTTCTACTAAGTTATCTCTTAAGTCCCAGCTGTTGAGCATACAAGCAGGTCTAGAATGAGGAAGCAGCCTACAATAGATGGGCATAGTAAGAATTTAACTAGGTAGGAGCAGGAAAATAAAGATTAAGAGAGGAAAAGTACAGGAAAAATGAGAACGTATATGAACATATATTTCTCAAGAAATTCCCAGACTTGTATGGCATCTGAAATTTATGGATAAAAGTGAAGGAAGGAAAGAGAGATGGAAGGAAAGGAGGAAGAAAGGAAGGAAAGAAAATCAATATATCATTTGATGAAAGTCTGCTATGTAATGGGGGGCAGCTAGGTGGCACAGTGAATGCAGCACCAGCCCTGGAATAAGGAGGAACTGAGTTCAAATCAGACCTCAGACAGTTAACATTTACTGGCCATATGACCTTAAGCCCAATTCCCTGCCTTCCACCCTCAAAAAAAAAGTCTACTATGTGCCAAAACATTTATTACACACCTAAGTGTTTTACAGATATTTACAGATATCCTCAGAACAACCTTAGGAGGTAGGTCCTAATATTATCCCTATTTTACAGTTAAATAAACTGAGGCAAATGGCAATTAAGTGATTTGTCGAGGATTTATTATTTTTTTACCATCTTAATCTGTCATGTGCTCTGGATGAAGGGCTATCTTTAACAACAAACAATATTAATTAAGCATGAAATGTCTGCTGAGTCATTGTGCTAATGTGTGTGTGTACATGAATGTAGTCTTTGTTTTGGGGGGGGAAACCTAAAAAAATTCCATTTATAACCTTAAAGTACTACACAAATGTCATGATTATTTCCAACAAGTATAAGGCAGTCACTCATGCTTACATAAAACTACACAAAATTCTTTGCTGTATTCAACCACAGGGAGATGCGTTCTTGTCAAGGTTCTCACCAACATCATGACAGATGTCCAGAATGGAGTCCAAATGGAAGAGGGTTTGATTCCCTTTAGATAGCAAGGTTTTGATTTGAGATGACACTGTGCTGATTGCATCAAGCCACAGAGCCCTACAGAACCCCTTTAAAGGGGACGTTGCTCTGTTCAGAAGAGTTCACCCTAACACTTCACAAAGGAAAAACTGGATGAATGCTATGTTGGATGAACTGCCCATTGACTTGCTCCATAAATGCATAATATGTCTCAGACAGGCACTGCACATGGATGATAGAAAGTCCTAAATTAAAAAGGGGGATAGTAGACTTGTTTACACTTGGGAAACTGGTGCTTTCAAAGATAACTAGTCTATTCCCTGAAACAAAACGTTATCTCTTAAAAATCAGTATTCTGATGATGCCTATGCTATAATTTAGGAAATTTATAAGAAGGGGAATCATAGAGCTCAACTTCTGATGATCATCAAACTTATTCCTCCAAGTTGAGTCAATTCAATTCAGTTCAGTTATTCATTCATTTAGCAAACAGAATCACAACCGTGGAAAATTTAAAGGACAAGAGAGAAATGCACGGTGGATCTAAGAAGGCTCACAGGATCGTAGATCACACAGATTTAGAGTTAGAAGAGATCAAAGAGGTCATCTGGTCCAGTGGTGTCTAACTCAAACAGAAACAGAAACAGAATCCTGTAGGCCACATACTAATGTAGAAAACCAGAAATTAACATTTCTGTTTTATTCTCTATTTGTTTAGTTAAATATTTCCCAAAGACATTTTAACCTATTTGAGGCCTAGTAAAGCCAGGCCTGTTTAACATGTTTGAGTCTAGTCCCCTCATTTTACAGATAAGAAAACTTTAGAGACTTTAAGTGACTTGTCCATGGTCATGCAGTTAGAAAATTAGCAGACATGGAATTCAAACCAAGTTCCTCTTCCTCCAAATTTTTTTTTAAAATTTCTATTGATGTCTTTTTATTTACTCTTAGTTTACAAATTCAGTTCCACAATCTCTTAAGTTTCAAATTTTCTCACCCTCACCCCCCAGTAGTGACACGTAATCAAATATAGGTTCTATAAATACCTTCACCTTACTCCAAATTTAATGCGATTCCTATTGTCTCAGACCAAAACATGTTATTAGATATAACTTGTCTGCATAGCTTTGAGAAGAACTCATCCAAGATATGTTTGATCAGAAAAGCAGGTGGGCTTTCCATGAATAATCAATCAATAGGCATTTATTAAGCACTTACTATGTGTTGGACACAATTCTAAGCACAAGTAATACAAAAAGAGGCAAAAAATTGTCCCTTCCCTCAAGGAGCTTACTATCTAGTGGGGGAGATACCATGAAAACAAACAGTCCTCTAGAGCAGCAGTTCTCAACCTGTGGGTTGCGACCCCTTTGGGGTCGAATGACCCTTTCACAGGGGTCACAGAGGTCACCTAAAACCATGGGAAAACACATATTTCCAATGGTCTTAGGAACCTCCTCTATCAGCTCCAGGTGAGTCTGCCCACATGCAGACACGCCCACATATGACTATTAAAGGACAGAGGCATTAGGAAGGTTGAGAACTACTCCTCTAGAGGCTGAATAATAATTAACAGAGAGAATACATTTGAATTAAGAGAGGTTAGGGAAGGCTTCCAGTAGAAGGTGGGGTTTGTTGTTGTTTGTTCTTCTTTCTTAAAAAGGACCACAACATCAGGGAGGTGATGCCATGACTTGCAAGTGAATTGGGTTTAAGTGAGGGAGGGCAGTGAAGAGCCTCACTTTCTCTTCCAAAGCCATCTGGGTACAGCAGCAAGATAGAGCTCAGGACTACTGGAGATGGCCCCTGATAGAGTGGGAGCCTTTAGTCTTTTTAAGTTAAGGTCTCTTCCAGGTTTCCGTTTGACTGAGGTAATATCCTAGGTAAGAAATGAGGCAGAGAATGGCCTCTCTTACACAGTTAAAAAAAAATCAGTCTGGGAGTGGAAGACCCTCAGGGTTTCTGGACAAAGCAGAAACAATTGCCATTTTAACACTCACTCTTAGGCATCAGGGTCCAAATAATGACCAACTGAGGCTTGGGTTGGGACCAAGTGTTGACCAATCAATGTGAGCCAGAGTGATATGGATTTAAGGCAAGCTCCTTAAAGAAGAAATCTAGCCCTTAAACCCTAAGACTTCCTGCAAGGTTTTGGTGATTAAAATGTATATTCCTTTGGGCAGAGCATATCCAGGTTTAGTTGAGACTTAAAGGAAGCCAGGGAGGTCAGTAGTCAGACTGGAGGAGGAAGAGTGTCTCAGGCACAGAGGGCAGCCAGAGAGAATGAATGGAGTGGAGAGATGGAGTATCTTGTCTAGGGAACAGCCAGAAGGCCAGTGTCAATGGATTGAAGAATATGCGTTATGGAGTAAGGTGTTAAAAATCTGGAAAAGTTTGAGTGAGGTTAGGTTATAAAGGTCTTTAAATGCCAAAAAGATCATATATATGTGCTCCTGGAGGCAAGAGGAAGTGACTGGAGTTTACTGAATAGTGGAATGATGTTATAGGACCTGAATTTTAGAAAAAATCATTTTTGTGGTTAAATGTAGGATGGAGTGGAATGTGGAGAGGCAGGTAGGCCCACCAACAGCCTACTGAAGCTATCAACATGCAAGGTGAGGACAACCTGCCCTTGAATAGTGGTAGTGTGAGAAGAGAGAAGAGGTCCTATTTGAGAGTTGGTAAAAAAGAGAAATCAAAAGACCTTGAAAACAGTTTGGATATGAGAGGTGAGAGGTTGTAAGGAGTCCAGGATGTGAGCCTGAGGGACTGGAAGGACGATGTTGCCCTCTACAAAAATAGTAATATAATAATGGAGAATAACAGGGAACCAAAAATGAATAATAACGAAACCCCAGTGTTATAGTAGTCTCCATGTCATGTTAAAAGATGGGGAGGGGGAGGCAGTGAGGTGGCACAGTGAATAGAGCACGGGCCCTGGAGACAGGAGGACCTGAGTTCAAATCTGGTCACTGACACTTAACACTTACTAGCTGTGTGACCTTGGGCAAGTCACCTAACCCCAATTGCCCTGCCTTCCCCCCCCCTCCAAAAAGACAAAAGATACAGGGGACAGTCTCCAGCATGTGGTGGGAATCTTTCATGTGGTCTTTACATAAGTATACAAGGGATACATGAAGTCATTAAATTCTAAATTCAAATCCAGATTCAGAAACTTACTAGCTACAGGACCCTGGATAAGTCTCCTGGGTGAGTCTATTTTCATTCTAGAGATTTCAACATGAAGGGATGAAAAGAAAACCAGTCAACACATAACATTCTTCTCTATCTTCCAATTTCTGAATTTGAGTAACTTCTGAATCTTGCTAGAACCAAGTTATAGAAACTACACCATTTATAGGCTGAAACATGCTAGCCTAAAACTAGCCTGGTAAGTATGCCTCCATTTCCTCATCTGAAAAATGGGGATCATTAACAGTATCTCCCCCCACCCCAGGGTTGTTCTAAGAATCAAATGAGATAATATTTGTGAAGTGCTTTGGAAACTTCAAAGTACTGCTAATTTATTATTATTGCTAACAAGAAATGAAATGATAATGGTGAGCTATATATAGCATTTTCTGCTTTGATGGATCCACTGTAAAACTGAAGCATGGAAGAAAGTATTATAAGATGGGATCCCTGCCCTCATGGTTTATACACTGGCAAAAACAGTTTCTGAATGTCATTGATACACTCAAAACAGTAGGAGCCACGAAGGTAGGAGGATATGCCACGGATGAATATTGGATCATTAAGAATATATGTATATGGAAAAAAAATGTGTTGATGACAGCTGCCATTGCAACATTCTAATTATATTGTTTTGGTTTAATCCAGTGTCTCATAAAGAAAGAAGTGTTAGACTTACTTACTTCGCAGTTAATCTGAAATCCAACCGGCACTCTATTTAATTACAATATGTACTTCCTGATGGCATATTAAAGGTTCAGAGGAGCTAATCCAAGGTCTTGAGAGGCTGCATTAATATTAAAACCTCACACATGGTAAACTTCCTCAAGCTGTATAATTCTTAGGTGAAGGGGAAAAATAGATTTAGGAATAGCCAATTGGTATGAAAAGAAAGTATTTCATTTAAAGAATAGAACTAATAATTTTCTTAATTTACTCCTGTGCATCCATCACAGGTAAGGGGTTGTGTGTGTGTGTGAACATGCACTTGTATATGCATATATATGCTGTAAGTCACTCAGTAAACATTTATTAAGGGCCTACAGACATTGTGCTGAGTGCTTGGCATTCAAAGAAAGACAAAGACAGTGAAGGACCCCCCAGTCTAATGGAAGAAACAATACAAGAAGAAGGTGGCAAGATCAGGTAGAGTGGGAAGAGGGAGGGGGTTGATCCCAGGGTCTTGCAGCCAGATGGGAAATCATACGATTGGAGGAGCTCTCCAGTGGCCATCGTCCTCCCTCTCTAATCAGAGGGATAGAGTGGCCCAAGGAGCAGGGGTTAATGAGGAGGTATGAGTCTTAGAGATGATGTTATCTTGCAGGAAGATGAGTTGGGGAGAGAACACCTAAAAGAGGAAGAGATGACAGAAGCTAACTTTACTCAGTGCCAGAGCAAGGGGTTGGAGAGGGGGGGGAAGAGGAGACACCAATAGATGAGATTCCAAATGGCACCCTGGCCCCCCCAAAAAAATGCAGAAAGAAAAAAATCTATCTAGTTGAAGTTGCTGATTCCTTTTCAGCAAAATAAGCAGGGGGAAAATTCAGGGTTAAGGGTTTCCCAGTTCTACTTTTGATTCATTCCAATGATTTCCTCTTATCTCTTGATATTGTCTTTCGTGGGCTTCATTTCAAAAAACAATCTTGCTAACTTGACTTCCCAAACTTGCCATATCAGAGACAGCTGGGATAAATCCCCCAAGCTACTTAGAAGGAGAGTTTGCAAATGAGTTTAGGATTCAATATTTATGTGATTCAGAAATTTTACAAAGGTACTATCCATTGTATAGAGAGCAAGGGAACCCCAAGGTAGGCTCACATTCAAGAGCTCGCTCTTGGGATCTCAGATGCATAAATAAAAGCTGAAGGCTTGCACAGTCTCTCAGTCAGATTCTTTTATTGCTATACAAATGCATTATTAATTAGCCACTGGGGCCTTCCCCATAGAGCATTTTAAATTACAGCTAAATTCCTGGATAGTATTCTGTGCAATGTAAAAGTGAATTTCCTGTGTTCAAAGCAATAAACAAGTTGGGGATGGGATGGGAGGTGTTCGAATAGCTGGGTTAATTGCTGTTTAAGGTTTAGGATGGGGAGGGGGGACATGAGGAAGAGGAGATTACAACAGTAACTCTTTAATTTTGCAAGGTTTTATAAGTAGTACTATATATTATGTATAGTATATTATATTTATTATTATTTATATTATTATATATTATAAACATTATTATTTGTTATTAGTATATATAAAATTATATAGTATATATAATACTATATACTATATAATAAATAATACAAGTAAGTAAGTATGCCCCAGGACCATTATAAGGTGACAGGTGCAGCAGCAAGACTGAAAAAAAAAAATGTAGTTAGAGGACCTGGGTTCAAATGACTCTATTTCTTAGGCGCTTTCCTTAACCCCTTTAGGCCTTATCTGGAAAATGATAATTCCTAAATTCTCTTGCATTTCTATTTCTATGATTTATGAAGGAGGTAGACCTTTGGGGCTGTGGTCTCTGATCTCATCATCCAAGTACTGGAATATTTTCTTTTGCTTGGTCCCAAATCAACCTGGTAAAACAGTCACTCCTCCAGGGCATGTTAGCATCACGATAATATTAACTCATGTTTATATACTTGAAGTATTTGCCTCACAATAAAACAATCTTGATAGCTAGTACAAATATAATTATTCCCATTTAACATGAGGACATTTGACCAAGGCCATTATTAGAGTTGTAACTCAAACAGTGGTCTTTTAAGTCTAAAACCACTATTCTTTCCAATACTGACACAATTGATAATATTTATTATTTATTATAATATTTAATATTTATTGTGCTATTTCAGAGGCTGGGAAGGACATTTCATTTGTGGTGCTAACTTCCTCCTTCTCTCTTTTCTTGTCTTCTTTCATTCAATTCTTTCTTTACTTCCTTCTTTCCCGCCATTCTTTCCTTCCTTCCTTTCTTCCTCTCTCCCTCTAGTCATTCCTTCTGTCTTCTTTCCCTCCATTCTTTCCTTCCTTCTTTTTTTCTTGTCCTATCCTTCTCTCCCTTTCTCCATTTCTTCCTTTCTTCATGGCAATGCTGGTATGGATTTCCAGTTTATGATGTTGACTCTGAAGGAAGAATCAGTTAAAAACCTGGACATAACAACTCTTTCAGTGGAAACCCAAAAACTCAGCTACATTTGAAAGGCCATCTTTATAGCCATAGTCTTTTTGGCCTAGAAAAACTACTGGACTTCAGTTCCACATTTCTAGTACCCAGAAGTTTCCCTGAATAATCCCAAAAAGGTAGGAAAGATGTCCTGCCTACCTGGCCAGAAGGTTTCACTAAAGCATTGGTGAGAACAAATAATATTTGTCCTCTTAGCTTGCCCTTGGTGACCTGACATTCCCCTCAACTGTACAATCAAGACCTTACACATCTTTTATTGACTGTACACCGGATTAAGTAATATAATCACAGGAACTGAAAGAGGCTTTAATGATCAGCACCTCCAATCACAGGGCATTCTACTTACCTGGGAAGAGTGGAACTTGAATGCTTGTCTATGGTCTCTTCAAAATGGTACCAATAGCTAAATGAGGGGCTCAAAAATCTGTAGAGATAACCATCCAAAAACATGGCAGATCTTACTTTTGGACAGACTATGGGTGAGAAGTGAGATTTAGATGTTATCAAGGAGCTCCTCCGGGGAACCAAAGGAATGGGATTTTGGATGGTTTGCCCGGGAAAGCTAATTATTCACAGACTTACAGTTGTGTTTCTGGGATATCGGGTTACTGAGAAGTGAAGAAGTAGCCTCAGGAAAGTGAGAAAAAGGATACTGAAAGTAGCTATAGGATAACAAAAACAAACTTAGCTTATTTCATCATTTTGCATAGAGTGGGACTCTTCCACCAAAGCAATGACCTTTAAAGTGGCATGTCCTATAGCATTTCTTGACCTAAACTTCTCCCCTGCCCTAGACTATTAGGGAGAAGATAGGGCCCTTCCACATGAGGAAGGATAAAATAAGTTGGAAAACACAGGGACTGAATTTCTATTTAAATTTCTAAATCTGACATTCGATTTTGTTTTGTTTTGTTGATTTCAACATGAGGAATGAAAAGAAAGTCAGTCAATAACATTTTTCTCAATCTTATAACTACTGGATTTGAGCAAATTTTGACTCTTGTTATAACCAAGTTATAGAAACTGACATCATTTATAGGCTGAAACATGCTAACCTAAATTAAAACATTCAAAATACCTCGAGTGCTTTGCCATTAAAAGCCCAAACCAACTATTCCCTGTGTACCTGCTTTGTGGGGCATCTAGGTGGCACAGCGGATAGAGCACTGAGTTTGGAATCAGGAAGATTTCTCACCATGAGTTCAAATCTGCTCAGATACATACTGGCTGTGTGACCCTAAGCAAGTCACTTAACCTTGTTTGCCTCAGTTTCTTCATTTGCAAAATGAGCTGCAAATAGCAAAACACCCCAGTATTTTTGCCAAGAAAAACGCAAATGATGTCACAGAGTTGGACACAACTCGAAAATGACTGAGCAACAACAACCTACTATGTGCCCAGTTCCATGCTTTGCAGAATGGAGGATACTAAGAAGTAAGAGCCATGCCCTCAAGGAACTTAAATTTCATTGACTAATTCATGGAAACTCTGTGGGAGTGGGAGTTTAGGTATTTTTATTTTATTTATTTATTTAATTTTTTTCCTGTGCTTATCTGCTCAGTGTGTAACACAGACACAAAATTCTTATAGAAGATGAGATATTCTTTGGTACTAAGAAACTAGGTGATGAAATGGGTAGAGTATTGGGCTTGGAGTCAGGAAGAACTCAGTTCAAATGCTGCCTTAGACACTCACTAGCTCATGGTCCTAGACAAGTCACGTAAATCCTCCCGGCTTCAGCCTCAACTGTAAAATAAGGCGGTTGGATCTGGTGGCCTTGAAGGGCCCTTCCAGTTCCAAATTTCACTTTCTTCTTAATTATCCATAGTCTGGCTTCTGACTTCATCATTCATACTGTACTGCTCTCTCCAAAGTTATAAGCCTCTTAACTGACAAATACAGTGGCCTTTTCTCCCACTCACATCCTTCTTGCTTTCTCCGAAGCCTTAGACACTGCTGATCACACTTTTCTCCTTGGTGTTCTCTTCTCTCTCAGATTACATGACACTACTCTGTTCTGATGCTCTTTCTATGTGTCCTTCTCAGTCTTCTTTGCCTTTGTATAAGTCACATCCATTCATGTTGTATATCTTCCAGGTTTTTAAAAAATATCTGTCCTGGTTTTTCTTCTGTATTCTATTTCACTTGGTGATTTCATCTGTTCCCACAGATTCAATTATCTTCTCTATGCTGATGATTCTCAGATCCAATTTCTTGCCCTAATCTCTCTCCTAACTTCCAGACTTACACCTCTAACTGTTCATTGACCATCTCAAACTGGATGTCCTGTAGACACCTTCAATTAATCATGTCCAATTCTGAACTTATTATCTTCACAAAAAACTCTTATCTTCTGAACTTCCTATTACTTCAAAGGGCATTATCACCTTCCCAGTCACCCAGGCTCATGACCCAGATGCCATCTTTGACCCCTTACTCTCTCTCCCCATACCAAATACGCTGCCAAGACTTGCTTATTTTACCTACCTAATATTTCCCATCCATCCATCTATCCTTCTATCCATCTATCCATCTATCTATCTACCCATCCATCCATCTATCTATCCATCTGTCCTCCTATCTATCCACCTATCTATCTATCTATCTATCTATCTATCTATCTATCTATCTATCTATCTATCTATCTATCTATCTATGCCTTCTCTCTTATGATATAGCCAACACCCTGATATAGGCCCCCATCACCTCATACCTGGACTACTTACTGCATTACTCTGCTGCTTGATGTCCATAACTCAAGCCTTCCCCATTTCAGTCCAGGCTATATTCAGCTCTAAAATTAATTTTCTGAAAGTACAAATCTGACCCTCCCCTCCACTCCCATTTAATAAACTCCCAGTCACCTTCAGTATCAAATATAAAATCATCTGGCATTCAAAGTCCTTCACAACCTAACTCCTTTCCCATCTTTCCTGTCTTCTTGCATCTTACTCACCCCAAGACACTCTGCAATCTAGTTACACTGACTTTCTTGCTGTTATTTACATACGACACTATCTCCTGACTTTATGCATTTTCATTGGTTCTCCCTCATGTCTGGAATGTTCTCTTTGCATTTCCACTTCTTGACTTCCTTCAAATCTCTGCCACCTTCCACAAGAAGCCTTTCTTGCTTCCTCCTTAATGCTATCACTTACCCTCTGTTGGCTATCTTCAATTTATCCTGTACACATCTTGTTTATACAGAGTTGTTAGCATGTTGTGTCCCCATTAGAAGGTGAGTTCCTTAAGAGAAGGGATCATTAGTCAGTCAGAATTTATTAAGCACCTACTAGGTACCAGACACTTTGCTAAGACCTGGGGATAGGAGAAAGTTTAAAAAAAAATTAGTCCCAGCTTTCTGGGAGCTCGCAGTCTAAGGGAGGAGATGACATGAAGGTGACTATATACAAACCAGACAGAATAAACTGGGGACAGATTCAGAAGAAAGACACTGTCTTTTGCCTTCCTTAAGTACAGTGCCTAGTACCTAGTAGGTACTTAATAAGAGACTAAATCTGTAACCCTCCTTATCCGCAATCTGAGTCAGTCTAGAAAGACTGAAAAGGCTAGAACGTGAACAGACGGAGGGTGGATGGAGATGGATCTTTGGGGACTCTTTGACAAGCTATTGTGCTAGGTGCTGAGGATCAACAGAAAGGCAAAAACAATCATCCTTGCTTTCAAGGAGTTCACAGTCTAATGGAAGGAAAACATACTTTAAGAAGGAGGTAAAAAGAGCTGCTGACCGGATGATTCAGGACCTCAGAATACAAAAAGGTTGAAGAAGAGGACATGATGAGGTTATTTGTAAAATAGGTAGCCTCACTCCCTCCACTTTTCTCCTGTTGACATGTCCCCTAATTCTGCTTTCTCACTTGAATTTTCCCCTGAGTCAATGGAAAACTCTTCATGGGAGCCCAAAGATGCTGAATGATGTTGTTCACTCTGAGCTCTGCTGTGCTACAAGAGGAACTAACCATTTGTGTTCTGTGATCTGGCCTCATTTTTTGAGGACCAAGCTCTGAGTGTCAACATGAACCTTTTTTCAAAATTGTGAAGAATAAATTAGTTTACTAATTTCTCCATTAAGAGTTTATCAAAGCAAGCATCGTTCCAATCTTCCTCTAATCAATTGCCATTTTCTATGTTTATCTCCTCTCCAATTTTTAACACAGGGCTCTGTACACATCAATTTGCCTCCTGCTCTTCCTACATATGTTTTAAATTACTTTATCATTGTCTAAATTTCACAGCCATTAAAAAACTCTAATAGCAGAATGGCTGACATGGTGTTAAAAATTGGATTCAATTCCACGGGGTAATAAATTGTGACCTAAATTCAATCTCTCATGGGTGACTGAGGGATACAATGAAAAATTATTACTTAGTCATTTTTTACCTAACACAAATATTCCATGCAAGCCAGAAGCCAGGTACAGAGAAATGGGTTGAAACCACCACTAGCTATTTTTCAACAGAGGCAGTGGACCAGATACTTTCATGCTTTGGCTACTCTGTGATTTCATCACACGCATATTCCCTCTACTGACAAAACTGACAACCCCTCTATGTCCTCTCACACTGTAAAATTCTTGACATTGTCCCTGAAGACTTGGAATTAGAAGAGACCTGGAAGATTCCCTTCTTTTACAAAATAAGAAGAATGAGCCCAGGGGAGGTAAAGTAACCTGTCCAATATCACATAGGTTTTAAGAGGCAGAGATGAAATGTAGCCCACATCCTCATAACGTCCAAACAAATTCAAACTGTAGTCTATAGAGTAAATCCTGTCCTAGAGCCCTCCTACTTGTGTGACCACAGGCAAATCATGGAACCGATTTAACTTCTTCAGGGCTCAGTTTCCTTATCTGTAAAAAGAGAAGGTTGGACCAGATGACCTCTAAGGCCCCTTCTACCATATGCTCCTAATTGGTTTAAAATTTTAGAGCCTCAGTTTCCTCATTTGCAAAAAGAGGTTAATAATATAAGCAGTTATATATGTTATATGATTATATATTATATTATATTATATTATATATGTTATGTATAAGAAGTTAATAAGATAAGTTAATAAGCAATGCTTATACCACCTACCTCACTGGATTGTTGTGAGAAAAGCATTATTCTTAAAGTGACAGAAAAATGAGAATAGTTGTTAATTGTTGTTATAAGGGGTCATCACTGTCATTACTAACACTATGTTTGCTGCTCGATAGCTTATCTACCTAACTCATTAGAAATTTTGCTTTCATTCTTCCATTATCTGTGGGGCTTTCCACCCTTTCTTGTTCTTCATCCTACACAGACAGCTGAGCTCCTTTAATGGCCATATGTATCCTTGATGAAGCTGCTTATGCTGCTTCTCCAGCATTAGCTGTTATTACCAACATGTTGCTGCCTGCTCACACCCACCCTGTGTCTTCTTATTGCCTTTTGGGTTATTTGTTACTTTAATTGTTCCAGGAGAGTAGTTTTCCATGATTCACTGCCATGAGGCATCACTGGAAGAATGTGAGCATCTTAAAGACTGGATTTACTGGATTCACATGGGAGGCAGCTTAACACAATGGGAGGGGTGACCTTTGACCCTGGAGTCAAAAGATGGAGGCGTGGGTGGTACCTCAGCCCTCTGCTAGCTACATGGGCTCTCCACAACTCTGAGCCTACTTCCTCTACAAAATGAGGGGAAGGGAAATGGCGTGGATGGTCTCATTTCTACATTTTCTTTCAGTTCCAACATTTCATGGTTCTGTGGATCTTTGTGACTGGCAAGCAATCAGCTGCAAAGAAGAAGTTTCATAAAGAGAAAGACCCTGATTTTTCTGTGAATCATAGTCCACTGACATCATCCACCTGATGTTCAGCTAATTAGCCAAATCCCTGGTACCTGGCCAGGTTGAAGAAGAACTTTCGGGGCCTAAGGAAAAGAAAAATCATTCTAAACCTCGGCTGACCCGGAGTCATCACTGTGCTAACCCTAGGGGTTCCCAAAATTACTGACATTTCACCCATGGAGGGTCCATATCAGAGTTATGGTAAATGCCTTGAGTAAAATCAAAGTCAAATCTAGCTGCTGTCTTCATAGAAAACCAGACGGGTGATAATCATGGACATTTCAAAGCCCTGTGTGACCTAATGGTACAGTGGACCATGAACCAAAAGTCCCAAGAGCTAGGTTCTAATTCTGAGCTCTGCCACCAATTAGTTAATTCAGTTTTGGATAGGTTACTTAACTGGGCCTCAGTTTCCTCAGCTGTAAAATGAGAGTCTTGAACCAGCCGCTCTTTAATGTTTATCATATTACAGGATTCTCCCCTTTTAAGAAAGCTTCTTCTGCTCTGTCCTTATTTAATCTTTCTTTTCATGGGCAATTCTTGTTTTAAGTATATATAGTAGTTGACTGAAACCAAATACAAAAAATCAGATAAATTATTCATAATAGAAAAAAATGTTTCTTCATTTGACAGAAGGATTCACTACTGGGGTCCTTTAATTAGAGAACATTTAAGGATTTGTCCATAGATTCACTACGTGACAGTATAATGATACAGTATAACAGAATATTTAATAATATCGATAGTATAATAATAGCAATAGCACACATTTACATAGAACTTTACTCAATGCACAAAGCATTTTTCTCACATTGGTCCTGTTAAGGTAAATGGTTGTTGTTAAGTCATTTTTCAGTCATGTCTGATTTATTTGGGGTTTTCTTGGCAGCAACACTAGTGGTTTGCTATTTCCTTCTTATTTTACAGATGAGGAAACTAAGGCACCCAGGATTGAGTGACTTGCCCAGGGTCACACAGCTAGTAAGTGTCAGAGGTCACATTTGAACTCAGGTCTTCTTGACTCTAGGTTCAGTGCTCTATCCATTGCACCACCTAGCACCTAAATTGTAAATGTGCAAGCTATTTCCTCATTTTATGAATGAGGGAACTTAGTCTCTAAGTAGTTAAGTGGAATGTGTGCTAAAGTCAGCTCTAACAGACTTTCAGAGCCCATTGTTAAATTTTTAGCATTTATATTTACACCTCAAAAATAGGCAGGCACTACAAATCTGGGCTTTATTTGTTGTTTTGCTGACTGCCTAGACTTAATAAAGCGCTAGTAATGCAAATTAAACTTAAAGAGTATGTATGCATAAGCCCGCCTCCCCCAGAGCCCAGTTGTCAAACATCTACCAGGAACCCCCTGTATTGCTGTATACAGCAGGAATACAGGAGAAGGCCCAGGACTGAATCGTAATTGTAGGATTCTGTCCAAAATATTTTACACAGCTGCTAGTTATTTGAAATACTACGGCTAAAAATTGCACTACAATTTTGAGGACACCTTGAATTTTGTTTCTATGCATATGTAATTTTCCCAGGTAGAATGAAAACTCCTTGGGGGGTAGCAGGGACTCATTTCCATTTCCCAGTTCCCATGCCTGGCACACAGTTGGCATTTAATAAATGTTTGCACATTCTCTGCCTCATTTGTTCACCATAGGAATCATGTGAATTATCTGGAGTAGGGACTATTATCTCCATTTTATATATTAGGAGATTGAAGTTCAGAAAATGAAAAGATTTGATCAAGGTCACAGGACTAGTTTGAGGCAGAACCAGGAAGAAGCAGGCCTCTTGACTCCCTATTCACTCTGTGTTCCTACCATCATGCTTCTAACAGTCAAGTTAAGGGCTGATGCTCCCTCTCTGATGCCCTCCTAGGCATGTCAGTACCTCTAAAAGAGCTTTTTAATATGTACAGTTTCCTAAATTGTGAACCAATATTGATATTCAATCAATCAATCAAGTGCTTAGCTAGCACTGGAGATACAAAAAGAGGCAAAAGATGGTCTTTGCCCTCAAAGAGCTTACAGTCTAATGGAGGAGACAACACGTAAATGAACATATAGAAAGAGGTTGTATACAGAATGAATAGGAAATAACAGAGAGAAGGAGCTGGGGTTAAGAGGGGCTGAGGAAGGCTTCCCATGGAAGGGAGAATTTTAGTAGGGGTTACTAATCTCTACATAAATAACCAAGGCAATGGTGGATGAGCTCTGAGTAAAGGGGAGACATTAAATCTCCTGACCTGAAGTCAGGTATCTGACATCTGACTGCTGAAAGCTAGGTAAACTCTAAGCTTGGATACATAGGAAAGTCTTTTCAGTTTCCTGAAAAACCTCATGCTGTCCATGAACAGAAGGAAAACTGATTAGTGAAACTATATATTAAGCTGCTTCAAGCTGTTGCCTTCTTCCCTCATGAATTTGAAACTATAGACACATTTCTCATTCTACAGATGCCATTGAGAATATCTGGAGCATGGTAGACACACAGAAATGAGTATGTAAAGTAGACTCTCCTGGGGGAAATACTTATTTATGCTGGAAGTTTTAGAAAGGGAGTGACCAAATTATGGCTCTGAGGTTTGGAATGACAGTGATCCCTCCCTCTCACTACTGCTTTCATGCCGACAGTGCTGGCATCCCAACAGTGATTTGCTCTCCAAGCCTTTTCGGTTTTGCTTCTGAGTATAGCAATTTACAGAACAAAGGAAACCTCTCTAATGATGAATTCTAAAATAAATAAAATAATTGTTCATCTGGCAAAGTCCTTTGGGGGGGGCTGAAGAGAAGAGGAAGGAGGAGAGCAGGTACATTTATTTCCTTCAACTTTATATTTAACAGGCTGAAAAGTATTGTGGGTAATTTTGTTTCCTTTGCATACTGAAGGTCAAGAGGAAAAGTGCCTTGCCTGCCTTTGTATGATGGGCAACCTGAAGTTGGGGGAGAACTCCTTTCAAGTGGGGATCATTTCATTCTTTTGACTTGTATTCCAGTGCCTAGTATGGCCTGCCTTCTTCTTTGGAAACACAAGGATACTAACTAGGAAAGTTAGTGCCATTGGGGATTTTCCTTGAGCAAATTCATATAGCCTAAAATATAGTCTAAAAGACATATTCCCCTAAAGGTTGATTTCTCGAGACCAGATGTTTAGTCAAGAAGGGATTTGCATCTTATTTTGGGCCGAAAAGACCCTCTGCCCCTTTAGAAGAGCCCAAGGAATGCTTCCCAGGCTGGGCATCAAATCTGGCAATTCATAAAATCACATGTACCATATCAAGGCAATTGGTGGTGAGCCGAATTACAATAGGTTTTGGTTAATAAAACTTAACACCTGGAGTACACTGTTCCCCTCTCCCCTCCAACCTCCCACTTAATCTTTCCATCACTGTTATCTTAGCAGATTCTCCCAACAACACTACGAAAACTGTAGAGTGGACACTTTAGAGTAATGAAAAGATCAATTAATTTTAATTCAGAAGCTCTAGGTTAAAATTTAAGCTCTGTATTTAATACTTATGCAAATGGAGGCAGTATAATATTGTGGAAAGAGTCCTGAGCTTGGAAATGGAAGACTCCATACTAGAGGGTTCAAATCCTAGCAGGGTCATATTCTAGCTTTCACACTTATTACCCTGGCCCAATGAGCAGAGCAGAGCACTGGACTTGGAGTTGGAAAATCCTGAATTCAAAGTGCCTCACATACTTATTGACTGTGTGACCCAGAACAAATAATAATCTCTTTGGGTGCAGTCTTCTCATCTAGAAAATAAGGGGATTGGAACTGATGAGCTATTAAGGTCCTCTCCAGCTCAAAATCTATAATCCCATGAGCCTATGACTCAATGCTTCAGTGACAAAGTAGACAGACCATCAATCAAGCAACAAGTATTTATCAAGCACCTAAAATTTCTTCCAAATTGAAATCTATGATTCTATGGGTCTATTCACTTTTATGGGCCTCAATTTCCTCTTCTGAAAAACGTAAGTAAACAAAGCTGTATGTTCTCTTTTAGCTGGATGATGCCCATTTGAGAACAAGGAAAACTGAGATACAGCAGAGATAAGTGAATTGTCAGAGGCTGAGAAGCTCATTAGCAGCAGAGGTAAAATTAGAACCCATAGCCCTTGATTCCCATTTCTGTGTTCTTTTTCTTAGACCCTGCTGCCAAAATTTTCTAGGACCAGGCCACTCTACCAGTGAAGAGTTACATCATCTTGTCTCACTTGTGCTGAAGGCATAGGGAGAGACTTGCCACAGCTGGCTGTACCATCTGGAGTGAGGCAAGCATCCTACCAGGCCCTCTATGCAGATGGGTAGCAAGCTTTCTCCTTTCCAAAAAGCCATTCACCCGAAGTCTCTGGCCTTCTCCCCTGGCTACCGAATAAATGGAGCTTGTCACGTCCACAAACAGCTGCCCTCATATTGGAGTCCAACTTCCACTTCTCAGGCCTGATACTCAGAAAACCATGTCCCAAATGTTGAGAAGGCCATTTCCACTGAGTCTATCAGCAGACTCTAGCAAAGATAACACTTATTACTTGTTGGAGAATTCTCATTTCAACTCAACTACCGAAAGCTGCTTTCCATGGCTTTAGATACCCAGAAATGTACCTTTCTTCCTCCTGTGGTTGTTGATGGTGTTTTTTTTTAGCAATTATTTGGCCATTTCAGTCCCTCAAACTCTTCAAGTCCATTAAGTCATTCCAAAAAATGAAAAGTTCCATTTAAAGCTTCAATGTTTACATACATTAAAGTTGGAGCATATCAAACTACACGTTGCTAGACAGTTGGGATTTGGGGAGAAGATCTGTGATTTCATCAATTCAGATCAGCATCTGCTCTGCAATTTATAATTTTGGAAAGGTATGAAAGGTTAAATGACTGGCCCAGGGTCGCACAATACTTGTCAGGACCTGACAAGTTCACAGGTTCACAGGACCTGAACCTGGGTCTCTTACATGACAAGGTCAGTTCTCTATCCACTACTCCATGCTGCCTCTCAGACGATTTTAAAATTTATAATAAAGAATTTTTTTAAATAGAAATAATGTGATAAGTTCCACTTTAAATGTGATAAATTTAAAATGCTACTTGGGATATCTAGGTCCAGAAGATGGTTGGTAATGTAAAGTTAGAGTTCATGCAAGAGATTAGGACTAGATAGATAGATCTGGGGGCTCAATGGCATCGAGATGATAACTGAATACATGGGAGATCAGTAAGATCCCAGAGAGAAAGTGAAGAGAGAATTCTAAGGGGCCCAATATGGAACCTTGGATGATACCCACTCTTACAAGGCAGGACAAACATGACAGTCTAACAGAGGAGACTGAGAATGTAGGGAATGATGAAGATATAGCAGTTTCTCCGAAGCCAAGGAGAAATTTTTCCAAAGGAAGAGGTGGTTGATAATGTCAAAATCTCATAGAAATCACAAAGAAAGGCGACTAAAAAAATACCACTGATTTTTTTTTGCAATTATTAGATCTTTGGTAACTTCAAAGCGGTTTCAGTCAAGTGACGGTTGAAAACCAAACACTAGCTCTATTAAAGCCACCTTGGTTGTAGGTGGAGTAGTGGAAGAGTATGGGCCCTGGTATCAGGAAGACCTGAGTTTAAATCTTGCCTCAGATGCTCACTAGCTATGTGACCCTGGAAAACATTGACTAACCCTGTTTGTCTCGGTTTCCTTATCTATAAAATGAATGGGAGAAGGAAATGGCAAACCACTCCAGTATCCTTGCCAGGAAAACCTCAAATGGGGTCAGGAAGGGTCGGACACAGTTGAAAAATAACTGAAGAGCCATAAATATTGTACTAGGTCTTTTGGTAACCACATCACACTGGTAATCAACATTGAGCTTACAGTTCACTATACTTCCTATTGTTTTTTTAAATATAGGAATGGCTTTCAAGCCATGTCCTTTCCATCTTATATTTGTGTGATTGATTTTTTCTTTGATCCCAAGGGTCAGATTTCACTTAAGCTTTTATTAAGCTTGTTTTGTTTAAAACATTTAAATTGGTTCCAAGTTAACAGAAGAGACTAAGTAACTAAATGGATTTTTAAAAAAATTTTGTGACATGTTAATTAGTTTATTCTGGAGAATAGTAAGCTATTTTATCTGAGTGGACCAAAATTATTTTATTTGAACCAGGGAGGAATGGTTAATGGGGTCACTTGGCCAAGTTTCTGAACATTTGCCTTATTCTGACTTCACTCCAGTAGAAATGAATGGAACATCTGGTTGCCTCAAGAGATTTTTCCACAGATGGTATATTTCCTTGCCCAGCTTGGACAATTAGAAACTAGGAGAGCTATTCCTATAGTTTAGCTGAATCAGGTAGACTAGATATCTACTATAGTAACTAGTGACGGAAAAATAATTCAAGAAAGCAATCTTGGAGAAAAACATGTTCAAGAGACACTCAGGTGTCTGTGTGTGGCTATAATATGTATATGTATGTATGTATGTATGTATGTATGTATATGTACAACCAGTATCTAATTTTTACACCCCAAGGAGGATGGGATTGCCAATCTAATCTCATACATATAGCCTTTTAGTATGTATGTTGCCTTTTCATGACTTAAATTCTCTTTTAAGGAAGGGAGGGGACAATAAGAAGTATGATTTGGTCCTAGAACTAATGATAGCTCTGGAAACTAATGGTAGGAACACAGGCATAAAATAATGTAGTCTTACACTATTTGACCTAGAAAGAATCTTTGAAGTTATCTAGTCCAGTCCCATCATTTTTGGATAAGTAGAGCATTTCAGAGTTGAGAGGTATCTCAGTGGATAATGAAGGCAGTTCATATGTAAGAAAGAATTCCTTCTCTAATATGGCCATGTTGTGATTCAACCTTTACCTGAAGGAATCCAGATTGAAGGGGGACCTGCCACTTCTGGAGGCAGTCTTTTTGCATTACTCTAAATGTTAGGAAGATTTTCTTACAAATTTTCCTCTTTTCAATTGCTACTCACTGCTTCTTGTGCTCTCCTCAAAGGACTTAACGGATCCAGTATAATTTGTCTTTCAGGTGAAAAGAGGCTTTTAAATACTGAAAGACACCCAGCGTGTCCCCTCTAAGTCTCTTCTCCATGCTAAATATTCCCAGCTCCTTCAATCAGTCCTTCCCTAGACCCTTTCCATCCTATGTGTCATATTCTAGGCACTCTCAAGATTATTCATTTCCCTCCTAAAATGTGCCACCTAGACCTGCACATGATATTCCAGATGTGGCTTGACTCTCACTTCCTTAGTCCTGGAAACTGGGTCTCTCTCAACCTAGCATGAGAAAGTACAGGTGAATGAAAGTACAGTACAATGAAAACCCATCTAGTGAAGTAAATGGCACAGTCACAGAATGCATGACAGTGTGGAAACATGACTGGATTTGGAATCTGGACCAAGTCAGGACTTTGCTTCTTTCTTTAGAAAAGTTACTTCCTCTTTCTACCATACAGCTTTCTCATCTGTTTAAGTAAAGGGGTTGGACTATAACAGGGATTCTTAACCTGGAGTTAGTGAGTTGGTTTGTATTTTATTTAAATATTTTGATAATCATATTTAAATACGATCAACTTCATTTGTAATTCTATGTATTTTATTTTATGGATGTGAAAACACTGTTCCAAATAAAAGGGTCCAGGATATAAAAGATATTAAGAACTCTTGGGCTACATGAACATGAGGATCTTTCCCAACTCTAACCTCTTATGATCCTATTTTGCTAGCTATGGCCCTCCATAGTGAGTACCCAATAGAATCAGGATTTAAGGCGGGTTCTTAAAGAGGAAAGTGAAGGGAGCACTAATCTAAGAGTGAGGGAGAGAAAAGAAAGGGGGGTGAGCCTATTAAAAGTTGCTGCTATTGTTGATAATATCCAAGATGCAAAACCATTGGCAAAGAGATATGAGGTGAAGGAAGGAAAAGGGATTAGAAGTAGTTATGGGATCCAGGATTTTCAATTAAGAGGTCAGCCACTGATGGCTCTTATTGGGCAGTTCTTTGTGATTATGGCTCCCCCATGCAGACTGAGATTAAGGACTGACTTCTAGCTAAAATAGAAAGGTATTATAATGCCCTGAGCATCTGAAACAACTCATCTCCAGTATATACAATACATCCCAGTAGGGCTTTTGTTAATCTGCAAATTCCCCTGCTCCCTTTCTGCAAACTGCTCTCTCTGGATGTGTTTCCCTAGGATACCATATGTGGTTAAATTCCTCGCCTCTCCCCGCCCTCCTCCCCCCAACCTAACTGCTTTCCCTGCTGATGAGGTACAGTCTGAGGCGGGCAATTTGCAATTGCAAATAATTTACACTTGACAAAAATAACCAGGGTCTCAGCAGAAAATAAACGATCTCAGAGTTTTCAGCCTCTATCTTCGGCTGCGGGAAATACGTTTTATGTATTCTCCTCAGTAGCCATTTAAAAATGTCAGCATTTAAAATCCTTTTGATTGAAGCTTCAATCCTTTCCACTCTAACCCATGAGGGAGATTGTTGCTTTAATTATATTCAACTTCTAGCATAATGTCAGCTGAAGTTCGGGTTTTGTTGTATTGAACACAATGGCAACAAGAGCCCTATATATGTAGATATATGTGTGTATCTGCATATATATTTCCTCCAACTCTTCATTTAGTGAAAAATGAAAGAATTTCTAAGCTAAAACTACAGCTCCTTGTTACACTTAAGTAAATTTTGGTGTCATGGTTTCTAGAAGTGAACACAATCTCCCTGTGTGGTGTAATTACATCTTAGCTTTCTGCAGAAGAATAGTTTATAGCTTAAATGCTATTAATTGTAAGCCGTTTTGTTCCAAGGGAAGTTGTTCATTGATAACTACCCAATTAGGGTTATTTTGCAATTAGTCTATTCACAGTAAATTTATTGCAACAGGAGAAGTCTGTGGAGCAGCAAATTAAAGAGTTGTTGGGTCTGCATATGCAAGGACTCTCGAATGCCAATCTTATTAAACAGTTTATAGCTCTCTGGAGAATTCTGCCATGTTGATTAATAGAGCAAAGGTCTTGAGATGAGTCCCAGGCAAACCACCTTGCCAGATTACACCCAATAAGCTAGATCCCTTCACCTTTCATTCATGGGCCTGCACCTGTGCACACAGCTATGGGCATGTGTAGGCATATCTACGTTGGAATAATGGGGTACCTGTAGCTATATGGGATAAGCAGGCAAGGATACCTTTCCCATACCCAAAGACTTCCCTTTACACTCACAGGGGAAATAGAAAGGTCTAATCCCCGGTAACAAGAAACCAACGGGGCTATTCCTACAACTGAATACTGCTGTACCTTAAAACTGCTCCATAAGTAGCTGATTTAAACCCAAATTCCCATTTGCTTTAAGTAGAAATATATGTTTCAGCAAAACAAAGTAAATATATATACAACTGGCCTTGCTGCAGACAAAAAATCATGAGGCAAACAACAGGAGAGTCCTTTGATTCCAAGAGTCAGCAAAATATAGGGCTTTGCCATTCCCTACCATGTAATAGAGAGCAGAAGGGATTGCCCAATCTTTCCCACCAAACAGAAATCTGCAATACCAGGAAATGCTTTCCCACTGATAAATTTTGAATTGTTTTCCTCCTTTGGTTGTTGCTGTTCAGTTGTTTCAGTCACGTCCAACTCTTTATGACCCCATTTGGGGTTTTCTCGGCAAAGATACTAGAGTGGTTTACAATTTCCTTCTCCAGCTCATTTTATTTTATTTTATTTTTATAGGTGAGAAACTGAGGCAAACAGGGTCATGTGATTTGTCCAAAGTCATACAGCTAGTAAGTGTCTGAGATTTGAACTTAGGAAGAGGAGTCTTCCTGACTTCCTGATGTGCTACCTGGTTGCCTTAACTAGGTCTACTTATGACCAAGGACAAAAGGGTCAACTGAGCCAAGGGGGTGCAACCATTTGGGGTTAAGGACAATAGTGTTTGCATCATTAGCACAGTGCTCTAATTCAGCTAAGGAACCTCAAGTATTAATGATTCAGAAGGCCCACATAAAAAGTGATGTTTCTTCTCCAGCACTAAAGTCATTTGAAACATGTCACTTCCAATCTAGGAAGCAAGGGGAAAAAAAACCAACTAAATCTTAGTCTTAGTCTGTTCAGGAGAACACAAGAAAAATATTTGGCTAGATCAGAAATACAGCTATCTGGAGGAAAACAAAAACAAACAAAACCCAGTTTTCCAATTGACATTTCCTGAAATCTAATAATTAGCTTGGCACTCTCTCTCTGTTGGTCAGTTAGCCCATCTACATTCATTGCACAATTTTTAACTCCATCTCCACTTATATACATGTGGTTAGCTCTTTCCACGTGTGAAGCTTCCTAGAATACTTTCAGGGAGTTTAATGGTATTTTCAGGGAATCTAGGTCCAAGTTCCAAATGACTTAGTCTAGACTGGGGAAAGTTTGCTGTTAGTTTATCCCATCATTGGAAGAGAACTGCAACATTTCATGGTATAAATAAGCAAGTAGCCCAGACAAATTTAAATGCTGTTATTCTGGCTGACTAACTCAAGGGAAACTAGAAATAATTATCTAGTCCCCACAAAATAAAGAGTGATCTGCAGAGTGGGCTTACCACAAAAGCATGTCATCCTTAAATCTCCCTAATGTTGCTCTTTTCTTACTCACATGGTTATCACTTTAGTCCAGGTCCTTCTCACCTGTATTACTGAAATATTCTCCTACTCAGTCTACCTGCCTTAAGCCTGTCATCATTCTAGTGCATACACACACACACATATACATATACATACATACGTATACACACACACACACACACATATACATATACACATAGCCATAGCACTCTCCCTCTCAATAAACCCCACTGGTTCCTTATTAGCTCTAGGATCAAATATAAACTCTTCTGTTTGGCATTTAAAGTCCTTCACAATATGGCCTCAAACTACTTTTCCAGTCATATTATACATTATTCCTCTTTAACAAATTCTATAATTCAGTTAAATTGATCTTCTTATTTGTTCCTTACATAAAAAATTCCATCTCCAGTCTCTGCATCTTATACTGGCCATCCTCCCTGCCTGGATTGCCTTCCCTCCTCATCTCTGCCACTGAGAATATCTGATTTCCTTCAAATCTTAGCTCAACTGCCACTCTACATATAGCTTTTCCTGATTCCCCTAAATTCTAGTGCCTCCCACACCACCACTGAATTATCTTATATATATTTTGCATTTATGTACATATGCATATGTTGTCTACTCTGACAGAATGTAAACTCTTTGAGGGCAAGATTCTTCATAGTTGTTTTTGTATTCCCACCATCTAGTAGAGTGTATGGCACAGAGAAGTGGCTTGGTAAAGGATTATTAACTGATTGATTGATAATCCTAACTAACACTTTCATTCATCTTACATCAGCGGTGATGGATTGGTCAGTCATCATTATTCCAGTCATTAAAACCATCCAATAATCCAGGACGAAGAAGTAAGAGACTCTGGTCTCACTTTATAGTAAGACTTTTTATATGCCTTATTATGTTCCTAGGGTCTGGTAAATAAAAGATTCCTGCACATAGGCCTTACAAATACTGTGTCCATAAGCACTGCTTCAGGCAACATGAGATTAAGATAGAATGAAAAGTTTGAGTCTGTGCTCTTCAAGAGTTTACAATATTAAAAACTGTATTAATATGAAATTAAATATTAAAAATCCTGGTATTAAATATCCTGGTAATAGGAATGTTATATTATACTGACTGTTTTTGTAATTCCCTGAGTGCCTAGCACAGAAGTTGGCATGCAGGAAATTTTTGTGTCATGAATGAATAAATGAGCCAAACTGAAGTTGGAGCCTCAATTTATTTATAGGAATTTTACATCTCAAATACAAAATTATTACACAAACAATCTGAACCCAAAGGAGTAAAGTGAGCATTATGGGCACTGGCTGCCCAGCTAGGGTGGTGGGGGGAGAATGAGATTGGGAATGAAAGGAAAAACCATTATGATTCAGAGAAAACATCTCCCTTTGGCCAAAACCTCCCCTAACCAATGACTTACCTTCAAGGGAACAGAAGCGAGTCACTTTCTCTGGCATTAGCTTCCCCACCTTGTGTTGGCAATATATATCTGAAATCTCCTGGCGACATTGCTTGGACTTAGACCGGGACAGAGCTGAGATGGCCTCCTTGCCAGAGATATCACACCTTGGCAGTGGGTCATACTTGAGTTCAGGGGAGCCCACTCCATTCTTCCTGGTATGGGGTTGCTTTGAGGATTTAGGGCTTGTCTTGGCCATGCTGCTGTTCTGGGCAGCTTGATTGCTATACTGCATGGCTTCGTTAGAGCCTTTTCCCAGGAGTGAATTCTCCTTTACTTTTTCCTCCTGCTCTAGTTTCTTCTTCAAATGTTCCTTCTGCTTACTCAGTGACTTCCTTCCCAGGTCTGCCTGGTGCTTCTGTCTCTGAGTCCTCGGGGCAAAGTTACTGTTATCAATACTTTCAAAGTCTTTTGGCACTGAGTTTTCATTGTTGCTGTCTGTCCTCATTTTCTCCTTGGGACGGTGAGAAAAATATCCATCCTATAAAGAATGGGAAATAAAATAGAGGTATTAACAGAAGTGCATGATTAACAGGACAGGTTATATGGGATGGTAAAAAGAACATAGGACTGAGTGTATGAATGATAGAATTTAAGTTCAGGTTTTGCTATTAACTAGCTTTGTGACCTTGATAGGGTTACTCTGAACTTCAGATCCTCCAAATGTAAAATGAAAGGGTTAGATCAGATCAGTAGTTCTCAAACTTCATTCATTCATTCATTCATTTATTCATTCATTCATTCATCCATTCATTCATTAATTCATTCATTCCCACATTACAGCATTCCTTGCCATGAGGTATCTTGGCACATTGAACATTTAGACTGATAATAAAGAAGAAATCTGGAGGTAAAAGGAACTCCAGACCCACCACCCAAGCCTTGGGATTCAAGTCAACAAGCATTTATTAAACACTTATTATATGTAACACAAAGTGCTAATTACTAGTAAGTAAAAAAAAAAAAGCCCTGCCTGCAAGTAGCTTCCATTCTAATGGGCAAAGATAACATATAAAAGGAAACTGAAAAGGAGAGGTGGCATGGAAATGGGCAGGGCAGAAGGTAGAGGAGGTCCATAGTGTAGCATAGAGAAATTGTCTCTTCTTTCCTCTTCCACTCTTCTCTCTTTGCTTCTCTGGGTCTCATGGCAGAAGGGGCAACTTTGTCCTTCTGAGGGACATAGCAATTGTGACCTTTTTGATGCCAAGTTGGGAAGAGCTGGCAACAGACTGAATGTGGAAGCTTAGCAGTATAGGAAGGTGTTTCGTAGTATACTCTCTGAAAATCACTGGACTAGACAGTCTCCAAGGACCCTCTGAGATGCATGCTAATCTCAATTAGACCATTGTGAACAGAGGAGCTACAATATATCAATCAAACCACAAGTTCAAGTTCCATTGTAAAATACTGCTGATCTGAGTCAGCAGAAATGAAATTCCAAAAATTAGTTGTTTATTATACATAATATATGTGCATGTATTACAAAAAGCATTGCCTTTGTGGAACATACACACATATACAATCTATTAAAAAACAGGCTTTATCATTGATAGGGAAACTTGGTCCAATGAAAAGAATGTTGGATTTGAAGAAGTCTTCAGTTAGAAATATACTTGCTACCAGCATGACCTTGGAGAAGTCTCAGAGGAGCCTTGCTGTAAAGAAAATAACTTACATTCTCTAGACCTCACTTTCTTCATCTGAAAAATGAGGGAGTTGGATCTTTGACAAGGGAGAGAGGCAATCACAAAAGATGAAATAGAGAACATCAATTATATGAAATTAAAAAGCTTTTACACTGAGAAAATCAACACTATGAGAATAAGAAAGAAGTCAATTGGGAAATAATCTTTTCATCAAATATCTTGGATAAGGTTCTTATATTCAAGAAATATAGGGAACTAACACAAATGCGTAAGACCAAAAGCCATTTCCCAATGGGTAACAGATCAAAACATACGAATAAACAGTTCTCAAAAGAATTATAAACTATTACAACTACAAGATTATGCCACATTAATACTAATAAGAAAATTTCAAATCAAAACAACTGTTTCATTTCACACCCCGTAAATTGGCAAAGAGGATAAAAGAAGGGAACAATCAGTTTTGGAGGAGTGGTATACAAGTTGACGTTGACATAATGGTAGAACTATACATTTACACAAATATTGTTGTTACTTAGTTGCTTCAGTTGTATCCAACTCTTTATGACCCCATTTGGCGTTTGCTTGGCAAAGATAACCTCGAGGGCTTTGTCCATTTCCTTCTTCAGCTCATTTTATAGAGGAAGAAACTGAGGCAAACAGGGTTAACTGACTTTCCCATGGTTACACAAGTAGTAAATGTCTGAGCCTGGATTTTAAATGAGCTCTGCCTGACTCCAGGTCCAGCACTCTATCTACCATACCAAAAGCAATTTGGAATTTTGGTGAGGAGATGAAACCAAATGTTCTTTGAGCCAGAGAGATCACAAGTGGGCATATATCCCCAAAAGGTAAAAACAAACAAAAATATAAAGAAAAAGTGTTACAAACAACATCATATTTATAGCAGGGGAAGGGGACAAGCATTTATATAGTACCTACTATGTGTCATTTACACATTATCTTATAGGTACTATTGTTTTCCTCCTTTTACCTATGAGTCAAACAGAGGTTAAGTGACTTGCCCAAGGTCACACAGCAGGCAAGTGTCTGGAGTTGAATTTGAACCCAGGTCTCCCTGACCTCAGCACTGTGTGTGTGTGTGTGTGTGTGTGTGTGTGTGTGTGTGTGTGTGTGTGTTTTGGGTGTGTGTACTGTAAGTCAGGGGGTCAGGGGGTGACACCAGTTGTGTCTGTTTATAGCGTAAGTTTTTTCAGTAGTGAAGAACTAGAAACAAAGTAGATACCCATTGATTAGGGAGCAGCTAAACAAATTATGGTCCAGGAATTTAATGGCATATTTTACTGCACTATAAAAAACAATGTAAATGAAAAACAGAGAAGTCTGAGAAGACATATGAACTGATACAAAGTAAAATAAGAAGAATCTGAAACATAATAGGTGCAATGACTACAATGTAAATAGAACAGCAAAAATCAAAACTGAGCAATATATTATTATAATGACCAGTTTGGGCCCTGAAGAAAAGACATAAAAATTACACACACACACCCTTCTTCTTTTCTTTTTAAAGAGATGGAGCATGAGTGGGAGGAAGTGTTTTATCAGAATTGCTTGGTATGTTGGTTAATTTTGCTAAGCTACTTTTTTTCTCTTCTTTTTTATTCTTTAAGGGATGTCTCTCAGGGTAGGGAAGGGGGAACAGACATGCTGAGAATACAATGTAAAAAGACATTGATAATTGTAAAAAAAAAATTAAATGAAAGGATTGGTTGTATTAGATAGCCTCTAAGTTACCTTCCAGCTAAGAGAAAGATATTCAATACGATTACTTCAAATGCATTCAATTCACATGTTTTCCTTCCTCCTTTCATTACATTCCCATTCCTCAATCATAAGTCAAATCTGCTCCTTCATCGTCTTCCCCTTTTCCCAGAAAACAATGTGGGCATGCAAGAAAAATCCAAAGACTGTATTGAAGTGTCAGACTAGATGAAGCAGTTGGTGGGGGTGGAAGGGGCTTCTGTGCCTGGGCATCATTTACACTGTCAATGCTGGGGATTGGCACTGTTTCCAGAGCAGTGACTAAGTCCTGAGGATGGTCAGGGTCAGAGATCTATACTTATCCATTCTTGAAGCAAGGATATGAAAAGACCTGCCATAAAGAGCTATGACTGCCAATGTGGTATTATAGCCCTTAAGTCCTGGGTTCAAATCCCATCTCTGACACACATTAGTGGGATAATCCTAGGCAAATCACTTAAACTCTAAGTGCTTGTAAGCAGCTCACTAAGACTAAGAAAGAACTCTGGCCAAGTGTAACTGAAAGAAACAGGCACAATTCTCTCATAGTACTCAGTTATTACTCCATTTGATTTTTGTGACAGGCTGAGGAGTATCATAGACTTAGCCTTAGTGACTTCCTGAGATTGCAGTAAAAGATGTAGGGAGTTACATGGGGTACTGGACAAGGCAATGGAGTTGGGTTCAAATCCTATCTGGATAATAACTGTACAACCCTGGGCTACTTGAACAACCTATCTGTGCCTCAGATTCCTCATCTGTAAAACAGTTGTAAAGGAATTCAATGTCCTCTCTAATTTTTTTCCAGCTTCAAATCTGTAATTTTAGAAATAAATTGCAACAAGCATGTGGAAAGGTGATAGGAGGCTGGAGAGCCCAGAATTGAGTGATTTCATGGGAACTGAGGTCATTTTTACTCTAATCGAATGCACAATTCAGCAATAATGTCCTATTTCCTCTTAAATGTATCGTTACCTTATAGAACCTACTGCTGGGGTCATAACCTGTAGGATGAAAGGGCAATATCTAGGGAGAATTTTGATTACAGACAAAATACTAATTACCTACATAATTTTGCCCTTGTTGCTATAGAAACTCATTTGAGCATAGCAATGATTACCAGAGAAGATGTCTTGGTTTTATTTTCTGAATGGTGTGTGTGTGTGTGTGTGTGTGCACGCGCATGTATGTGTGTGTGTATGTGTGTTATATACTAGATAATGGGTCAGTTTTAGTTTCAGAAAATCTCAGTTTAATTCGTTTGGGTACACTGGGTTCATGTTAGCTGTGTTAGCACAGGTATATTACTATTTAACCTCTTAATGCCCAAGACAAATCTTTAAGACTGTTACAAACAAGGTACTAATCTGACTGAGTTCATGGAGTTTATACAATGGAACTTCTCTATATGGATGTAATCATAGGTCCTTACTTCTTCCTTGTCCCCACAAACCAAATTAAACAAAGCAAAACTTTGGATAGCACATGGAATCTATTCATTCCTCCTCTTCTCCTGGCCCAGAAAACAATGGGGACTGGACAGAAAAATCCAAGGACCAAGGACAGGGCAGTCTAACGTGTATCGTAGTGCCAGGCTTGATGCAGTAGTTGGTGAGGTAAAAGGGGCTTCTGTGCCAGGGCACCACTTATACTGCCAATGTTAAGGACTGGTACTGCTTCCAGAGCAATGACGGAATCACAGAGCATGGTCAGAATCAGGGATCCAGGAATCCAAACCTGTCCACTCTTGAAGCAAGTATATAAAAAGACCTGTCTTAATAAAGAGCTATGGTCTATACAAACTGATGTTGAGTGAGAAGAGCAGAGCCAGGAGAAATTTGTACACAATTACAGACACATCGTAGGTTTGACGTCCAACTTTGATAGACTGGGCTCTTCTCAGCAATGCAAAGTTACAAAACAACTCCAAGACCCATGGTGGAAAGAGACGTCTACATTCAGAAAAACAACTACAGAGTTTGAATGCAGATTGAAGCAAACTACCTGTTTGCTTTCTTTTTCTTGTTTGGTTTTGTTTCCTCTTTCCCATTCTTCATTCCATCAGTCACAATCCTTCATTCAACCTAACTAATGTCTAATGTGAAAGTATTTGCAGTTCCCGTACTTCATTGCATGCTGCCACGGAAAGAGGGAAGGGGGAGAAAATTTGAAACTAAGGGATTGTGGAACTGAATCTTGTAAATTAAAAGTAAGTAAATGAATTAATAAAGACAAAATTTTTTAAATAAAATAAAGAGCTACGATAGTAGTGAGATGTAACAGAACTGGCCTTGGAGCCCCCAAACTCTGGGTTTGAGTCCCATCTCTAAAACACTGACAGCATAACCTTGGTCAAATCACTTAAACTTTCAGTGCTTTAGGCAACTCATGGAGACTGAGCTTCAGATAAAGGGGGACTGGTACAGAGTTTCTTCTGCTGGACTTTCCCTACACCAGGGAAACCACAAATCTCTTTCCTTATATAGAGCTATAAAGGGACTAATCCCAATACCAAGCCCTACATACAATGTTCCTGTGATCCTCTGTAGAAAGAGCACTGACCATGGATTCAGGGGAACTGGGTTCAAACAATACTTGGACATTTACCACTTGTGTGACCTTAGGCATTCACCAAGCACTATGCTAGGTGCTAGAGATACAAATACAATAAATCCCTACTAGGAAAGAGCTTACAAGTCATTTAACCTGCCTAAGCCTCAGATTACTCACCTAGAAAATGATGGGACTGGATCATAGGTCCTCTGAGGTCCCTTCCAACTCCAAATCTATAAATCTATGATCACAAAAATATACCTCACTTTTACCCTGCCATTCTTTCATTAACAAGTTTATCTGAAAAATTGTTTTCCTCTTTCCACCTTCTGGAAGATAAAAGGGTCATCCTTTCATAATCCCTGCTCTATTTAAAAACCAAAGGGCTGGAAAAAAATGGCCTGACCTGTCCAGATATGAACAGTTATATTTTCTTTTCCCTGGAGAGAAGAAAATTTGCTTGTTTTGCCTCCACTGTCCTCCTTAGCTAATATGAATTGAAATCCTCCTCATAAGCACATTTTCAAGGAGTTAATGAGTCCAGGGAATAGACAAAAAGAATTTGCATCCACAGACATCTATGTCCTTTCTCATCAGTCTCATTTGGCAGAATATTTAGGTTTCTGGGTCTCCTTTCATTCCCCATTAACTGGTGGTCATACGCTCAATGCCCAGCAGAGAACACTTTGTTTTAAACTACCTATTTAAAAACTCCCATTCTTCATTGGTTCCTGGATGCACTTCATAGAGCTTAACTGGGCACAGAACAATACTGCAATTACAAATGGGTTTTTGGTTTTTTTTGGCTAGGAAACCTATGAACACTAATCTGACAAATTGAGAATAGGAAATTCTGCTAGTTAATTTGTCTTATCAGTTGCCTGAATTGCTATCAATTCTAATTTAACACTTGGTTAACACACACAACCTACCCAAGGCTGCCCTAGAATAATACGGATGATTAACTCCAATATGGCCCGGAAGTGAATTCCAGTACAACAAGCAATAGGATGCTTCAAGTATAAGGAAAACAGGAAAATGGAATGAGACTCTTAGAGGCATCAATGCTCTGAATTATCCTGAAAAAGTTAGTGATATCAGGGAGGACAGGCTACTTCTATGGGTCCTGAAGACAGATGTTGATTTTTGGGGTGTTCCTATCAATCAGATTTTAAAAAGTGCTTTACTTTTAAAAGTACAGGGTATCCCAAAAGTTGTAGAGCAAACTCCATATTCTCCCTCATTTGATCCTTTTAACAATCCTATGAACTAGGTAGTATAAGCATTTTTTAAAAAAAAATCCCTGTTTTATGTCTGGGGCCACTGAAATTCAGAGGAGTTATATGACATACCCAAAGTAATATATGCTAGAGCTCTGGACTGGGCACTCAGGAAGATGTGGGTCCAAGGCCTGTATCCGTCTGACCTATGTGACCATGGACAAGTCACCCTTGCTAATTCTAAATTTATTTCTCTATAAACTGGGGATAATAGCACTTGTATCTTCTGCACTGATTTTTGTGAAGCTCAAAGGAGACGTGTGTAAGGTATTTCACAAACCTTAAAGGGCCGTATAAAAAACTCGGACAACAACAGCTATGCAATGCAGTGGACAGAACATTAGACCAAGAGTCTGGATGACATGAGTTTAAATCCAGTCCAAATGTTTGGTGACTGTGAAACTCCGGCAAAGTCATTTAACCTCCCTCCACCCCAAAATTTACAGAGGAAAATGGAGTTAATAACAGCACCTACCTCCCAGGCTGTTGTGAGAAGTAGATAATATATATAAAGCATGTCACAAAACTTGAAGTGATACATAAATGTTGTTGCTATTACTACAATTATTATTGGCATTGATTTATAATTATGTGGATATAGGAAACTCTGGGGCAGTTAGGCAACATAGTGGATAGAAGGCTGGGCCTCAAGTCAGGAAGACTCATCTTCCCAAGTCCAAATCCTCAAAAGCCTCAGACACTTACTGACTGTGTGACTGTGGGCAAATCACTCAATCCCATTTGCCTCAGTTTCTTCATCTGTAAAATGGACTAGAAAAGGAAATGACAAACCACTCCAGTATCTTTGCCAAGAAAACCCTAAATAGAGTTATAAAGAGTCAGATACAACTGAAATAACTTAAATAATGTGGAAACTATATGAATGCATATCAGCAACTACTTTACACTTCATGGCATCAGAAAGCTTAGGGCACTAAAAAATAAAATAACTTCCCTGTCAGAAACAGAACTGGAATGTAGATGTTTCTGCTTCTGAGGCTGATTTTCTATCTACTCTACCCAAATGCCTTTCACCACTGCCATCACTATCATTTCCATGACTACATGGTGTAGTGCAGCAGTTCTCAACCTGTAGGTCATGACCCCTTTGGAGGTCGAATGACCCTTTCACAGGGGCCACCTAAGACCATTGGAAAACACATATTTCCAATGGTCTTAGGAACCAAGACACCGCTCTTCTCTCAGTCTCCAGGAGGGTCCACCCACATGCAGATACACCTACATACGAGTATTAAAAGGTTGTGGCATTAGGAAGGTTGAGAACCACTGGTGTAGTGGATAGAGTAAGAGACTTGGAATTAGAAAGATCTGGATTCAAATGCCACCTCAGATATGGACTATCTGTGTGAGCTTGGGCAATTCATTTAGCCTATGTTTATCTTGGTTATATTATCTGTCAAATGAGAGAATTGGATGAGATGGACTTTGTGGTCCTTCTAAATCAAATCAAATCCTAGAACAGGGTCCAAGGAGGAAGAGATCCTCTTGGATTGATCCCAGCCTCCCCTTCCCCAGGGTTGACTGGCTTCCAGGACACCAAAATATCAGCTCTCCTCTCTTTTCAAAACAGACCTCATGAAAGTGTCCTGGCAAGCACCCATGAGGGATAATTTGCAGTGAAGTTTCCTCATTCTGAAAAACCAAATCTAGAGTGGCTTCAGCATCCACTAGGCCTAAGTTTAGAGGTCACCTGACCTTACAGGAATCTGAGACTTAGAGCAATGGAGACCCTCCCGAGTGCTACTTCAGCACAAGATATGCCAAATAAGGATAAAACTGCTTTTCTGGCTGTGCACTGGACACCAACATGTTTTCGGGTCCTTTGTCTGAGAGATAAGATTCTGCGTGCCAGCCTCCCTGCCAATGAGAGTGAAGGCCAGTTGCAGGGTTGGGTTTCTGCATTAGAAGGTCATATAACCATGGGCTTGCTTCTACCTGTTGCCTTCTCCCTGGCAGATGCCATTTGAGTGACAGGGGCAGAGTCCTTTCTCATGAGAAAGAATAAAGACCTTTTCTGACCTCAGATTCAGACACTGAACTCTTTCATCTCACACACACCCATGCCAAAATGGAGAATCAATTGAGCATCAGGCCTAGGCAGACCCAGAGCTAATTAACAACAAACATACAAACATCTTGTTTCAAATAATCACTGCCTTAGTGACAAATTGGCTATTATTTCACATGTGTGATAGAGTTGCCATGTTTCTCTTACTCTTAACCAATCTAATACCATCACCTTAGGTTATTTATGCTAATGAAACATTTTGACTTATTTTATTTTAATGTACTTATCACAATGATTGCAAATTCAAATGTTTGCACGAGTCACTCCGAAACTCTAATTGTGTGACTACTGTTGCAGCATCTCTCAGCTTCTGCTAGAATTCATTTTTATTCTCAGCAAATAATTAAATGCAATAATGTCCTCCATTCCCATTCAACCTTGGGCATGTTTAAAGCCAATTCCAATCAGGCAGAAATATGCTAAACACAATCTGGTTCTGCAATATAGATTACACTACACAGGGCGCCATTTTAAGAAATCGCCCAAATCTGCTTTCATTATTTCCAGTTATTCTGATCTCAAACTTAAGCCTGGGTCTATAGTTTTGAAATTCCTTCCTCTTTGAGCCTCTGACATCCTGTGTCTGGAAACTGTAGGACATAGCTGATTGGGAGTGACTTGAAAAAGTGCCTCAGTTTCTTCACTCAAAAAAGGAAAAGAATGCTTTAAAAAAAAGTAAGCTGAACACTGAATAACTATAATGACCAATTGTGATCTTGGAGGAGCGATAAAGAAACAGATCAATCTTGTTTTAGCTGGAGGTACAGAATATTTAATAATTTCACTGCTTGGATCAGTTTTATTATGGTTTTTGTTTTTTTCAAGGGAAGAGTCAATGCTGGCTGAGGGGAGTTGGGTTATTTCTGTAAGTGATCATGGTAGTAAAAACAAAAAGCATCGATTTTTTTTTTTAAGGAAAGGACTGAACTGAATGAATTCATTTTTCCTTTCTCTCCTTTCCCTTCCATATTCTGTGAACAACTCAAATAACATCAATGGATTATGCTTAAATGAGCCAAGTCATTGAGAACAAGCTCAAATCCAAAGGACCAGTATCCCAGGAATGTGAAAGAGTTGCACATATCCTGCCAATTCCTCTGCTTTTATGTATTCATTATTTTACTGTTACAAATGCCAAAATGGAAATAGCTAGCATTTATGGAGTGTTTCAAGGTTTGCAGAATACTTTATGCATATATACCAGTTAATTCTCACAGTAATTCTGTGAAGGGGCTGCTATTACTCCCACTTTACAGATGAGGAAAATGAGGCAGAGAGATAACATAAGTGACTTCCCTCAGCTATTAAATCTCTCAGGCAAGATTCAAACTCGGGTCTTCCTGACTCCCAAGTCCATTGCTTTATCCATTGTTAAAGATAATTAAGGTTGTTGTGGCATTAGCCTATGCAAACAGTAAAGGTTCTTCCACTGCCCATTCATGCAGGTAGGCATACAATGTGATCAGGCTTCTTAAAAGTCTGACTTTAAAACATTTACAATGGGATGTTTTATTTCAGTCTTTTTTTTTTTAAACTCTGGTGCAAATTGTGGATTCGATTAACTGGAAGTTATACTTCTTCACATAATGTTTATGATTACCCCAAGAGTCTACAAGGTCCTAAAGTAACTTTTTTTTTTTGCTTTTTGGAGTGGGGAAGGCAAGGCAATTGGGGTTAAGTGACTTGCCCAAGGTCACACAGCTAGTAAGTCTGAGGCTGAATTTGAACTTGGTTCCCTCCTAACTCCAGGGTGGTGTCCTATTCATTGTGCCACCCAGCTGCTCCTAAAGTAACTTTTAAATGAATAAAATATTGTGTATTTGATTGTATTCTGAATGGCTGAAAATACGGAATCATGATCATATTCATATCTGGGGACATATATGTCCTTTATTCATGTATGTGTATGCAAAAATGCTGAGCAAATTAAAACATTGCATTTCCTGGCATGCTAAACTTCTGAAGATAAAAATCTGAATTTACAGAACAGATATTAGTAGAGATTTTTGACATTAGGAAAGAATGTAATATAGACTTTTAAAGTCAGAGTATCCCTAGTAAGTTAATTTATAGATCTCCTCAAGCACTTTCCATTAAGTTATAACAGGGTCACAAATTTAAAGTTGAGAGGGATTATAAGAAACTGGGCTCAACCCACTTATTTTTACAGATGAGCTTTAAAGAGGTAGCCCAGGGTCACCCAGCTGAAGTGAGATTTGAACCCAGGTTTTTTTTACATCAAATCAATCCATCACTTATCCACTTAGCACTTCTCTTCAAAAAAGTCATTAAAGAGGATGAGGGGAGAGAAACAGTGCTGGCATTAAGAGCTGTTGACAAATGAAGATCTAGAAAAGTGAAGAGGAAACATCTAAACAGCTGTGGAATTACAAATTAAATCACTGTAAGGTAAAAATCTTTATTTGATTTTTCAGAATGTGAGGAATACTTATATTTAAATAGAATGTATACACAGTGAAGAGATTAATAAGTAATTCAAAGACTATTTCCAGTCATCCTTACTATCCATATGATTAGACCACGCAAATATTTTAATGTAAATAAAAATCATATGAAACTGTACCCATTTTGCAGAGGTATAAAGGGTGTTGTCTCCCCCATTAGGCTGTGAACTCTTTGAGGGCATAAAGTGATTTTTAAAAATTCATTCTATTATTATTATTATTTTGCTTTTCTTCGTATCTTCTGTACTTGGCACAGTGCCTGGCACATGGCAGGGCTTAATAAATTCATCTTGACATGAACACTTGTTGACTGACTAAAGAGCTGCTGAAAACATCTTTATGAATGCAGATTCTGAAAATAATATTTGATCAAGAAAATTTGTTTGAGAAAACTGTTTCTCTGACAACGCAACTACAAGTTTTTTACATCTTATGAAATGGAGAGAAGAATGAAAAGTCCAAGAGATACTTAAACCCTAGAGAATGCTCTCTAGAATAGGTAAGGGTATTAAAGAATTTCTGCGCAACTGAGGACACTGAGGTAGAGGTTAAGTGACTTATCCAAGGCCATACAGCTACTGTCTTAGCATGAATTTGAATTCAAGTCTTCCTGAATACAGGCCAAGTGTTCGATCCACTATGTCACCTAGAATAGCAGTTATACCCTGGTAAAATCATCTCAGCAGATAGCTAAAACCAGGTTGACGGTAACTGCCAAATCTCAAACCCCTTGGTGAGTGAGGAGACTAGTTATCCCAAACATGTGAAGACTTCTCCTGGCAGAATGGGCCGATGAGAACAATCTGTTTCAATGGCCATAAAGGCCGCTGAAATAGGCACTGTGGAGTGCTTAAATCTTGGTCAGACATCGAATACGCCAAGGTTACCCGTTGCAACCCTGACTGCCGCCAGTCATTCTAATTTTTGTCTTGCCACTGAACTTCAGTGACTATGGAAGAGAGAGTAAGGCTGACAACTTGTGCAACACTGCTTCATAAATCCAATTCATGCACAAGCCAAGATGTTGCCACGACCGTGTAATATCATTGGTCCTCTTGGAAATGAAGGAAGAACAACAATTCATGAATAACGAGTGAACAAAAAAGAAAGTATGTCAGGGATGTGAACTCTCTCTTTGATTCCCCTTCATTAAATCAATTAATCAATCAATAAATATTTACAAAGTGCTCACTATGTGTTGACTAAGCAATGGGGAGATAAAGAAATGGAAAAAAGGAAGCAACAACAACAAATGTAGTCTGTCTCCAAAGCAGTTGCATTCTAATGGGAAGTACACGTGCCAACAACCACATTCATTCAAGATATTTACTACGTGGATGGGAGGTGATCTCAAAGCAGATGATTCTAGCAGCAGTGGGGACTAGGAAAGTCCTTCTGCAGAAGCTGGGATTTGAGTCTTGAAAGAAGTCAAAGATGATGAGAGACAGCATTCTAGGCACAGGCAACAGCCAGTACAAAGGCACAAAGAGAAAGACAGTGACTCGTGTGAGGAAGGGCAAGTATGCCAGAATAAATGCAGTGTAGAGTTCATGGAATAGAGTGAAATATGAGAAGATTGGAAAAGTAGGAAGGGGCCAGGCTAGGAAAAGCTTCAATGGCCAAACTTCATATCTGATCCTGAAGGGAACCACTGGACTTTATTGAGCAAAGGGGTAATATGGTCAGACCTACACTTTAGGAAAATCCTTATGTGGAGGGTAGATATTGTCTAAGTTTTTGGCCATTTCACAACCTGGTCTCTTTCTAACCAATGACTCAATCTGTATTTGACAGTAAACAGTCTTCTTGTTCTAAAGCAGTAATTCTATAGGCAAGCAGATTCTTACTGCTTTCAAAAATTATCCCTAAGGTTAGTTTCCTTTTAAATAGTTTCCTTTCCTTTGCTTGTAATTGAAACATTTGTCATTTAACACTTAGGGCCAAAATACCTAGGAATGAGGCAGAGTAGGGAAAAGGAACTGGTCTCTTTTCATTAAAACCTTTTCAATACTTCCAGTGTCAGGTGCACAAGAGGGCTCTGCCTGAGACTCACATCTTTGTCCCACCTCACTGGGATGCTGAGGCAATGATTTCCACTTCAAGAAATAACAGTTACTTTTAAAGCTGAAACAATCCCAAGCAGAAAGATAGATTACTAAAGGAAAAAAAAAAGATATACTACTGATAGGAAACAGTTTGGAAGAAAGCAGGCTAGATGATCAAAGTGGTGATTTGAGGAAACTCTGGGATTATTCCAAGAAAGAATATTTTGGGGGGGGGTAGAGGAAAATTAGGATGGTGGAATTAGCCCTTCCACATAAAGAATATAAATTTTTTTGGAAATAGGAATGGGGTGGGAGAAGGGACAATGATAGGAGGAAAATTAGGTAAGTGTGCTAGCTAAAGGAGGAATAAATATTGAAAGAGGGAAATGCAACAGTGAAAACATTAAGAAAAAGAAAGATTGATTCTTATTTTTTACCTCATCAGTGAGTATTTAATCAGAAAGACTTGAGTTCAAATCTAGCCTCAAACAGTAGTAATGTGACCTTGGGCAAGTCACTTCACCTCAGTTTCCTCAACTGCAAAATAGGAGATAAGAATAGTATCTACACACTTAGCACATTGTCCAGCACACAGTAGGTGGTCTATGAATTCTAGCTATTATTATAATTTAGTATTGAGATAAGATAGTCTTAAATAATATTAGTGAATGTCAAGAAGATCGTGGAATCTTAGGGTAGGGAGGATGATGAAGGATCAATTATTGCAACCATCTCATTTTATAGATCTTTATTTTATAGATGAGAAAACTGAGGCTGAGAGAGGCTGGTCTGGCAAGAAGGGCCTGAGAATAGGAGGCCATTGATATGCACGGAATGCAGCAGGGACCTAGGCCACAACGTATGAAAGGGCAGAAGGGAGACACTGAAATCACATAACATGCTTTCTGATCTACAAAATAATAGCCAGTCAATCTACCTACCCAGAAGCATTTACTAACGTCTTACTATGTCAATCACTAGGTACCAGGAATAAAAAGGCCAACATGAAACAGGAGGCTAAGTTTTATCTAGGGGAATAACATGCACACATGTGTGTGGGGTTTTCTTTTTTAAGTGGAGGGAAGGGGATACCAGCAGCTTGGGAAACCAGCAAAAAAGCCTCATGAGCTAAGTCTTTAAGGCTACAAAAACTCTAAAAGCATATTCCAGACAACAGAGACGACCCATGTAAGGTCATGGGAATGGGAGATCAGAGTGTTAGGTGTGAGGATGACTAATTCATGTGAAAACCAAATTTAGCTAGGCCAAAGAACAGATGAAGGGGAATCATGTAATATAATAAGCTAAAAAGCTAGGCTGGAGCCAGATCACCAAGGGCTTTAAATGCTAAAAGGGGGTTTATTAATGATCCTAGGAGCCGCTGGAATTTATTGAAACATGGAGTGACATGGTCAGATCAGTGCTTTGGGACAATCTTTGGCAACTATGTGAAGGATGATTTGGAAAGGAGACCTATCTTTCTTACCTGGGAATATTTTCTTAGTGCCTATCCTCTGGCCCTAAATTTCCCAAGTCATGACAAATAACACTGATACCAGAGGCATTTCCCCCCTTTTAGCCTTTCCTTCCTTCCTTCCTTCCTTCCTTCCTTCCTTCCTTCCTTCCTTCCTTCCTTCCTTCCTTCCTTCGATAGTTGGTTGTCCCTCACTCTACCCCCGAGTAGGTGATGAATACTAAAATTTAACTCATTATAGACCAAAAAATTTAGCCTGTGCTAAGGTATAAATGCTCCTGAATCAGGGAACATAAATAAAGACAGATGTCTGTAAATAAATAAGCAAAACCCAATTAATCTGTGCTGCCAGAAAGCTTGATATGTTGGGATGGGGGAAAGAGAGAAAAGCTGCCTAGTACATACTGCATGATATCTGTGGTGAAGGTTTCACAGCTGCTGCCTATAAATTATATTTAATATGCAAAGGTACAAATGAATACACGACTGTCTCGTCTTAAATCTCCTTTATGAGTGAGTTTTCCTTGGCCTGCTGTTCCAGTAGGATGGTGTTGCATATAGTTTTCATTGGGCAAAATATCTAAAAAGGCTGTGGTTTCCTGGTTTAGCCCTTGTATACAGTCGGCATTTTATAAACATTTGTTGATTTCAGCTCAATGTGCCTCACCGTGCTCACAGAGAACATTTATTTCCAATGAACTCATTCAGCCAACCAGAGTGTCAATATCTGTCCTTTTGGGAAAATCATTTTAACATTTCTTGTTTTGTAGCTTATGTTATTTTTCACCATCTTTTTTTGTGGACTGTGTGTTCTCAGCCTCCAGACTCATTCAGTTCTTGAAATCCCCTAACCTTGCCCAACTCTGAAGGGTAAAATTACATCAAACAACACACTAATTTTCATCTTCAAATAGAAGCACCTCATTTTCCAAGAGTTTTGAATTAACCTAGTCCTCCCTTCTAGGGGGTTCATAGTCTAACCTCGTCTAGGGGGCAAGTATTTTTCTGGGAGATTCAGAACTAGAATAAATTCCTTTGTATCAGGCTGGGGCAGATGCCTTGGGTAGTCCAAGTTTAAGATGAGTTGGAATAAATTGTTGTTCAGTCACGTCTGACTCTTCATTACCCCATTTGAGGTTTCTTGTCAGAGATACAGGAGTGGTTTGCCATTTCCTTCTCCAGGTCATTTTACAATTGAGGAAACTGAGGCAAACTGGTTTAAGTGACTTACTGGGGGTCACACAGCTAGTAAGTGTCTGCGGCTGGATTTGAACTCCTGAAGATCAGTCTTACTGATTTTAGGCTGAGGGCTCTATCCACTGCTCCATCTCACTGCCCTAGGGCTAGGCTAACACAATGAAAGATGAACTTAGCAAGAAGCACCAAGAAAGTAAAGCTTCATGGGATGAGGGATAGAGATGAGTATAAGACCATGAATGTATTTGTTTTCAGTGGAGGAAGGGTTGTAAATAAGACTAGATATAATAATATGACTTTCTAGAGCAAGTCAGAGTTGTCAGAAGGAAGTAATGGGCAAAGGAGTAGGCAGAACATGCAGAGATTAACATGTGAATTGGGTCAGGTTGGGGCACCTAGGTAACACAATGCACAGAGTGCTGGGCCTGGAATCAGGAAGACCTGTGCTCAAATCCTTCACATATGTCTATATAGGAGGCTATATCTGTGTATGAATACATATCTGAGCATGTATGTATATGTGTACACAGAGGATACAGGATCAATTGAATACGAAGGGATGAAACTTTAAAAGGTGAAATTCTGAGGTGGGATGGGACTAGAATGAGAAGAGACAGGGAGAGACAAAATGGGGTTAATCATCCCATAGAGAAGAGGCAAGGGATAACAGTTACAACTTTACTTTCATTTACTCTCATTGAATTTAGCTTAGAGAAGGAACGACATAAACTCTAAACTGGGTATCTTGTCACACAGGAGAGTAGGGGGCATGGGGAGGAGAGGTGGGATGATAGAGGGTAGGGGCAGGGTCTGCGGGAGAGTTGCTGGAAGCACACACTTCAGTAAAGGGACAGGGACAGGGTAGAGAACAGAACAAGGGGGGTTGGGATAGGAAGGAGGGACATATGATCAGTCTGTCACAATATGTCCACTGTGGAGATGTCCTGTGCAAAAACACATTACAGCCTGTATTGAATTGCTTCTCCTTCCAGTGGGGATGGGTGACAAGAGAGGAACCGAAAGAATCTAGAATTTAAAGGTCTACAATACATGCAACTGGGAATTAAGATATACAGGGGCTGCGGTAGGGAGACCCTCCCTGCCCTACCAGAAGGTTAGAGGGGCGTTAGAGGAGGGCATAAAAGAGAGCAGATCGGGGGAGGGGCTTTACAGTGGGATCGCTGTTTGGGGGCTGGGGCTAGGGAAAAGACAGGGAGAAAATATGTAACTCAAAACCTTGTGGAAATGAATGATGTAAACAAGAAAATAAACAAAAAATTTTAAAAAGAAAAAAAGGAAGATCTGCGCTCAAATCCTACCTCAGACACTAGTTATGTGACCCTGAGCAAGTCACTTCATACTGTTTGCCTCAGTTTCCTCATCTGTAAAGTGGGCCACAGAAGGAAATGGCAAACCACTCCAGTATCTTTACTGAGAAAACCCCCAAAGGGGTCACAAAGAGTCAGACATGACTGTAAACAAACAAACACCAACAATTGATCCACCTGGAGAGGACTTTATTAAATGTACCTAGGTATTTATGATCCTTAGGACTTCCCTCCTGGTGGTCTGTTTCTAGGGTCCTATTCTTTAAGCCTCTAACTGACCCTCCTGACTCTAAACTCTGATAGAGCTCTGGTTTTCTGGGTTTATGCCCAACTCGACCCATCTGACTTGGTCCAGAACACTGGTTCATGTTTCTGGCCGTGGCCTAGTCACCTGACCTGGCACTCAACCAAACTTAATTTAAACACTTGACAAGAAAGGCCGAAGGATGGGAGCTGGCTATTGATAGGCATAGAACGAAATAAGACCCCAGAACACAATATATGAAAGGGTAGGAGGGAGCTGAGTAAACCACATAACACATATGCCCCTAATTTCTGAAGCTCAAAAAGTTATGCAGATACCTTCCATACTTAGAATGTGTGACCGTATGTCACAATGAAACTCTATCTCCAAAAGGTAATACTGATATAGCCAAAAGAAAAAGCAAACACATTTCTGAAATTTGGCTTTTAAAATATGAAGTCTGTGTAAGATCACTTTTAAAGTATACTTCCTTATAGCGCAGATTCAATGGATTCACACTCTAGACCAGTGGTTCTCAACCTTCCTAATGTGTGACCCTTTAATACTGGAATGTGGGAGTGTCTACATATGGACAGATAGAGGAGCAGTTCTCAGGTTCCTAAGACCATTGGAAACGTGTTTTCTGAAGATCTTAGGCGACCCCTGTGATACCTGTGAAAGGGTTGTTCGACCTCCAAAAGGGTCGTGACCCAGTGACCCACAGGTTGAGAACCGCAGCTCTAGAGAAAAACAAGGATCTGATCTGTAGATGAGAGCCATAATTTAAAATGCAGGTAGTGGTAAAATAAGGCATGCTACCATGAAGAAATAAGTAGAGCTGGGTGGGGCCTTAGGAAGTCATTCAACAGACATTATTGTTAATTACCAAACTAAGACTCTCCTTAAGCTACTTACAGTCTAGTGTGGACCTAAGAATGTATACATGTATCCAGGATAGCAGGCAATAGATGCCATATAAGCCATGAATAAAAGATACTTGCTCCTTGGAAAGAAAGCTTTAGCAAATCTGGACAGTATATGAAAAAGCAGACAGCACCTTGCAGAAAAAAGGTTTGTATAGTCAAAACTATGTTTTTTTTTAAGTGGCAATGTATGACTATCAGGACATTGTTTCACTCAAAGCAAGAACTTGAAAAACTTAGCTTAAAAAGACCAAGGTCTCCCACTGCATTATGGGCCATTTCCTGTCACCCTGATGAAAATCTAGCCACTGGATCCAGATGGTTCTGGAGGAGAAAGTGGTGCTACTGATTTTACACACCTCTCCCTTACTCAAATCAAAGTCATGTCATCATCTCCCTGATGTCCTGGTCCTCCTTGAGAAGGAAGGACCAGCCATAATCTGTGAGTAATCTGAGCTGCCCTAATGAGGAGCCAGTTGGACAGTTCCAGTTGGGCAACTAGGCTAATCCTTGCCTCTCTTCACATGGAGTATCACACCCTTACCTGAAGGTGTTCTGCCCAAAGCAAGATAAATTTTGAAGGCTAAGGTCTACCTAGGTAACTTGGGATTTACTGGCTAGATTTCTTTTTCAAAGATCAAGCCTTAAAACTAATTAACTCTGGAGCTCATTGGGACAACAATTAGATCCCTACCCTGACCAAGCACCACTTAATCAGTGGTTGTTATTTGGACCCTCCAGGTTCAGAGTGAATGTAAATAGTAACAGTTTCTCTTTTGGCCAGGAACCCTGAGGGTCTTCCCCTCCCAGTTTGATTTTTTATTTTTAAATTAAAGGCCCATTCCTTGGCTCATTTTTTTTTTAAAAAATACATTATTTATTTATTTTTAGTTTTCAAGATTTTGAGCTACAAGTTTTCTCCCCAGCTTTCCCCTACCACCACCCCAATATATCCAGCCTTCTGAATACTTCTTCTTCCAATCTGTTCTCTCTTATATCCTCTGCCATTTCCCCCTACCCCACAGCAACTTTCTAGTAGGGCAAGATGAATTTCTATACCCCAGTGCCTGTATATCTTATTTTACAGTTGCATGTTAAAAAAAAATTTTTTTTTTAACTTTGATTTCCAGGTTTTTTTTCTTCTTCCCTCCTCATCCATCACCACTAGGAAGACAAGCAATTCAATATAGGTCTTACATGTGTAGTTATGGAAAACATTTCCATAGTAGTTATACTGTGAGAGACTAACTTTAATTCCCTCCATTCTTCCCCCCACCCCCACACTTATTCTATTTTCTGTTTTGACCCTGTCCTTTTTCAATGGGAAAGGTTAAAACTTCTTAGCCCATAAGTTTTCTTATGGGCTACCTTCCCTTTTCTTTCCCCCTTCTTTACTAAGGTCACATCAGCATTAGGCCTCTTCAGGAGTCTTTTGACCTCCACCCTTGTTTGCCACACCCTTATTAGCATTAGGCCCTTTAGGGGTTTTCAATCTCCACTTTTTCAAGCCACATTTTTTCTCCTCCCTTGCTTCAGGACCCTTCCCCCTTTCCCTTGCTGTCAATCAGCATTAATCTCTTAGCCCCTCCCTTCTTTACTATGGCCTTCACCAAATAAGGATAGGTACATTTGAACTGGCTATCCCCTACTTCCCTGTTCTTTGTAACCCTGCCTCCCAGCCACTGAGAGATAGCAGCAGCTTCTTTGTTCCTTATCATTGGAGGAGAATTCACTCTCAGATTGTAAGCCTGCCTCCCAGTCAATAGGAAAAAGGACAGCAGGGAAGAGGGGCCTTGACTGCCTTAGGATATAAATTCTTGTTCCTTCTTCTGTAACACCCCTCTTCTCCCTGAACCATCTTGGAAAGGACTGCCCTCTTCTCTGGGGAGAAGAGAATAAAAAGCTTCCTGTTCCTTCCTCAAGATACCTCTGACTTTTAATTTTTCTTGGGTAGGGTCCCCTACCCAAGTAAAGTTGATCCATTCTTTTTCCACCTTCCTGCTCTTCCCCTCCACTGTAACAGTTTTCTATTGCCTCTTTTATATAAGATAATTTACTCTATTCTATCTCTCCCTTTCTCCTTTTCCCAATGTATTTCTCTCTCATCTCTGAATTTAATTGTTTAGATATCATCCCTTCATACTCAACTCATCCTATGCCCTCTATGTATACATGTACACACATATGCACACACTCACATATATTTATTATATACACATACACCCACACCCACGCACACACACATATTCCCTTCAACTGTGCTCATACTGAGAAAAAGTCTCATGAGTTGCAATTATCATTTTTCCATGTAGGAATATAAATAGTTCAATTTTAATAAGTTCCTTGATTTCTTTTTCCTGTTTACCGTCTCATGTTTCTCTTCCTTCTTGTATCTGAAAGTCAAATGTTCTGTTCAGCTCTGGTTTTTTCATCAAGGATGTCTGAAAGTCTACTGAATGACCATATTTTCCCCTAAAAACCATTATACTCGGTTTTGCTGGGTAGGTGACTTGTGGAATATCATATTCCAAGCTCTTCAATCCCTTAACGTGGAAGTTGCTAGATCTTGTGTTATCCTGATTGTGTTTCCACAATACTCAAATTGTTTCTTCCTGATTGCGTGTAATATTTTCTCCTTTACCTGGGAACTTTGGAATTTTGCTATAATATTCCTAGGAGTTTTTTCTTTGGGATCTTTTTCAAGAGGTGATCAGTGAATTCTTTCCATTTCTATTTTGCCCTCTGGTTCTAAAATATCAGGCAATTTTCCTTGAGAATTTCTTGAAGGATGATTTCTAGGCTCTTTTTTTGATCATGGCTTTCAGGTCATTCAATAATTTTAAAATTATTTCTCCTGGACCTATTTTCCAGGTCAGTGGTTTTTCCAATGAGATATTTCACACTGCCTTCTATTTTTTCATTTATTTGGATCTGTTTTATAGGATCTTGATTTCTCATAAAGTCATTAGCTTTCATTTGCCCCAATCCAATTTTGAAGGAATTATTGTCTTCAGTGAGCTTTAGAAATTCCTTTTCCATTTGGGAAATTCGACTTCTTAGGGCATTCCTGCCATTTGATTTAGTATATTTTTTAAGGTGTTATTTTCTTCAGTATTTGGGGGGGGTCTCCCTTAGCAGGCTGTTGAGTCACTTTTCATGATTTTCTTGCATCTTTCTCATTTCTCTTCCCAATTTTTCCTTCACTTCTCTTATTTGATTTTCAAAATCTTTTTTGACCTTTTCCATGGGCTGTAATGAGTTTATATTTTTCTTGGAAGCTTTTGATGCAGGAGTTTTGACTTTGTTGTCATCTTCTGGTTCCATGTTCTGAACCTTTTTGTCCCCAAAAAAGGATTCTATGGTCTGATTTTGCTTCCTCTTCTTGCTCATCTTGCCAGCCAATTATTTGACTTTTGAGCTGCTTTGCCACAGTAGAACTCTGCTTCCAGAGTGGAGAGAGCTGTGTCCCAAATTGCTGGGATTTTCACAGTTGTAAGAGCTATGAGGAGGGCATCCTCTCTAAGGCCCCCACAAGCTTTGGCACACTGGCATTCCTACCCCAGGAGCACCACCCAAGACTGGGACCCAGATCCAAGCAGGTCAAAGCCAGAGTGGTTACCCTATGAATGGTTGCTCAGTCCCTCTACAATCTGCAGGCCAGGAGCTCCCAGAGGCAGCCGCATGGCAGCAGTTGCAGCCATCTCACCATAGCCACCTCTGACCATGGGGGAAGGGGCTGGACTGCACTTCTCCCTCACCCTTTTCCAATAGAGTTTGCTACTGACCTTTTACTATCTCTTTGGTGTTTGTGGATTGAGAAGTCTGGAAACCACCACAGCACTGGTGATTCACTGTCCTGAAGTCTACTCTGGCAGGTCTGTGCCACTGGTCAGGGATGCCTGGGTCTGGGCCCTCACAGCTTATGTAGAACTGTGTTTGGCTCCCAGACTGGTTCAATAGACTCTTCTTGTCAGCCTGCCAGGCTGCCTTCAGTGGGAGATTTGTTTCTTTCTGTCACTTTGTGGGTTCTGTAGCTCTAAAAATTTGTTTAGAGTCATGTTCTTACCGGTATTGGAGGTGGTTGGAGCAGGAGCTGAAGTAAGTTCCTGCTTCAACTCTAACATCTTAGCTCCACCCCAACCTTGACTCACTTCTAAAAGAGGTCTATTCACTGAATGGGTGTTGCCTCACTCAAAGTAAGAACTTGAAAAGATGTTAACTTAAAAAAACCAAGGTCTCCCAGTGCATCCTAGGCACTGATCTACATCTGGCCACTGGACCCAGATGTCTCTGGAGGAGAAAGTGAGGCTGGTGACCTTGCACAGCCCTTCCTCACTCCAATCAGTCAATTGCAAGTCATGTCATCATCTCCCTGATGTCATGGTCTTCTTCAAGAACAAAGAACAAACCACAACCACATAGGGAAAATGGAGCACTACAGAGTTGATGCTTTCAAATTGTGGTGCTGGAGAAGACTTTTGAGAGTCTCTTGCAGAGAAAGGAGGTCAAATCAGTCAATACTTAAAGAAATTAATTTAGTCTATTCAGTTAAAGTTCAAATACTGAAGCTATAGCTTAAATAATTTGGCTACATGATGAGAAGACGGGACTCATTAGAAAAGACCCTGATGCTGGGAAAGACTGAAGGAAAAAGGAATGGCAGAGGATAAGATGAACAGATACTGTCATGGAAGTGACCATTGTGAGTTTGGACAGACTTTGGGAGACAGTGAAGGATAGAAGGGCCTGGTGTGCCACAGCCCATGGGTTCAATGAGAGTTAGCCAAGACTGAACAACAACTGAGCAATGACAGATATGCAAACACAATAACTGTCATATGAATGGTAAGAACAAAGTACTTTAAGAATTCAGAGGAGGGAGATGTCACTTTTGGTTGAGATACTAGATAAAGGCTTCGAAGAGGAAGTAGCCTTTGAGGCAGGACTTGAAGGACGGGAATTACTTCAACAGGCACAGGCAGACGGGAATGAGACAAGTTGTAGAACAGTCAGATAAAAAAGTATGGATCCAGAGAAACGTGGGTAGACTGATTTGGAGTAGAAATTCATGAAAAAATATTTATGTGCCAGGAGCTATGCATGATCAAGCAGGTGCCTTAAGAAAGTTAGTATGGCAGTAATGTGTATAATGTATTGCAGGGGATCGATTAAAATGCTACAATATTAGTCTAGGCATGAAAGCCTACTTTATTATGGGAATAATGGAGGGAGGGCAAAGTCATTCACATTCTAGTTCCAACCTAGTTTCCAGCATTCTTACGTATCCCTTCCTTGTGCAAACTCTTCAGGCTACCAACCTGGCCTTCTAATTGTTCCTTACAATCAGCACGCCGGCTCCCACCTCTGCGTCTTTGTATACGTTACCCTCCAAATTCTGAAAGTGCTCCCTCTTCATCCCCACCTCTCAGAAGCCCTAGTTTCCTTCAAAGTTCAATTCAAATGCTATCTCCTGAGAGACCTCAACCCAGCTACTTATCCTGCCCCACCCCCCGCCATTGACCTTGTTTTTATTTGTTTATGCCAATATTCATAGAATAGTTAAATGATGGAGGGTTGGCCTCAGAAAGACTGAGGATCAAGCCCTACCTAAGACCTACTAGCTGTGTAATAATATTTGTGTTTACTATGGGCCAAGCCCTATGTTAAGCACTTCTCAACTGCCATCTCATTTGTTCCTTACAACACCCCTAGGAAGTAGATGCTATTATTGTACTCATTTTATAGATGAGGAAACTAAGGCAGTGCAGAGGTTAAATGACTTGCCCAGGGTCACACAACTAGTAGGCGTTGGAAGACAGATTTGAACTCAGGTATTTCTGATTCCACGTCTTTGCTCCATCCAATGTGCCTTATAAATGCCAAAAATCACAGATACGTTCCTTATCACAGTCCTTCTCTTTTTAGAGAGACAATACTGGTGGTGTCATAAACTGGCAAGACATGAAACATAACAGCTGCTAAAGAACAGAAAGTGAATATTCCCCCAGAGGGCAATGGAGAGGTGCATCAGGGGGAGAACAGGCTGTAATATACAACCAAAATGGAACTTTAAACAAAAACAGAAATAAAATACCCTGTAAGATTTATGATAGAAAGACGAGCTGGTAAATGAGTAAAGCTAAGTGAGGATGGTTAAATAGTCTGACTACTTCCACTGATATCCTCAAATGGTCAGAAGAAATCAAGGAAGTCTTCTAGCATATTAAATGTACCCCTTGTTGTGAACTTACTGGGAAGCCATGAACAAGAGCTACATAAAATGGGCACGCAGGTTAGTTATCTCCATCACTGGAAGTAACATCCAAATCAGTGAGATCACAGATACATTTAAAGATTTCAGTGTATTTCACATACCTTTATTTTGTTTAGATAGTGCAGTGGATAGAATGCCATGAGTTCAAATATGGCCTCAGATACTTACTAGCTGTGTCACCCTGGGCAAGTCACTTAACCCTGTTTGCCTCAGTTTCCTCATATGTAAAATGAGCTGGAGAAGGGAATGGCAAACCATTCCAGTATCTCTGCCAAGAAAACTCTAAATGGGGTTGTGAAGAGTCAGACTCACCTGAAACAACGCAACAGCATGGATCTCTATGTGTGCCTGTTGTCTCCCCCAAAAGAATGCAAGCTCCATGAGAGCAAGAACTATTTTGTGTTTGTCTTTGTTTTTCTAGCACTTGGCATAATGCCTGGAACATGTCAGGTACTTAATAAATACTTGCTGATTGACTGATTGGATAGTAAGAGATTCTAGAAAAATTGGGAAGGAAGAATGGCAGGATCTGGCAAATGTCTGGATGTTGGAGGTAACATTAACACACACACATCCTCTTCAGATGTTTACTTCTGCCTCCTTTTGGAGGCTGGGGAAACAGTTTCATCTAAAATACAATATACCTGTCCAAGGCCAGGGAGACTATTCCTTTGATGAACAGGTCACTAAGAGGAAGGCTAAGGGAAATGAAAGAAAAGAACCTTCTTCTGGTATCAGTCTAAAGTAAATGACCCAGACTTCAGGAGTCTGACAGTCTCAAGACCAATGACCTTGACTATGTCTGAATAGATACATTGATTCATCATTTTGGGTTCCTCTGGATCATGGTTGTTCATTCTTGTTTCTTGAAAATATCCCCAATACCACTAGATGGCTCCTTCTGTGAACTACCAAAAGTAAAAGCAGTTCTGATATTTGAGCCAAGATACTAGAGGCAGCGTGGCCTTTGCAGAGGCTAAATTTTTCTCTGAGAAACTCAGTACCTGCCATGTAAAATATCAAGATTAAAACAGGAAATAGATGTTCACCAATTCCACTTATAGCTTTTTTAAAAATTTATTTTATTGACTTGTTTCCCACTAACAGCTTTAACCAACTTCATTTCAAAGGTCTCAGTCCTATACTATTACTCTCCACATACATGGTTCATAAGATCTCAGGGAGCCAAACAAAGCCTCTGTTTACCATTAGGTGTGCCAATCCTGATCTGTATCTCCCCTCTCGTGTCCCTCTTTTTTGAGAGATCTCCAATAAGAAGAAAGAAAAGAAAAATAAAACATATTAAAAAATGATGTATTTCAGGAGGGGACCAACAAAATGTCACCTTTAACACTGCCTGAAAATGGGAAACCAGCCCGAATAGGCACATGATAATTATCTTAAAAATGTATTTGTTTGCACTCATGACCCTTCTAACTCTTTCCATTCCTTGCACGGGGCCCTCAGAAATTCTTGTGCACTGTCTTCTGTAACAAAGCCCTTCAAAAGCTAAGGGTCCAAAGGGTTTGTTCTGTAGCAGGCAGGGAATAACCACTGAGATGGTCATTTGGGCTGTTGTTACTGTTCATCCTTCATTCTTAAAGAGGACCAATAACATCACAAGGGTGATGTTGTGACTTGCACATGACCTGGATTTAAGTGAGGTAGAGTGGCACGAAGCCATCAGCCTTACTCTCTACTCCAGAATCATCAAAGACCGGTGGCAAGACAAAACTCAAGACGACTAGTGGTAGCCCAGAATGCAATGGGTGACCTTGACCTTTCTAAATTAAAGTCTTTCCCAGGTCTCAGGACCAAGAAGAACAATCCTAACCTCTTTTTCTTGTATCAGACCTTGAAACACTGAGAGACAGCTCTCATGCCCCTCCAAATCTTTATTTTTTGGGGAAAACATCTGCCTTTTCTTCAATTGTTCCTGAAAGAGCAGGTTCTCTAGTCATACTATTCTTATTCCACTCTTCTGAATTAACTCCAGGTCATCCAGGTCATTCCTAAAGAATGGTCCCCATAATGGATGGAACCTAGTGAAGTGTAGAAAATACCCCTACAATGCCGTCAAGGGTGAAACATGTCACAAGCATCATCTCTGGAAGCCAGTTTTGTAAAGAATGATTCACCTGACAACAGACAATAGAAATCCATCTGACCTGCAAGGCAGTATGGCAGGGCCCATGGATCTCTGCTGGCCACATATTGACTTAGAAAACCACAAATGGATATTATTTATGTTGTATTTTCATTTTGTTAAACATTTTCTAATTACATTTTAATCTGGTTTAGGTCCTACTGCAGAGTCTTGCTGTTCAGAGACAAGAGTTTGATGTTTCTAGTGTAGTAGATAGGGAACGGTACTTGTAGTTAGGAAGGCCTGGGTTCAAATCTGGCCTCAGATGTGAGCTGTGTGACTGTGGTCAAATGAAATCTCTTGGTGCTTAGCATCCTAGCACTTCATAGCACAGTACTGGGCACAGAGTAGGCATTTAGCAAATGTCTGTTGATTGACTGGTGCCTCCTTTTCTTCATCTGTAAAATGACTGAGGTTAGACTCAATGACTTCAGGAATTAAATTTGTGGTCTCTAGGGTTTAGCATGGCAGGATATTGAACCCACTGATCAGTATTTTGGAAATACTTCCAAGTTTCACGATCCTCCCTCCACAAAAAACACATGTATTTATCATATGCAAGTCTCATCATAAGCATTCCATATACATGACTGCTGAACATTTTTACGCCAGATTTCACAGGCGACTGAGTACCTAGAGGCAATCCCAAAATCCAGCTCTTCCAGCCAAGGTGGTCAGCCTCCGGACAGCAGTAGCTATATAATTCAGCCTCTGGCCATTGAGCACTTGAAACAGTGCTGCCAAAGCAAGATCATTAAAGTCTGGTTGGGGCCCTCCCCCTCTACTCCCGTATTAATTATCACTCTCTGCCATGTTATCTGGTAATGCCAGTAATTATTTGATAATCAGACCTTGCAGGCTCCAGAAGAAGTCAGGAGGACAGAACCCCTGCAAGGGGAGGTTATTACTTGATTAAGTCCTTCTTATTATACTCCCTTCCTTTGAATGGTTGAAGACTGCAGCTTAATTTAGATCAAAATGTGCTTTTCCCTCTGTGTCCTGTATGGTTCTGCAATTAGCTGGCTGCCAGTTACTACTCAGGATTTTTTAAAAAAAATTCTTTTTCAATTTCTTAACCTTCTAAAGGTGAGAAGAAAGATTTAAAAAAAAACTTTTAAGGGGTTGGTTTTATTTCCCTCTCTTTATCCTTAAATCTTCCTTGTAGGAAAAGATAATCCTGGGAAATACAACAGTGTCTTTCACCCCACCATCACTACCTAAAAGGACCTGGCCTGGTGGTTAACTCTTTGTCTCCTGATTGAAGTATTTAGAATCATAGGATTTAGAGCCAAAAGGGCCGTGGAGATAATTCAATCCAACTCCCTCCCCTCTCACAAATGTGAAAGCAGAGAGGACAGGTTATATGGCCAAGGTCATACATGCATTAAGCAGCAGAGTTCGAATTCAAAACCAAGTCTTCAAATACATTCTTCCTTACTGTCTGTTACCAAAGTTTAATCTAATGTAAAAAAAGAATGAAGGGCTCACTTAGAAATGATATAAGACACAGTGTCATCTCTTATGTTAGTATAGACAGTATATTATGTCTGACAACGATATCAGTACATAAAGTCAATGTGGACAGTACATAAGAGACAATATAAAGAGCTCTCTATACTAGGTATTAGAAGGTGTGGTGCAGGGGAAAGAACACTGACTTTAAAGTTAGAAGATCTGGGTTCAAATCCCACTGCAGATATTTATTGCCTGTGTGGCTTCGGACAAGTCACTTAACTTCCATGGAACCTGGTTTCCATTATCTGTAAAATGAAGGAGGTTAAACTAGATGGCCTCAGAGATCTGTTCTAGCTTTAGACCTAAAATCCCACGAAGGCCTGGGTTTTCTCTCAGATTTGCCACTAATTAGCTATCAATTGAAGTGGAGGGGGCGAGAAGAAACACCTTGTCTTCAATTTTCTGAGTTCCAGTTTTTCCTTCCATCAAATGAGGAGATTGAACTGGGTGATGAGGGAGTGGGAGGAGAGGAATTTCTAAAATTGTCCAACTCTAAAAAGTCATGACTCCAGGAATATTTGGGCACTACTCAGGGAAGGCTTCCTGGGGGAAAGCAGGGAAGAGGCTTCAGAAATAGGGAATAGTGTAAGCCAGGGCATAAAAGAAGCACAGGGCATTTTCAGAGGGCAGAGAATAGCTGAGCACAGCTGACGTGTGGAGCAGGTCGATGATACCAATATCAGAAAAGGCTGGGAAGGCAGACAGGTGCCAGATGGAGGAAGGCCATCAATGTAAAGTGAAGGAGTCTGGCCTTTTTTCCAGTTTCTGAGCAGAGGAGTTACACGACCAAATCAGTGCATCAGAAATAATATCCTGGCAGCAATGCAAAGGAAGGGAGAGCAATGGAAGCAAGATGACCAGGAAGGAGGCTACTATGAAGGTTCAGGGGTGTGGTAATATTAGTTTGTTAGAAATGGGAACAGAGTAGATAAGAAGGGGGGTGAGAGAAAGAGATGGAATTAAGAGGGTTTAGGAACTGCCTGGATATTAGAGGTGAGGGAGAGGGATGAATCAAAGATAACCCTATGGTTTTGAAAATAGAAAATGGGGGGGGGGGCGCAGGGCCAAGATGGTAGCATAGAAGCAGGAATACTCTGTGAGTTCCCCCCATAACCACCATATGACTCTAAACAAATCTTAGAGTTACAGAACCCACAAAGTAACAGAGAGAAACAAACTTCCTGCTGAAGAGAGGCCAGCAGGCCAGCAGGGTAAAGGTCCATCACAGCATGCTGGGAGACAAGCCCAGCCCCTGGTGAGTCCACTGTTTTAGTCCCAGGGCGACCCCTGACCAGCAGTGGCTGGGGCAGACTCTGGGAGAATGGATCACCAGCAGCTGTGGTAGTTTCCAGAATCCTCAACCCATAAATGCCAAAAACAAATAAAAGGTCAGTGAAGAACTCTGTTGGAGCTGGCAGGGATGGAGCACAGTTCAGCCCCTGACTCCAGAATGAAAAGTGGCGGAGGCATGGTAGCCATGCAGCCACAGCCACATGGCTGCTTTAGAGCTCCTGGCCTGCAGAATGTAGGGGGACCCAAGCAACTATTTCGAAGTTAATTGCTCTTGCCTTAGTCTACCTGGATCTGGATCACTGTCTTGGGTGGAGGTCCTGGGGTATGTGACCAATAAGCCAGAGCATGTAGGGGGCTGCAGAGAGGGCACCCAACTAATAGCTCTGGCAGCTGTGAAAACACTTTTGAAAAGGGATAGGGTCAAAGTAGAAAATAAAACAAGTGATGGATGGGATAGGATGGAAGGAAATATAGTCATTCCTTTACAATATATCCACTAAGGAAATGTTTTGTGTACCTATGCATGTACAACATATACTGAATTGTTTATCTTCCTGGTAATGGTGAGTGACAAGGGAAGAAGGGGACAAAATCTGGAATTCAAAGTTTTAAAATCAAATGTTTAAACAATTATTATTATTATTTTTACATGCAACTGGGAAATAAGATATACAGACACTGGGGTATGGAGATCAATCTTGCCCTACTAGAAAGTGAGAGGGGGAATGGGGGAGGATATAGGACAGAGCAGATTGGGGGAGGAGAAATTCAGTACAATTGCTATTTTGGGTTGGGGGTAGAAGAAAGATGGGGAGAAAATCTGTAACTCAAAACTTTGTGGAAACGAATGTTGTAAACTAAAAATAATCATAAATAAATTAAAATAAATAAATAAAAACAAAAAAAGAAAATAGGAAACTGTAGATCTTGGAATAGAAGGAACTGGAGTTGGCAGTAGATTAATGCTATTCTACCAATGAAAGTTGCTGTTGTTGTGGAATTCCATTTGGGCAAAATAATTAACTAAATAACTTACATAGCACTTTATGCTTCCAAATTACTTAGAAGAAGAGCTGCACGATGGCACAAGGATTGAGATCTATTTTGAATCCCTGTTCAAAATGTCCTCACCATCTCAGCTTACCTCCAAATGTATATGGAATATTTAATTCTATATCAGCAGTTAGGTGGTTCAGTGGAAAGCTCTGGGTCTAGAGTAAGGAAGACTCATCTTCCTGAGTTCAAATCTAGCCTCAGATACTACCTGTGTGACCCCAGGCAAGTCATTTCACCCTGTTTGCCTCAATTTCTGTAAAATGAAATGGAGAAGGAAATGGCAAACCACTACAGTATCTTTTGCCAAGAAAATCCCAAAAGGTATCATGAAAAGTCAGATGTCACTGAAAAACAATCCAGTAACACCACCTTATGAGGGAGACTGAAGAAGAAGGAACCTAGTATGGGGCCATGGTGGAATGCAGTGCAAGGCAAGAGGGCAGAAAATAAATATAGGATTGGTCTGGGAACCCTCTTTAAATGGAAACTTTTGGAGGAGTTCTTTGCTTCATCCTCCAGCCATCCGATCAGAGGGTCAGAGGGTATTGAGGGCACTGATGAGGAGTGAGTACCAAAGCTGATGTAGTGTCTCAGGGTGATAAGCATTCTCTCTAATGTACCATCCTGACTTGTCCAAGATCGTAGCACAAGGTAACAAGGCACAACAAGGCCTGGCTGGCATTCTCCTTGCCTCCAGTTTTTCCCATGAGGCTGTGTTTTGGGTTTGCCTTTATATAACAAAAGCATGTGGTTAGGCCATATTCATTTGGGGGTTTTTCTGCCCCATGTATCAGGATGCGAAGGGAGAAAGAAATTGGGAAATGTTTTTAGAAATTATTTCTGACAGGTAACTAGAGGTCAAAATATTCATTTTTTTCTTAGTTGTTGGAGGGTAAATAAGCATAGTTGGAGAGTACGGGGCTGCAGGATAAATGAAATAAAAATACCCAATACGAGGTGCTATTTTTAGGTACTAGGGAAAAAGTTCTTGTCCCTCCATTGTGAGTACCATCAATATCCTCGGTTCCATGCTACTGCCAGATGCCACTGTACAGTACAAAGGATAGGGACTGAATCAGTGACTTCTTTAGTAGAGAGAACTAATGAAGAAAATCCTTCTACCAATTCAGGTCACCATCTTCTCTGCAATTCCTGGTCTTAGAGTTGCCTTGGTTATGGGGATCTAATTCATAGGAAGAACTGGGCAGGTGGTTTTGATGTGAAAGGAACTAAGGAAAGTCCTTGAGTTCCCAAATACTTCAATCATCAGCCTGCTGAAATGCCTAAAGTTTCATCATTAAACCATTTATTTCTTGGATAAAACATTAACTTTTTCTTTCTATTTTATTTTGTTGTTGTTTTTTGATTTTCAATTGGGCCTACGATGTCATTGGTAGATGTAATTCCCTGTGAAGAGTTCTCTTTCAATGTATATTAGCACTTCATCTGCAACTTCAGAGTATTAGAAAATTGCTTGGGGGGAACTGAGCATTAAAGGTCACATAAACAGGATGTGTAAAGAGTAAGGATCTGAACACAGGTCTTCATTCCAGGGGCCAAATTTCTATTGTACTCTCTGTTGTACTGACTTTCCCTTTGTCCTATTTTTAAAAGTAAATACTCTCTGGGAAGAATGCCAAGTGAATTCACTTATGGCTTAACTTGGATGTGTTTATAAGAACACTTTAAGACAAGGCAGAATAGCTTCAGGGCAGCATGAAAGCCCTAGGTGCCAAAGGAAGAGCCCGAAAAGGAGAAAAACACAGAGCAAGGGAATGGAAGAGACCAAATTTCCAGTCCCATGTTTTTTGTCTACGGCAAGCCTTGCTGATGGGGTATGTAGGGTATGCATCTTGCTATGTCTCCCCCCAAAAGAGATATTTCTCATTATTTCTCAAGCTCAACTTAATTTTCAGAGTTCTCTACAAAAGGGTGCTTTGCTCAAGCATTTTAGCAACAGGGAGGTGAAGAATTTGAGAGGCAGAAAGTATCTTTTGATCTAACTCCTTTATTTTTTAAAATGAAGAAAATACAGTGACTTGTTCATATGTTGAGCAATTAGCCTAGTCTGGAATAAGACCTAAATTGTCTCCTGCACCCAGGCTCTTTCCGCTACCCCAGAATTGTCATGGAGGGAACAGGCATAGTAGAAAGAGAATGTGACATGGACTCAGGAAATCCAAGTTCAAATCTCAACTCTGATCCTTGCTGTCAAACCATGGGGAAAAAAATCACTTAACTTTTCTGAACTCCAGTTTCTTCATTTGCAAAAGTAGGGATAAAAATTTTATACTTTACCCTGTAGCCATGAGGAAATCATTTTATAAAGTATAATAAAAAGTACACACTAATATTATTCTTACAAACTCAACATCAAGGACTAGAAGTAACAACATTCTCCCTATTTACCCCTGCTCTCAACAGAAATGGAATTTTCCCAGGGGTGTCCTGGAGGTGATTCCACAAGGGGTTCCCAAGTGCCTCTTGTTAAATTTTTGTGTGAACACTTATACTTTAGACGTTGACAAAGGCTATAAATCAGGGCTTCATTTACTGTCTTGTGGATTATTTGACTTAAGAGAATGATGGATAAAACTTAAATAAAAACTTAGAAGTGTCTGATTCTTTGTTTGATAAACATTTACCAGCAGCTAAATAAATTATTTCTTGAAACCTCATAGCAAAAGTCTATGATGAGGAGGGAAATGAGTACCTAGCCTCAAAAGAATGAGTACCCAGCCCAAATTCTAATAATTCAACATTGCCAACCACTGCCAATGTTGTAAATGTGTGCTACTGTAATAGGCCTACCCAGCAAAGAATAAGAAATATTATCCTGGGGTGATTAGATGGCGCAGTAAAGAGAGCACCACCCTGGAGTCAGGAGGACCTGAGTTCAAATCCGGCCTCAGACACTTAATACTTACTAGCTGTGTGACCTTGGGCAAGTCATTGAACCCCAATTGTCCTCCTCCCCACAAAAAAGCAAAAAAAAAAAGCAAAAGAAACTAAGCATATAAAAAAAAGAAATATTATCCCTACACTCTAAGTATTTGCAATCTGTCAGAGAGAGATGGAACATACACAAAGGATACCATTGACCATCTTGAGGGCTGTTATGTAATCATTTTCAATGCCCATATTTACATCCCAATTTTCAAGAAGGAATGATGAATTAAAAGAGACCTAGGTCTAGAGATGGCAAGGATTCCAGGGAAGTCCAAGAAGTTGAACTGTCTTGGCCAAGGTTAAATGGTGACCAGCAGATGGATGCCTCCATTAGAAACAGAACTTGGGCCCAAGTTCTCTGACTCTAAAACCAATGTTTTGGGGTTCCCCCTATTTATTAATATGCAATCTCAAGAAGTTAGCCTCTAATTCTAGGCACTACCCATGGAATATAACCTTTGGAATCACAAAGCACAGATTTCATTTAGGGTATCACTTCAGGTCTCAGTTGACCAGAGTGGCAATAAACACACTCACACACACAAGCATGCATGTACACATGTATATACAAACATACACACAATTCTGGAATGATTTCTACAACAGCTGTTGGAGAGCTCCTTTGTGTCTCTGAAGATATGGCACATAACTTTCAGTACAAGGATCCCTGGGGGATCCACATGTGGTCCCTAAATGACTAGACTTCTTTTTCAATCTTTCCAATGGGCACTGCTAAAATTCCAAAGCACTTAGGAGGTTCCTCAGGTTGGCTGTATCAAAATGAATAAATAGCACATGATGAACTCAATTGGAAGGAACAAGTTGAGTTTACACTGAGACCCTTGGAAGACTAACAGGATTGGCAAGTCTGGAGGAGAGCACAGCCAAAGGGAGCAGATGGAAAAAAGACAGCAGATGTCAATGCTGTTTGCTTTTTCCATATGCTTTTCTGTTTAGCTGTAATAAGTGAATTGTATTTTAATATCTGTCAGGAGCTTAAACTCTAAAGACCAGTGGTAAATATGCAAAGTAAACTCAGTCTCCCAGAATTCTCACCTCTCAGAAAAAGGGAGAAAAGTGTCAGAGAGGATACCATGTGATGCATTGTGCAAGTGATGTGGGAGCTCTGGCACCTACGCTTTGTGAAATGTGTAATTCTAACTTGAAAATCCCAAGAACTAATGAAAGCTAGTGTCAGAGGCCCCCAAACTCTAGAATTACAGCCTAAGGAAATGTGTACAAATTTAGCCTTTGAAACAATGCTAAAAATCTCTAAAAAGTGAAAGTTGTACAATCTCTTCTCTTGCCTGGGAGTTGGAGTCAGAAAGAGACCTTCACATCCAGCCCAGTGTCAGAATTCATGATGCTTAATGAGCTGTACTCCTTACCATCAACTGAACCTGAGATGAATCTCGCTGAAACTAAAAAATATGATTGATTGATTGAATGAATAAATAATAACAATAATAATAACATTTATTAAGTACTTGTTATGTGCCAAGCCTTGTGCTAAGAGCTGCTCTCAAGAAGCTCACATTCTAAAGGGAGCAGTTTTACTGTGATTCTAAAGCCAAACAGAAAGACTGTTAAATATCATCAGATACAGAGGGAGAGAGAAAAAGGGAGAGAAAGGGAGAGAAAGAGAGAAAGAGAGAGAGAGAGAAAGAAAGAGAGAAAGAGAAAGAAAAAGAGAAAGAGGGAGAAAGGCCACAATGGGGAACCCAGGAGAAAGAAGCAATCTCTTTTTCATTATTTCATCAAACATTCAAAGTAGAGACAAAAGGGAGAGTAATAGACCATAAGTGTTTCTAGCCCATAGGCTAAAATTGTCTTTCTTCTCCTAGGTCTAGAGGAGCTGAATACTAGTTGCTTGCAACCAGAATGGAATAAGCTCTATGCTATGGACTTCATTATGAGACCCTGTGAGAGAAACATAATGTGCCTCAGGTCATTTTCCATAAAGCCCATCCTCTACAGCAATCTCTTCCTGTACCACTAATTTATAGTACATGGAGGCAAGGGAAGGTCAAAGACTCAACTGAAAAAAATAATCTAAAATTTCCTGCAGGCCTTGTAGCCTGGAAAAATCTAACCAAGATAAAGAATTTCAGGATCTCCCAGTTCAGAGAATTACTTATAATCATCATCAGTGATTTTGTATATTTTGTTTTATTTGAAACTTCAGTCACTGAAAGACCATTTCAATTCATGGCATAAGACATGTGAGAGATATTTCTTCCCTACCTCATCTTCCCTCTAAGAAAAGTGTAGGGAAATCTAGCTGATTTCACAGGCCTAGGTATCCCTCAGGAGAATTCTGTTATGATTGGGAGTCATGAAGAGCAAAGGACAGTGGGACAGTGAATACAAACTTGTAGGTCAGGTCGAAAACTGACCTGGCTCTCTAGGAGTCCCAAGGTTAATCTGGGCTCAGCTACTTGAATCATTTCAGACTTAGGAATTTCCCCCAGGTTGGTGACTATCAAATCACAGACAAAGCTATAGAAATAGAGGAATGAGACAACATTTGCCGAGGCTACTGGCTCAGGGTGCTAACTAATGTCAAATTACATCCTCAAATTGTACGGTCTGACAATTTCCACATTTTACTTCCCAAGGGAAATCCACACTTATCCCACCCCTAAATCATTCATTCATGGTGGGGAAGGCTGATGGGCTAGGTGAGATAAGGTGCCTGACAAAATTTACCTTCTCTCAAGGTTAAGAATCTCTTGACCTTGATGAGGGGGGCAATGCCCCATAATTCAATTTGTGTAGTACCTCCAAAAGGCTACACTGCTACCTAGTTGCTGGGGTTTTTTTATCTTAAGTGAATTTAATTTGGGGGGAGAGGTTCATTTTTAGAATGTTTTGCAGTACCTTGAGACAAAAGAAGACATGAGGCATGGAAACAGCAAGGCTAGGAAATAATAACATGAGCCTTCAGTCTTATAAAGTCCAATTTCAGTCACTTGCAAGAAGGCTTGTCTCTCGGAACACTAATGAACAGCTTAAGTGAGAACAAAATGACAGCATAACCAAAAGTGGGATGAAGTATCAAGGAAAGAACCCTAGACCTGAGTCTGAATCTTAGTTGTTTCTTACCAGCTGGAGGACCTTGAATAAGTCCCTTAATGTCTCTCAGCTTCATTTTTCTCATCTGCAAAATGATGATAATAATACCCATGGAACCTACAACACAGGCTCATTGGGAAGGTTCAATAAGGTATGGATGCAAAGTGCTTTGCCTATCTTAAATGTGCACATGAATATTAGCTCTTATAATTTCTGAATGTCAGTTCCTTTTCCAATAAAATGGGCATAATGAAGCTTGAATGACTGACTTCACAGGATTATTGGGAAGAAAGTTTTGTAAACCATAAAGCACTGTATAAATGCAAGTTTTTACATAAAAATACTAATAGATTTCAGTAGTATTTCCTGACATGAGAGGTAGCATGGCATAGTAAGGGGCAGCTAAGTGGCACAGTGGATAGAATGCTGGGCCTAGAGTCAGGAAGACCTGAGTTCAAATCTGGCTCAGACCCATACTTGCTATGTGACCCTGGGAAAGTCACTTAACCCTATTTGCCTCAGATTCCTCATCTATAAGATGAGCTGGAGGAAGGAATGGCAAACTGCTCCAGTATTTTTGCCAAGAAAAATCCAAATGGGATCATGAAGAGTTGAATATGACTGAAAAATGGCACTATGACAACATGGCTTAGTGAATGGAAAACCAGCTTTAAAGCCCAGAATATTTAGGTTCAAGCCCTTCCTCTGATACATACTGGCCATGTTACTTGAACAAATCATTTAACTTCTTAGCACTCTGAGTAAATCTAAAAATATTAGATGAAGAGAAGGCTCTGACTTAAATTGGTAGAGGAAGTTTTCTCACATGAGAGTTCCCTATACTACTGAAATCAAAGATCTAGTCCCTAACCGTACTAGATGAAATGTCTTTTAACTTCTTTGGGATTCAGTTTGCCCATTTGTAAATGAAAGGGTTGAATTAAATTATCCCTGAAGTCCCCTCAAGTCTTCAAATTCTATTATTCTATGACACACAGAAATCACTAGAATCTGAAATAATTATCCAAGAAAAGGAAGGTTAGAGTTCCGTGAGGCCAAGAAAAAGAAAAAAAAACCCTACTTTATGCTATGAGTGTTTGCTAACGTTGGCATTAAAAAAAAAACAAAACACCTACATAGAGGAAAGAAGGAAAAAGAAGCCTGAAAATGAAAAGATATTCCTTATTTTTAAAAAGTTTGTGTGTGTGTTGAATAGGAAGGGACGATACTCTAAAAGGTAAAATTCTGAGGTGGGAGAGGGTTAGAATGAGAGGAGACAGAGAGAGACAGAATGGAGTTAATCATCTCATATAGAAGAGGCAAGGGATAATTGTTAAAATGGAAGGGAAGAACAGGAAGGCAAATGGGAATGGGTTAACCTTACTCTTGTTGATTTTGGCTTAGGGAAGGAATAACATAAACTCTAAACTGGGTATCTTGCCACACAGGGGAGTAGGGGGGATGGGGATGAGAGGCGGGATGATAGAGGGGAAGGCAGGGTGGGAGGAGGGTTGCTGGTAGTATACACTTCTGTAAAGGGACAGGAACAGGGACAGGGATAGGAAGGAGGAACATATAATCAGTCTTTCACAATATGCCCACTGTGGAGATGTTCTGCGTAATTACACATGTACAGCATGTATTGAATTGCTTGTCCTTCCAGTGGGGTGGGTGATGAGGGAGGAAGGGAAAGAATCTAGAATTTAAAGTTCTATAATCAAATGTTAAAAAATTATATATATATATATATATATATATATATGCATACACATACACACACATAATTATTATTAACTACATCCAACTGGGAATTAAGATATACATGCACTGGGTTAGTGAGATCCATCCTGCCCTACCTGAAAGTCAGAGGGGCAATGGGAGAGGACAATAGGAGAGAGCAGATTGGGGGAGGGGCTATACAGTGGGATGGCTGTTTTGAGCTGGTGGGTAAGGGAAAGATGGGGAGAAAATTTGTAACTCAAAATCTCGTGGAAATGAATGATGTAAACAAGAAAATTAATTTTTTTTAAAAAGCGTGTGTGTGTGTATGTGTATGCTTTAGGAAAAGTTGGGTTTGGCAATAGTACATTTCACATTAATAATGAGAGCTCTCTAGACAACTCTACCTTTGTACACTAACTACAGAAGCTAAAAACTAACTCTCTCTCCCTCACCCCCCCCTTCTCTCCCTCTCCTTCTGTCTCTCTCTTTCTATCTCTCTCTCTCTGTCACACACACACACACACACACACACGTAGATGTTTTTTCTCCTCAGACAATGTAAGTAGTCACAACTTCATTCCCCACACTGGGTGGATGTTGGAAAGGAAAAATCACCCCAAGTGAAAAAGAGGAAACTGGGGCTTAAATAAGTATTAAATAATACTTTTATATAAGTCTGAGTGACCATAATTACTGTTGAACCTGTGGTTATGTCCACCTGGCAAATGTGGTTAAACAAAAATTATAAGGAGCTCCAGGAATGAAGAATAAAGCTCAGTAATCAAAAGGAACATAAATGGGCCAGGATGTACATGCAAGGAAATTCTTCTGTATCTGCTCTCTCTAAGCTAATTACATTTCTTTGAAGATGTACCATTGTAAAATTGAGAACTTCTGTGATTCCCACTAGATTAGACAAGAATCAAGAGCCGTCACTTATCTTTTGGGTGTTGTCAATTCAGGCTGGTTTCAATGTCATCAAAAGAATGACAAGGTTGGAGAAATTCCAGGTTACCTGGAAAAGACAGCTCTGTCACTTCTCCCAGATGCATGAGTACAGCTCAGGTACCTTTTAATGAAAAGCCAATGGCATTCCACCTATAGCATATGGTCAGAAGGTAACAGTTGGGAGGTAAAAAGAGGGAATATTGTGTCTGCAAGGTACTCTGAATCCTGAGTTTAAAGGAAATAGTGTGTGGTGTTGGCATTGCTCAGGTTACACTCTCACAGAATCCAATAAAATCACCTCTCAATTATTAGAAAGGCAAAAGAAGTAATCACTACAGGCCAGAACATAGGTTCATTAGGAAGAAGTCTATTGTTCAGATTATTCAAGTCAACAAATGTATATAGAAAGCTCACTCAGTGCAAGGCACCCAGTTGTTTTGTCTTGTTTTGGTTGTTTTTTTTTTTGACAGTTTCTAGGCCAGTAGATCAGAAGAAAGTTGACAATATATACCTCGATTTAAGCAAAACATTTGACAGTGCCTCTCATAGTATCTGTGTAAATAAAATGGAGAGACATGGCCTAAATCAGTGCATTCCAACCTAATTTATAAGTAAACAATAATGGAATTGGGTCTATGAGTGGCTACTACAGTTCTAGCCTAGGTAAGATAGAGTCAGTATTCAAAAAAGAAAAGAAAAAAGACACACACACATATATGTAAAATATTGATGTTTTTGGTGTGGGGGGAGGTGATATCTTCTGTTTTCCTCAGCTCTATGTCACTTCCTAATAGTCTATATATAGTTTATTATAATGTAAACAGATCTATTAGTGTCTTTATAGAATCTAAAATGTAATCTCAGAAAGACAGAGAGTAGAGGAGAAATGAGATGTGTCAATGGTTCTCCTCCTAGAGACACTCCTAGAAAAAGTAGTTAGAATGCTGAAAAATGCTATTTACCTCAAATTCCAACCCAGTCAACCCCTAGAGCAGTGGTTCTCAATCTTCCTAATGCTGTGACCCTTTAATAATCATATGTGGATATATCTGCTTGTGGGCAGACCTGCCTGGAGACGGATAGGAGCGGTGTCTTGGTTTGTAAGACCATTGGAAATATGTGTTTTCACATGGTCTTAGGCGATCCCTGTGAAAGGGTCAATTCAACCTCCAAAGGGGTTGCGACTCACACGTTGAGAACCACTGCCTTACAGTACAGTTAATGTATGCTGGCCACATAAAAAGCACCAAGTAAAATATCAGGCTCAGAGGATGCCCAGCAATGAGTTGGATATAATTCTTATCTAGAGATGATCTCTCTCTATCCATGGCATAGTTGTGACATTCCCATCCCTCATGAATTCTGACTGAGTTTGCGATGAATAATTTTCCCATATAATACAGTCTCCCAAGTCCCAGCTGGAGCCACAGGCTGCCCCACTCAAGCAGTCGTTTTATTCAGTGACCTCTACTGATCCTAACTGTCAGGCCACAATTTAGCCATCATGGCAATTCAGCTCAAGACTCCTTCTGCCTAGAGACTGCCAACAGGGAAAAATCCCGGGGTACAGGACTCCCGCTCTAATGTCACTTTACATTAAGGGCCTGGAGTACCAGGCTTCAGGAAAGAGCTAGTGACAAACCTATGCTGGACTTCATGACATGGAAAGCTAAATTTAAAGCAGGAACAGTTGTAACTGGGCAAATATAGGGTGGAAAAGGGAAAAACTAAATTAAAGGAAGCATCTAGTAAATAGAACTCAACTTCACACAGTCTGAAAATTTAAAAAGACAGCAAAAAAAGCTAAAATTTTCCCTCTTGCTCAACGGCACACACAGAGTGCATTAAGCATGAATGTTTAAGTTCATGTATACCATCATGTTAAGACAGGAAAGTGGATTCAGCAAAAAAAAAAACAAAAAAAAACAAGTTCTAGTTTTTTTTTAAATGTACTAGTGGTATGCATCTGTAGTTCCTGCTGCTGATTTAAGTGGTGGATCACTTGAGTTCAAGAGTTCTGAGATGCACCAGGCTAAGCCAGTCAGTGTCTGCATGCCCAAGAACAGAGGGCCAGCAGAGTAGAAAAGGAAGAATGGGCCCAGGTTGGAAAAATGCAAAGGTTAACAATCAATATTGGAGTTAAGGCCATTAGTAGCTGCAGCACTTCCAGCCTTGGTGAAACAGGGAGACTTAGTCTCAAAAAAACAAACAAATAAGGAAACAGATAAATAATCAAACAAATGAATAAATAAAATTCAGGCTGCCATCTTCTATTTACTGTCACCCATATATAAATGCGTGTTTCCTTCCCTTCCTATCTTTTATTTTTATAATCACCTATATACCTCAATATTTATCTTCCATTTTACTGCCTTCCTCCCTACTCACCCAACTTACCCATCTTCCATAACAAAATGAAAAAGGGAGAAAATAAAGCAGGTTGAGGGGCGGCTAGGTGGCGCAGTGAATAGAGGACCGGCCCTGGAGTCAGGAGTACCTGAGTTCAAATCCGGCCTCAGACACTTAACACAAAAACTAGCCGTGTGACCTTGGGCAAGTCACTTAAACCCAACTGCCCTCCAAAAAAAAAGAAAAGAAAGCAGGTTAGCAAAAACAGCCAAGACATCAATTCACTCTGTCAATATATTCAACGTTCCACAACCATAGACACTCACATCTTCAGAGAAGGGACAGAGGGACATTTTCTTCTCTTTTCTCTAGGGCCAGTCTTGGTGATTAGAACTATACAATGTTCAGTTATCTTGTTGTTGCTGGTTTTTCCATTTGCATTGTTACAGTCATTGCATATAGCATTTTCTTGGCTTTGCTCATACAACTCTTCATCACGTAAATATCTTTCAAAACTTTTCAGAATTTATCATACCTTTAATTTTCATCATGCAGTAATTTTCTATTAAATATTCTACAATTTCTCTAACCATTCCTTGATGAATGGGCACCTACTTTGTTGCTATCACAAAAACTGGTGCTATAGACAGTTTAATTTATATGGAACTTTTTTTAATGCAACTATCTTTTTAGACTGAGTTTTTGTGTTCTTGAGGAAACTACATGGCTCCCCAACATAACTCTGTGTCATGGAGAGACTATCTCTAATACTTTCAATCTTACTAGGCAGTTTTCTGGGAAACCATAAATGGAACTCTAGATAAGAAAAAAGCATCAACTTCCTAAGCCTTCTGTATTACTTTCCTCTAAGCTTAACTCTTAATTTGAGAAGACAAAAAGTAGTTTTGTTCCTTGTTCAGCCCCTTGGGACTTTTATGCACCATATACCTATCTTGCACATACCATCCATTACAACATGTTCTCTCTCCCTTCTGCTTCTTGTATGGATCGAGGTAGAAGGAGCCATCTGTAAAAACTCTTCATCAAAATTCTATTCCCATGTTGTCTCCACAGATACTTACTCCACATTTTCTTCTCACATATCTTGCAGATTTGCAAGGAAGCTTTTTTTATCTATCAAGAAAGTCTGGAAACTCCTAAAGGAAATCAATGGCATCCCCTTACCCACTTAATGTTTCCAACTGTATAATGTATATCTAAAACAAACAAGCTACAAACCAAAACAACCTTTACCCCAGCTCATCCTATCCCCCTAAAAGCTCACTGAATGATATTTGTTTGAGGTAGGAGAAAAGATCATTCAGTGGAAAGAAAGCTGGCCTAGGAGTCAGGAAGACATTGATTTGAATCTTCCCTCATATACTAAGTGTGTGACCCTAGGCAAGTCATTTCACTTCTTGGGGTCTCAGTTTCTTCATCTGTAAAATGAACATGTTGGACTAGAAAACCTCTAAGGTCCTTTCCAATCCTAGATAGAGAATTCTATGATACTGTGGAAAAGTGGGGAGAGGGGAGATTGTAAAATAGACAAACTCAGAAGAACTATGGTTCTCTAAGCTTCAGTTTACCCCTCCATAAAATGATGTTAACTCAATACTCTTTAAGGTCAATATCCAATAATGGACTGAGGGAATATTGAAGGGCATCATCTAGGTCAGTGGTTCTCAACCTGTGGGTCGCGACCACTTTGGGGGTCAAACAACCCTTTCAGAGGGGTCGCCTAAGAGACACTGCTCCTCTATCCATCTCCAGGTGGGTCCACCCACATGAAGATACGCCCACATAAGAGTATTAATGGGTTGAGGCATTAGGAAGATTGAGAACCACTGATCTAGATCCTATAGGCTCTGGCTATATTAAAAACTGCATTCACAACTCTATGAAAAGGTTATCTTTGGGAAGTAGCCTCCGACATTTTCTTGTACTATCCAGCCTGTATCATCTTTGATCCTTGCCCACCCCCTCACCCCCACCATGGCATCTACTCTTTCACCGCTACCTATAACACACATAGGGCAGAGCTTTGACAGAAAAGAAACATGAAGCACAGAGATTTCCCTCTCAAATCAATGGACAACATAGGATGGGAACTCAGAGTCCCAGTTCTGAACAGTTCTCAATATTAACTAGCATTGGGACTACTTCCATGCTAAGAGATAATTGTGGAAAATTTGACTCAATCGTATCCAACTCAGCAGCATGGCACTTTGGTAAGAAAATAGAAGAGTCAGGAAACCTGGATTCTTGATATAGCCTTGTGTCTAGACTCTAACCCTAACCCTAAATGCCTTCTGACTCTAACCCTAACCCAACTTACCAATTGTGTTACTTTAATGCCTCTAAGCTTCATTAATGAAAGAAAGGGCTTGGAAAGGAATAAGGGAATGAGCATTTATATAGCAAAACAAATATCACCTCATTTGATCCTTACACCATCCCTGAGGGATAGGTGTTATTGTTAGTCCTATTTTATAGTTGAGGAAATAGATGGCAAGTGACTTGCCCAGGGTCACAAAGCTAGAGTCTGAAGTCACACTGGAACCTGGATCTTCCCGAATTCAGGCCCATTGCTCTATCCACTGCACCACCAGATGCCTCTGTTACTAAGGCCCTTTCTAACTCTGACATCCTATGAGTCCATTGCTCCTTCCAGTATGTAAATCTTAAGACTATAATTTTCTGATCTCTAAGTCTCCTTCCTGTCTATAATTCTAGAGTAATCAGACAAATAGTACTGGTTTAATTTATGCAATAAGCATGCCTGAGAAAGAGCTAATGATGAACAAGAATTGATTATGATTGGAGAAACTTTATATTTGAATCACAGTTTATGGTTTTGGGGTTTTTTTTTTTGCTTTTTGGAGGGGGGAAGGCAGGGCAATTGGGATTAAGTGACTTGCCCAAGGTCACATGTTAAGTGTCTGAGGACAGATTTGAACTCAGGTCCTCCTGACTCCAGGGACAGTGCTCTATTCACTGCCTCCTAGCTGCCTGGACATTTTATGTTATCCACATGAAACATGCTTTCATGAATATTATTTTGTATGATATTTATACCACCTCTCTGTGATAGGTAAGAGTGGATTGTAATGATTATCTTCATTTTAGAGATAATGAAACAGGTTTCCAAAAACAGAAGTGACTTGTACAATGTCACCACAGTTAGTGGGAAGAAGAACCAGGACCCGTGTCTTGGTCCAGGTTCCTTTCCCCTACTGTGGTCTATCTCTGCTTGCCCTTCAATGGTCATGAAGAGTTGGACATGACTGAAATGTCTCAACAGCAAAGTTCTATCTTTAGGACATGCTCATTGCTGACACAGTTGCTTGTTACTCTTTCCTCCAAGGATCATAGATGTGGAACTAGAAGGGACCTCAACAATTGGGGTTAAGTGACTTACCCAAGGTCACACAGCTAGTAAGTATTAAGTGTCTGAGGAGGATCTGAACTCAGGTCCTCCTGACTCCAGGGCTGGTGCACTAGTCACTGCACCATCTAGCCACCCCCCTATTCAACATCATTTTACAGATGAGGAAACTAAAGACCAGAGAATTTAAGTAACTTGCCCAAGTGACCAAACTGTGGCAGGGATTAGATTCAGATTTGGATTCTATGCCTCCAAATTTAGCATCCATTCCATTATACCATATTGCCTTTTTCATTGCTGTTCAGTTATTTTTCAGTCTTTGTGACACCACTTGGAGTTTTCCTGGCAAAGATACTGGGAATAGTTTGCCATTTCCCTCTCCAGTGGATAAGGGCAAATACAGGTTAAATGACTTGCCTAGGGTCACAAAGCTAATAAGGGTCTGGGGCTGAATTTGAACTCAGGTCTTCCTGAATCCAGGCCTGTTGCTCTATCCACTTTAGCCGTCAACTCAGGTCCTACATTATAACATCAATAGCAATAGTACTTTCGAATTTTGTAAAATGCATCATACCTATATTGTATTTATATCATACCCATATCGTAATTATGTTATTTCTTTTACTTATATTTGTATTATATATCTATTGTTCAGTCATTTTTCAGTCATATCTGACTCTCCATGACCAATTTTGGGGCTTTCTTGGCAAAGATACTGGAGTAGTTAACCATTTCCTTTTCCAGTACATTTTACAGATGAGAAAACTGAGACAAACAGGATGAAGTGACTTGCCCAGGATCACACACCTAGTACATGTCTGTGGCTAGCTTTGAACTCAGTAAGATGAGTCTTCCAGACTCCAGGCTCAGTACTCTAACCATTGTGCCATCTAGTTGCTCCACTCATCTAATTGGATGAAAAACTGCGTTTCCATCTTTATTCTTACCTAATTGGGTTCCAATTCATCAAAGACATTCAATCATCAGAAAGTAGCCACCAAGATTTCAGTGAAATCAAACTCAACACAATCTTCCATTCCTCATAACATCTACTCTTTTACAACTATCTGCATAATTAAGGGAGCACATTATTATGCCCATTTTATTGAAGAAAAAAGGGCAGAATAGACATGATTTTCCCATTCCAATGATATCTGATTTTGTTTTAATTTTAACCTTTCCATGTCATCTTTTTCAAGTTTATTTTCAGCACATCCTATCAAGGAATGACTGCTCTTAAAGCAATATCAGTGATTAAATCCCAACGCTAACATGTGAAATCCATCCAAAGCTTTGTTCAGAAAGAATAGTGTTAGTCAAAGCAAGGAGCTGGTCTTTATGCAAGTGCTCCACACGTTTCCCAATATGGTATTCTCTGCTTAGCTTTTGGACTTAGAAGCAGTGTGATGTCATGTAGTGACTGGAGCATACTAGGTTTGGGGTTATGACTACATAAGTTCAATACCCGTCTCAGACTTTTTCCTAGCTCTTGGTCCTTGGGGAGATCACATGACCTCAATGGGTCCCATTTCCTCATCTGCAAAATGAAGAGGTGATGTTTGATGACTTCTAAGGTCCCTTCCAGTTCTAAATCAATAATCCTATGCCCTGGGTAGGTACTTCATCTTTATAGAATTTTCAACAGAGAGGGTTAAAAAGCTTCTAGAGGCTCAGGGAACCAAAATTCAAAGCTGTCATGCTCATTTTCATAACAGCTGAGTTCACTTGTCGAAGTTATGACCAACAATTTTGGGGCTGTTTAAGGGCAGCTCAATGTAAGAGAGAAAATGATGGGTTTTGATGGTTGGCATGAGACGGCAGAGCATTTGTTACTGCAACTAAAATATAAAATAAGCAAAGCATGGGTAACTAAACACTATTTTTATCACCACTCTTCTTTGTCTGAATGCCACAGGCAAAAAGTGCTGTGTAAGGACGCTAACAGAACTGGAATACCAATGGGGCTAGAGCAATGAGGCTTAACTGCAGAAAGGCAGGAACACATTCTGCCATGGAGGGACCAAATAGCATTGTCTTAGCTTTTTTGTTAGAATCTACAGAATCTCCATGCCAGGTACCAGTCTATAGATAACCTACAGTTAGAATAATAAACCAATTCATCAGAAAACAGACTTGCACTGTTTTTTGGAGAGACTAAAACTTCAGGCTTCTGCTAACCAAAGCTTTATTGTTCCTCCCGACGAGCTGCACCACTCTGCAATGCCAGTTTCCAACAAATTGAATCTATATGGACAACAGTAAAAAGGATGTGACAAGTTGACATCCTTTTAACAGTGACAAATCACATTTTAAATTAGTGGGGCTTTTTTTTAATAGGAAGAAATAAAGAGATTGGGAAAAAAAAGAAGAGATATGGGATTTCTTGTTTTGAAAAAGTCTTCATGAGGCATGATAAAGAGCAACCAAATCTTAGGAGTGGGGGATCCTCTGATATCCAGAATACATTCTTGCAGGGCCTGAGTTCTAAGTCTATATGCTAGAGTTCTTGGAATTTCCACAAACTGTCCAAGATGAAAAAAAAAGAAAAACAGAAAGGAAAAGCTGCCCAGTAATGCTCATGAAGATAACATTAAATGCTGGTTTAACTACCAACTCAAGAGTCCAAAGATGAAAGATTCACAGGCATGGATGGGAGATTAGTCTTCTCACTCCTGACCCAAAGCTCCAGTCCTGCCACTTTTGGAAAACAAATGGCCCTGTGGTAATTGTGGATGGGTGATTAAAGCAAGAAGGATTTGATTCCATGTTTCTGCCTCTGTGTTTGTGAATAATCACAGGCTAATTAACAAAGGGGCCCTGTGGGAACAGAAAATTGCAGTATATTTACATATAAGAAGATCACTGAAAATAAAACCATTAGCCAGATCTGCCACAAAATTGCCCGCTGAGATTGCTGGGGGCCAATTTCAGTTCTGGAATGGCTGTGGCTGCCAAAGGAGTCATTATAGGTTATGCTTGAGAATCTTTAGCAATAGAGAGTTGGCTTACATTCCTCACGCATCTGCCTATTCTGTTGTGGAAGAGGAAGAGTTATTTCTTTGGCAGGACCCAAATCTGTCTGCCTATAATACTCACCCATTAGGAAATTGACTTAGAATTGGAAGGCATGTTAGAGAAAAGGTAGTCTTTTTGTCTCATTTTACAGGGAAACTGTAACTCACCCAAAGTCACAGAGGTGGCAGAACCAAGATTCAAGTCCTGCCTCCCTAGTTCTGTCCTTTGGGGCCACACTGGACATCTCTTAATTGCTCTTTTTCAAGCCAGTCCTCTTCAAATACCTGAAGACAAATAGCTCTCTGAACATCTACTTCCTTACTCCCAATCCACCACCATTTCTCATCCAGACTTAACATCAACTACCTCTCCTGTGCCAAGATTTTTCAGATCCCACCATCTAGGCTTTATTCCTTTGGCCAAATGCTAGATCATGAATTTCCAGTCTTGTGTGTGTGTCATGGACTCATTTGCCTGTCTGCTGAAGTCTATGCACCTCTTCTTGGAATAATAGGTTGTTGTTTATATTAATAATGAAAGGACATGCTAAATTTTAGTCAAAGGTTAGTGAAAATAAGAATGTCTTTCACCTCATTTAAATTCATGGATCTCCTAAAATCTACTCCAGGACTCTTTTTGGGGGGAGGGGAGAGGAGGGGTCTGTACTCTCTAAGAACCCCTCTTCTAGATTGATCAATGTTTCTCTTAAAATACAGTGCCTAGAACTCAGCATAATGCTCCAGATGTTGTCTGGCCAGCACAAAGAAGAGTACAGCTATGAGTTTTCATGTTCTTGGCAATTTCTACCTTCTTCCCCCTTTTTGCACGTATGTTTCTACAGGTTCCTGCAAATATTCCATCAAGATACAACCTCCAACAAGTGGTAAAGATACCACTCTAAAATAGAATAAACAGAATGTGCTGACTTGGGGACCTTAGGTGTGAAACTTGAAACAAATAATTTTTGCTTTGTGTTCATATAGGCAGCATAGTAGAGTGCTGGGCTTGGAGTCAGGAACATCTGGGTTCAAATTTCAATTTTAACACAGATGAGGCATGTGACTCTGGGTAAGTCACTTACTGGCAAGTCACTTAGCCTGAGGACTGTATGTATTAGATGCCTTGGTTCTCCAGATGAAGCTGGCTAACATGGCCAGCATCTTCATTTATAGCAGATTTGTCCCATTTTAAAAAGTCACAACTCTTTAGTCATTAACTTATGGATAGATTTTAATTTCTCTCTGCAAATATTGAACTGGGATCAATTACGCAGGATTTTCCAATGTACTGAAGGAATATCATTCTTCATTACAAAAAAAAAAGAAGGAGGGGTGGGATGTTGGAGAGGAATGCATGACTGAGGATATAAAAGTCCCTGAAAGCTGGCCTTTTCTTTGCAAGAAAGGATTTTATGAGTCTTGTGTGTACCTAAGATTTTGGTAAAGCCCCTCATACTGCTTGGTTCAAAGTGAATTCAAACAAGTGGAGAGGGATATCGGCACTGGGTAAAGAAGCTTAGCTGAGGTTTCCTCTTAATGAGATGAAAATTAAAGTTCAAAAGCAAATTGTAAGGATATTAGCAGCAAAAATCTGGTTGTTACAAGGCTAATTTGATGACAAAATACTAATTTTTAAAACTCCACATCCAAAACAATAACTAAGCCATGTGGGATTTGGGACTGAAAATATAGTAATAGAGAAGAGAGCTGACCTGAAGTTGCTCCCAGCAGTTCTCAACCTGTGGGTTGTGACTCCTTTGGGGTTGAACGATCCTTTTACAGGTGTCACAGGGATGGCCTAAGACTGTCAGAAAACACTTATTTCTGATGGTCTTAGGAACCTCCTCTATCTCTGGGCGGGTCCACCCATGTAGACACACCCATATGACTATTAAAGGGTCACAGCATTAGGAAGGTTGAGAACCACTGTGACCAAATGGTGTTTAAGAGGAGAAGACTCTGATCCTAGCTCTTTTTACTGAGTATACATCCTGTTTCCCCACTTCTGACTTTATCAGCTTCCCCAAAACTTCCCTTCCTCCTAACTTCTCTATTTCTGCTAATGACAGCAACATTAGTCATCTTTGATTTTTTTCTTCCCTCCCCAAAACTCCATACACAATATCTAATAAGTTGAATTTTTTTAATTCTGTAATACTGCATATTTATTATTTCCTTTCCATTCCCATTGCCACCATCCTAGTTCAAGCTATAAGTTTACCTTATGACTGGACTATTGTAACAGTTCCCTAACTGGTCTCCTTGGCTCCAGTATCTCACATCTACAATTTGTCTTTCTTATCACTTGGAACTATAACTAGCAAATCAGGCTTTGTCCCTGGGTAGTGACATGGGAGTATACTTCCTTCTCCTGTCCACCACAATCAATTAATCAGTTGGCAAGCATTTATGAAGTTCTTACATGCAGCTAGATGGCACTGGGTCTGGAGTCAGGAAAACCTGAGTTCAAATCTGGCCTCAGAAACATAGTAGCTGTGTGACCCTGGACAAGTCACTTAAGTTCTGTTTGTCCCATGTTTGTACTTGTGGTTGAGCTTTAAAGAACTATGTATATGTTAGCTATATAGTTCTGTAAATGTCACATTCCCTACCCTCCAGGAGCTTATATCAGGAAATATGGCAGGCAGCCAAATCAGACAGAAGGTGATCAGCACACAGGACAGGGCAAATCAACGGCCTTGGATGCTGAGGGAGAAAGAGATCATCTCTAGCTGAGGGTTTCTGAGCAGGTGATTTCAATAGAGTGACAAAATACCTAAGCTGAGTCTTAGGAAAAACAAAAGAGATTTCAACAGCCTAGATGCAGGCGAAACCTATCTAGAAGACCGTGATCAAGACAGGCTGAAGCCATAAATTCCCAGATTTATGAAATAGCTCTGCTTAAACTTGTTAGACTGGTCTACAGTTAATACCGTGAACCCCAACTCCACCAAAATGGTTTGGAAAATGTCGAGTCACAAGGACAAAGTTACTAAAGGGACCCTCCATATTGCTCAATGCTATTTCCTCACACAGTTCTCCTACCAAGTTAGCTAATTAGCAGAAGAATCATGAACCACAATTGTGATTTGAAGGAACAGAAGATACTGTGTCCCTAATGAGAAAAAAAGGCATTGGGCGTACAAATTTAAAACTTCTTGTTCAAAATGTGTTGGGGAGAATAGAGAAATGGTTTATTTTCACTTAAATACATCTTCTATTTAAGCAAATGCTAGTGTATTTCTGGAAAAGCTGGCCAGACAACCTTAAAAACTGAAACCCTCTATTTATCCCTGATAAATTCCCCCTGAAGGACTCTTCAACTCTCAGGGAGCAGATTGCTTTTCTAAAGGGTTTCTGAGGATATTTGTAAAGTCCAATTGGCTTTTTAGCATTTCTTCAGGTTTAATCACTCTCCCCTTTCAAGAAGGACCAGACTGAAAGAAAAACAGTGACATGCGACTTAATTCCCACACATAAGCTAGTCTCCTTCAGTCAGTTCAATGCAACACAAGATTCCAAGAAAAAAGCTAAGCAATATAGAGAAGGGTCAAATGGGACAAGTCAGGAGACTTCTTTTCTGAGAATGGGTCTCCCCATCTTACCCAAGCTGGAAGTACAACATCCAGTCATAGAACCGACACCCCTCTCATACCCTTACTGAACTTAAACCTGCTCCCATTTTTCCAACCTGGACCAGTTCAATCGTCCATAAGCATTAATGGTCCTCCACTCCTGAGGGCCCACCATATTTGGTCCAAGTGTAGACACTGATCAGCTTTGCTCACTCCAGTTCAGAATGCTGATTTCAAGAATCCACCAGCTTCAGCCTCTCAGCTCTCCCAGAAGCAAGTGTTAAAGGGAAGTCAGGGAGACCTCTTTCCTGTATGATTCCATTCAACTGAACAAAAAAATGCATTAAACATGCACTATGTGCAAATTATCGTGCTAAAAAAGCAAAAAATTCCCTGCCGTCAAGAAACTGACATTCCTCTGGTTGGATCTAACTTGCACATGGATGAGAATATAGGAAGAAGGAGAGGGAGGCCAATAACAAAATAGAGGGTTAAGAAAAGAAGTGAGTAGAAGGTGGCATCACAACTGAAGGACGAAACTTGAGGGAAACTAATGATTTTAAAAGGCAAAGCTAAGGAGAATACACTATTGCAGATGCTGGAGTGTGGAGTGGGAGTAGTGTAAAACCCATGGAAAAAAACAGACTTAGAATATTGAATACCAGTAGCTGTAGCCTAGTTTAGACGGAACATTACATTAGATGGAAGATTACATTTTGTCCCAGGTACCAATTTATTTTTTGAGTATGAGAATGACACGGTCAGGTCCATATTTTGGGGATATGGACTTCACTGGCTGTGTGGAGAATGGATTGGAGAAGTAGGGTGACTAATTAGAAGAGGAATGTAAGAGTCTGGATAAGAAGCGATGACAGCCTAAATTAGGATAGAGAACCATGTGCATGGGGAAGGAACTGACACAAGACATGCTATGAAGGCAAAATCTTGACAACTGATTGGACATGGGGAATGATAATAATACCTAGTATTTATATCACACTTTAAGTATTGGCAAAGGGATATTCCCACAGCACACATTTGATCATGGCATTCCCATACTCAAGAAACTTCAGGGGCAGGGATCCCCATTGGCACTGGGAAAAATGAGAATGAGGAGAAAGAGAAAAGGGAGGAGAGGAAAGAGGGACAGAGGGAAGGAGGAGGAAGAGTAGGAGAGGGGAAAAGAGTGGGAAAGGGGGTGATCATATAAACATTTGGAGACTGAGGTATGATTTGAAAGGGGAGTCTCAGAGAGAAGCAACTGATTTAAGCCACAAAAAGACATAGGAAGCAGATGAATGTAGGAAGTCAATGAGTGTGTGTGTGTGTGTGTGTGTGTGTGTGTGTGTTTTAATCTATGATAAAGACTGAAGATACAACAGAGGGTAGAAAGTTGCACTTTTGGAGTTGTAGCATCTAAAAGCAGCCAGCTTACAAAAGGTTTCGGCTAATTGATTCCTGACTGGCGGGAGAAATATTTAATTTCATTGGCTGAGTTTTATGAGCAGCTACTGCCCTTCAGTGCCACCTAGAGTTGCAGAAAGAGATTTTTCAAAAGTACCTGATTCTCTCAGCCCTCAGCTCTGGGTTGTGAAGGGAAAGTGGAAGGGAAGAAAGGCTACGGAGCTGCTTTGTATCTGGGTGAGCTGGTTAGGCTCGCTTGCCTTTCTTAAAGAATTACCTTGAGCTATGTTTCTTCAAGTTCCATTCCGATTCAACAACACATCATCCAGGTAAGTGAATATTTGGCCAGGCTGGTCTGTGTAGTCCAGAAATTTATAGCATTTATGATCATTGTTTGACTTAGAACACCCCTAAAAGAGGGCATATAAAGTGTTACCCCAATGTATACAGTGGTTCCTTTTAAGATACTGAACTGAGAAGATAATCACAATGCCTATTTCATTTGAGTAGCTAGTTGTATAAACAGAAATGCATCAGTGGGGGTTCAAGAGCTAGAACAGTGAGTAAGGAGAGTATACTTCTCCTTAAAATAGTTATCTCTGGGACTCTGAGAGAACTTGAGTATAACTAAGTGATGGTGGTTTTTCTCTGGGATACTAGAACTGCTCATCTGAGAGCAGGTTGGAGTGAACAAAGGAACAAACTCAGAGAGTGAGAATAGGTGACCCAGCTGAGAGAGTTAGGGCCCCTGTACAATGTGAGTAGCAGTGCCTCTGGTTTTACATCAAGCACTTACTAAGTACAAAATACTGACCTATATCCTGAAGGAGCTGTAAGTATAAACAAGACATGGTTTTTGCATCCTCCAAGAGCTTGCCATTTAGGAATATTAATGGAAGTCTGAATTAGTGAAGTGAGTATAATGCACAGAATGTGGTTTCTGGAGGAATGGTCAGGAAGAGAGAACCAAAAATAGTGGAATAAGGTCATATCATTCAATGCAAAATACCTGCTCTAAGTCTATTCCAAAGAACTACAAGGAAAGAGATGCTATTCCGGGCCCGCATGACCTGTGACCCAAAGGCTGTGGGGCATGACCTATACTAACTCCAAAACCATCCTTTCTATTTGCGTTTATGAACATAGTAGATCAAAAACAGATCATTGTAATTGACATAACCAAAATAAAAGTCATCTCTTAATCTAATGATCATTTTCTGTATTGAGACAGCATACAAACAGTGATGATCCCCCAAATTAACAGAGCACTCCAAGGGCTGATTACGTTATGGTAATCTCTGCTGGCTTTGACCACCTGCCATCCTGCTCCTTTTTAAAGGGTTGGCTCATGACAGCTGAGAGCAATGTGGAATCAGAGAGGGAATGTGGCCACTGCAGCATGATTTAGGGAATCTGAAGGATTTCACGGACTATGTCGCCTGCAGCTACAGAAAATGGGGGTCATTGGTGTACAAAGACATGCAGGGCTTACACTCAGCTGACACTGTGCCTTATACAAAGACAGGCAATGTCTGAAATCCTGACAGCTCATCTCCTCCAAAAGAATGATTTGTCAAGTGAACCAAATTTCCATGTCATTGGTCGTCCAATCAGGCTTCCACAGACTGGCAGGAAGCTTGTATCAAAAGGATCTGGTGCAGGCTGATGCTCAGACTTAAGTAGAAAGGACAGGACAAAAAAGGGAGGGTGGAGGAAGAGGCCTACAGGGATAAAAGGGCAAGGAGAGAAAGACTTCATAGCCATGTTCTGAAACGTGAACGTGTACCTGCTGAAAACAGCAGGCTTTCTTTTTATCCCTAGACACCAGTGAGAACTGCCTTGACGACTGGGGAGATTGGTTGGGCCATGAGGGCAGATCATCAGTGGAGGCTGGGAAACACCTTTTCCTTCATAACTTTAAGAATAGGACAGATATTCAGCAGCCTGAAATGAGGCATCAGACTACAGTGGAAAAAAAATAAATAAAGACACTGGTTCTCAAGTCTGATGCCCTGGGATAGAATTCTAACTTGGATGCTTATTGCTTATATGACTGTGGACAAATCATTCAACCTCCTTCAGTCCTAAATAGCTCATCTGTAAAATAAGACTAGAGGCCTCAGAGATTCCTTCTCTTGTAAGAACAAATACCAGTAACTGTAAAAAAAAATTTTTTTAATGGTAGAAAAAAAAAAACTTGAGGTAATAAAATCAAATGTGACCAAATTCTACTTGTTTGTAAATGTTTCCTGGTAGTACTTATAGAATGAATAAACAAGAGGAGGAGGAGGAGCTGCAATTTCAGAACTCTTACACTCCCATCTCTTACAGCCAAGATCTATCCTGAAAGATCTTTATTATAAGTGGGAGCTCAGAGGGGAGGCAACCGCCTCACAGCTACTAACTGGCACAGGAAGCTGGGAGCCAAGCTCGATTTATTCACAGAGGGACACAGCCTTCCTTCAGAAGTGTGGCTGGGAGAGGCAGCTCCAGATTCACAGCAGGGCTGAATAGCTACTGTGCCAGTCCAGTCCAACTCAAAGGATCCCCTGTCTGGGTAGCTTCAGCTCGCCCAAGGTAGCCGTGTCTGGCAATGGTCAGCTGGCTGATGCTGCCTTCCAAAAGCAAGGTTCCTCCTTCCTGCTCTGCCCTGGGACTTTTAGGACGCAGCAGAGACAAGAAACCTCCTGTGCTTCAGGGAACCGTTGGTCTAAATGCCTTGGCAGCCAGGGCAAGTCTCCAGACAGAGGTTTGCTTATGATCAACAGGAAGCACTGAGGTTTCACTCCACACGTCATCCCCACCCCAGCCAAATGATTGCCAGCTTCTGAGGGACAATTGGCTACCTCTCACTGCAGGAGAAGAAATATAAGCAACCCTCCTTCCCTCTTTAACTAAATAAAGTGGAACGAGGGCTCCTAAAATTAACTAGAGGTCCTATTACCAACTCTGCAACCATATCCTTATGTCAGGAAAAGAAGGAGAGACTCATAAAGATACTTTCCCTTGCTACAAACCAAATGGCTTCAGCTATCTGAAAGTTCAAGACTCAGTATATACCCTAAGGCTTGGATCTATCTCAGTCTAAGGATCTTAATGAAGTGAAGGGCTTCAGGCAAGGGACTGCCTACTGCTTGGTATAAATTCAGAGCTTCCCCACACCCTCTAAAAAAGGTGGTAGGGGGAAATTCTCCCCCACCTACTGCTGACTATTAAATAATATCAAAGTTTTATTCCTTTAGTACAAGGCAGAGAACCTATTTAAACATGTGTATCCACATGCAAGAGATAATATTCTAAGCCAATAGTTCTCAATGGGAAACAGGAAAAAATGGAATTATTGTGATGGGTATGTGGATATATAATATACCCATATATATATATACTTACGTACAGTTATACCTATATATAGACATATACACATGTACACATATATGTGTACATACGTGTGTATACACATGTGCTCTTGTTCTTCAACAAAATATGCAAGGCAACACAGTACATTCCATACATGCCATGGTCTGAATAGATATCTCACCAGTACAAGAACTGCTACTTTTCAAATGTATGAAGATTCTGTTGTGTTTTAGTAAAATATAATTTCATTTAAAATCATTACTAAATTCAGAGCAATATCTGATTAGTTATTTTCTTCAATTGACAGATACCAATAGTGCCACTTACTATCACTGGGCAGAGGTAGGGGAAGACAGTGGAAGGCTCTTTGGGGTGGCATGGCAAAAGCTAGCTCTATAAGGATGACAGTTTGAATATGAATTTGAGGGTCTTGACTATAAGTTGTTCTTCATTGATGTCCATTAAGTTCAGAGTCTTTCTTTGAGTGTCCTTGAAGTATTTCTTCTTTCTGCCTTTTTATACCCATTTATTCCCTTGCCCAGTATCAAATGACCTTGGTGAGTCTTTTTTTCTCCCATTATACTTGCTCCAATAGTTCAGACCACTGGTTCCCTTATTTTTGAGTGTGAGGATCCCTTTAGAATTAAAAAAACAACAACAACAAATATAGGTTTTCTTCCCCCCTCATACTGGCATCTCAAGTTTTCACAACTTGAGCCCAACCTGCTTTTCCAGCCTTACTGCACATATTCTCCTCTGTGCATACTGCATATTTCCATAGCCTTTCTCCCCAGACAAACCAGTCTTGTTCCTTCCACGTAGCATCCCCCATCATAGTGGACTGGTTGTCTCCCAAGACCAGAATGCATTCCTTTCTTATCTCACAGAATCTCTAGTTTCCTTCAAGGCTCACCTCAAGTACCATCTAAATGACCACTTTGATGATCACCTGAGCTAGTGATGTTTTTATACCCAAATAGCTTTGTGTTGAATTCATATGTACTTACATATGCACAGGCTGTCTTGCCCCTCTAGACTATAATAATAGCTAGCATTTATATTACAGATATTATCTTATGGTATCCTGGGGAAGGTAGGTACTATTATTATCCCAACTTTATGGTGGAGAAAACTGTGGTATACTTGTCCAAGGTCACGCAATTAGGCAGTGTCTGAAACTGGATTTGAACTCAGGTCTTCCACTACCCCACCAAGCTGACTCTATAATGTCACCAAGGGCAAGCTCTGTTTTGTTTTTTCTTTTTCTTTTTGTATCCCTAGTGCCTAACCGTAGATGCTCAGATAGGGCACAACAAAGACTAAAATCCAGCTCTCCTAATTCACAGCCCAGTGCTTTTCCTACTTCAGTGCTAATATAAAGTTAAATGTAGCCTTAGAAAAGAACCCTTCCTCCTTCCTATTTGGACTCATAGGTTCAATCCAGGTAACGCTAGTGAATATTCCATAAGCAAATCATTTATGATAGAGCAAGAGCTCCGTAAACCCACAAAACCAAAGAATCTTATTTAGTCAAATGGATTTCATTCCCAATATTCCCTTGAGATGTCACCAGACATGTTCTAACTTGCATATCAGCCCACTGCCCATCCATGGTACAGGGAGGAAAGCACATCACCAACCTGAGGTGTCATCTGCTGATTCACTAGACCTGTCTACTCTCTTGAAGAAAAAAAAAGTTGCTTGCTTGGCATATTTAGGACCATTTGGTACCACATCCTCGACTGACATTTAGCATTTCCCCATTGTGACTGTAAAGTTGTTTTTTTTTTCACCCATGACTTCTCTTCTGCAAATAACATCAATATTTCATTTCCTATAATCAGATGGCATTCAGTCAAAAGGACTATTGGGCATTCTTTGGCAGCTGAAAATGAAATTTAAAGGTAAAGGGATTTATGTACTAATAGAAAACACAATGGAACCAGGGGTCACCAGACTGAGAAAACTAGGAGATCCACCTACCAGGGCAGTATTTCCATCATGCCTAGAGGGTAAAAAAAATTTAATTTTTCCTTTTTACCCAAAGTCCCCTGCAAAAGAAAGGCAGTGGAATGGAGTGGATAGAAAACTGGACTTGAAGCCAAGAAAATCCAGTCAAGTCCAAATTTTGACATGTACTGGTCAGATGACCCTGGGTAAATGTCACTGGACCTCTCTTTACTGTAGGCCTTGTTCTAAGACTCTAAGTTGTGGAGAAGGCACTGACCAGAATTGGTAGAAGGAGTTTCTTTACATAGGACTTCTTTCTATCAATGAAATCGCAGTCCCTTATCCCTATTCTTATCCCTTGCAAATCAAAAGTTATCTGCAATTATCAACAGCCTGTAAAAAGCACACCGGTTCTGTAATCAGAGGACCTGGGCCCCTATCTTTCCTCTGATGCTCACCACCTCTGTAAATGTTGGGAAAATCCCTCTATCTCTCTGGCCCTCAATTTTCATCATCTCTAAAATCTGGGGATGAACTAGATGGCCTTTGAGATCCCCTTCAGTTCTAAATCTATGAGCCTCTAATCCCTATTAGCTTGTAAGCTCCTTAGCTACAGGGACATTTCTTATTTATTTTTACCTCCCTCAGGAGCTAGAATAATTTGTTGCATATAGTAGTCATTTAATAAATATTTTATGAGTGAATGAATGTTCCAGTCACACCGTGGTCTCCTGAGGGCCTTCTCTTGAAATATCTGCAGCTCCTCTATTAAGCAGGAGACTTAAACAACACCAGGTGCTTACTTAGTTACCTTCTGAATGAAGGTCTAACCCATTGTGAATAAGGGAAGTTCTTTGTGCACATATGTCCATTGTTTCAGCCTGGAAACAGGTTCAGGAAAATGTGGCAACTCTTATCTTCCTGACCAGCCTGGCTGACCCCTCTCTTTGTGTTATTGTTGATTAATCTATTTTTAGCTTAGTTTAGTTTGGTTTTTGTTTTTTAAATTACAGGGCTTCTCTCTGGGATACATCTAGCCTGGTCAGAGGACCTGCCACTACTCGGAAGGAGGAAAGAACTACAAATTGGCTGCCAAATATTGGAAAAGATAAAATTTTTAGGAACTCATGCCATGGAGGTATTCTACTCTTTCCATTTCAGCTTCTTCACTATTTCCATCCCTTGTAGTGTGCTCCTGCAAACTTGCAATGGAGAAGGGTTTCCTGAATTCTGATCAAAGGATTTCCATCCACCAAACACTGAAGTCATATTCCTTCCAAAGGGAAGTTTCAGGTACCCCTGTTATCTGATCTGCCTTGGATCAGGGAACTAAGCCCATGGTCCTGTTCTGAATGATCTCCCCTTGCTTTGACCTCCAAATCTAGCACTCGACATCATGTTGTGAGGCAGCTAGCTGGCACAAGGAATAGAGTGCTAGCCCTTGAGTCAGGAAGTCCTGAGTTCAAACATGGCTTCAGACCTCATACTTAGTAGCTGTGTGACCCTGGGCAAGTCATTTAACTCTGCCTGAGTTTCCTCATCTATAAAATGAGCTGGAGAATGAAACTACTCCAGGATCTTTGCCAAGAAAACCCCAAATTGGGTCATGAAGAGGCAGACAGGACTTAAAAAAACAATAATCACATTGTGTAGCAGAAGCAGCACTATGTTAGGAGATGGGAGACAGAGGCAAGCTCTGTCACTGAATTACCATCACTATTTTGAGCCTCAGTATCTTCAATTGCAAAGTGAGGCTAATATTAGCACAGTGGTGCTTTGCAGATACGATCTGATCATGGAAATGACAAATCTGTACCAATGTCTGGTCCATTTTTGTGTTTTTGTGTATGGCTATATTACAGAATTGACTATGTTTACCCAGCAGGGTAGTTCAATGATGTTTCCGTATGAGAGAAAGGGTAACAAGCAAGGTTTGGGGCCCTGTTGAAATCCTAATCTCTTTATAGAACAAATGTTCTCTGTGGAGGTAAGCAGTTTAAACCCCCTTAAATGGACCAAGTTCAACCCAGGTAATTAAATCAGATGTACACACAAGGCAAAACTAAATATGGGGCTGTGGCTGCAGTTTTAGAGATTAACGTCATTTGCCAAGTTTCTTAATACAGACATGGTCCCCAAGAGCACTAGAGTAGAATTCAAGAAAGCTAAGGCAACCTTCCAATTCAATTCAACATTTCTTGTTGGTTTTCAGTCATTCAGTCATGTCTGACTCTTCCTGACCCCATGGAGCACAACATTCACAGGGTTTTCTCGGCAAAGGTACTGGGGAGTGCTTTGCCATTTACTTCTCCAATGGATTAAGGCAAATAGAGATGAAGTGATTTGCCCAGGGTCAGACAGTTAGTAAGTGTCTGAGTCCAGATCTGAATTCAGGTCTTCCCTACTCAAGGCCCAACACTCTCTCCACTGAGCACCCAGCTGCTTCCTTCAACATTTATTGAAGTCCTGCAATGTGCGAGGTCCTGGGAATACAAAGACAAAACTGAACAGGCCTGAAGCCCTTAAATACATACTATGTACAAAGTGATTTCAAGAAGGAGAAAACACTAGCTAGCAACCAGGGCATCAGGAAATGACTAAGGACTATAAAAGGTGGAAGTTAAGGGAGAATACTTTTGAAAGATGGTAGACTCCTGAGTGTAAAGCAGGGAGCCATACACAATGAAAAGCTAGGCTTTTTTTTTTTTTACTGAAACAAGAATGTATGATGAAGAGAATAATAAGAAATAAAATCTGAAAGGTGAGAGTCATATTTCAGAAGACTTTAAATACCAAGCTGAGGATTTTGTGCTTTATTTTAGAGGTGATAGCAATCCACTGAAGACTTCTGAGTAGGGGAGTGACCAAGTTAGATGGATAGCAAGTTGATTGGAAGCCAAGAAGACCAGGATTGCAATCTCATCCCTGGAATTTACTGGGGGAGTGATCCTGGGCAAGTCTCTTAGTGCCCTTTAAACCGTCTAAGACTCCTAAGTCGCAGAGAAGGTCTCTACCTTGTTAGGCAAAGGCCTGTAATGGTAATGGGAATTTGATGATCTTCCCTGCCCCCAATAGGCCGAATGTAATCACACAGAGCCTGTGGTGGAAGAGTTTGCCGAAGGGTGGAAAAGAGCCCACAGGAAGCTGTGAGTCAGAGCAGTTAGAGCTGGAGGGAGGAGAGGATGCACCCAAGGAGATACCTAGGCTTGTGAATGTTTGCCCCCTGCTGTGACAGGTAGGCTTGTGACTGTTGGTTTGTGGGAAGGTTAAAGGATGGTGTGACATCCTGCTGTGCTACAGTGTATTAACTTTTTTGTTACTATGATAGATTTGGTTTCCTGGTGTTGGGATTCATTTTTCTGGTGTATGAATAAATGTTTTGCTTCTGTCTTCTATATATAGAGTCTGTTATATTTTGTGATTGAGAACTATGCCAGCATATTCACAGTCACCACAGCACTGTGAATATTATATTGGCACTACAAGGTCTTCATTTGCAATGGCAGAGGGAATTTCTTCGCTTGGGGTTTCCTTATACCATTGAAGTCACAAGTCTAGCCACTATCCTTATTGGACTGAATGAGATGAGACTGGAAGTAGAAAGACCAATATGTAGAGATGCATAGCAATGGCACACTTGAATTCTAATCAGAAAACCTAAAATCTGACTCAGAGATGATTTCACAGTAATGCTTATACCCATTTCCCCTGCTTTTTAGCAAGGTTATGAAACTTAAACAGCTTGCATCTACAAAGAAGCATCTTTAGTTATCTTGTGGTTGTGGAAGTGAGATTCAAAGATGATATTCCTAATAAACCTTAAATGACTGTGGCCATGCACATAAACAGCAGCCCAGGGCCCTAAGGACAGAAATATGTTGAAGGCAAGTAAGAAATGACTCTACCCTCCTCCACCCCCTCCCCCCACAGAAACACACATTTTGCTTTACCAAGTGAACTTATATGAATCCTACCTTCTACAAGAAGTCTTTCCTGATGTCCCTTAATGTTAAACCTTTCCCTAGGTTGATTATCTCCAATTTATTCTATATGTATCTTGTTTAGATGTAGGTGCTTACATGTTGTCTCCCCCATTAGAAAGTGAGCTTCTTAAGAGCAAGGACTGTTTTGGGGTTTCTTTGGCCTTCTTTTCTATCCCCAGTGCTTAGCCCAATGCCTGGCATAGAGCTGGCATATAAGAAGGGGAAGGGGAGGGAAAATGACAGTAACACCCTCAAGAATGCAGCAACCAAGATGAAATCCATGCACTGTTTCATTGACTGCATCGATGATGCCTATGCTGCTGAGTAGAAAATATTTTCAGAAGGGAGAAAATGATACTCCAACTGGAAGATCCAAAGAGTCATTGGTGACTGGACAAAATCCCAGGGAGTTCTTGCTATCATTTTTTTTACCTGTTTCTCAAAACTGTATTCTCGTGTCCACAAGTTTTTATCAAATTCCCTTGCCTGCAGGAGCTAAATAGTGAAGTTCACAAGAAAGTAAATATGCCATTATCACAAGGAACAAATAGATTTATACATTTCTTCTGTGCTGGTGGAATTAAATTTGGGATACATATTTGTAGAGCTTCTTTTAAAAGTCCAGGATCACCCTCATTGTTGATTAATGAAAAACGAATACAATTTATCTTTTGAATTTTAGAGTAAGGGGTAGGATGGTGGTGGTAGTGAATAATACAAGAATTAAAATGTGGGCTTTCCAGGACCTGTTAATATACTTTAGTTGACTAGCACACTTAATTAAGCCCACTAATTTTACTTGGAATGAGTTATCTGAAGAGATTTACTTTTTGACCCAAGCTATCCTTAATAGAAACTTCATATTGCCAAATGATTAACTGCAGAGGATATTACAAATAGTTTTAGGTGTCTGTGTGGGTACATTTCATTATGACTTAATAAATTAGGTTATCTTTATCCCATGGAAGTAATTTCAATATTGGGAAAACCTGCCTCTACATGATATCACCTTCCCTGGAGATTGTTAAGGAAAAGATAAGATATGACTTAGGAGGTGAGAGGGGGAAGCTTATTTTAGGTTGTGTTCCTTCCTGGAGGCAGAGGAATGGATCAGATGACTTTCAGAAGAAACTTCCTGCTTTGGAATTCTGAGATCTGTACACGTTCACAAAGCCTACAGGAAACTCATTCCAATTTTTCTCTGATTGACCATTTGGTGGCAGGGGAGAGGCAGCTCTATTTCTGGGATTCTACTGACATGTAAGAGGTATTTCCAATTGTACTTCTGCCATCAGTTACATTTCAAGTACTCACAAAGATGAATTTCCAAAGATACCCATCTTAAGGGGTCGTTGACTAGGGAGTGATTTTTTTTTAATCTTACCAAAGATGTGTCATCCCCTGGATCCATAAGATCATTTGTAATTGGTGCCTATTCTGAGAAGTTTTAAGATTTTCATTCTTCAATAATTCTTGACATAAAATGAGATAAGGGTCACTTCTTCTGAAAAAAAGAGATCTAATTCTGAGGGTCAGAGAATGAACACAATTTTCCCAAAGTCCCACTATACAACCTTAAGACTAGTCAAATATAAGACATTTTCAAGATTTTCCCAAATCAAGATTCTCCACTACTAGAATTTCAGGTTCCATAATTCTGTTCCCTATATAACACCTACCTAGTTGTAAATGGTGTTTTTAGGCTATACCTAAAGCTCCCAAGGTCTTTAGGGAAGAGTCAAGAATCTAGAAAGAGAATTTGCCCCTAGAGCAGAATATAAATCAGTGACACAAGGTTTTAGCTCACTTTTCTCTTAATGACCTTGTAAGTAGTTCTTAAAGCTCATCATATGAGCCCCAGAACAATGCAAAGTTAGGTCTGATTGGGATCATGATCTATTATGCACAGAGACCTGCACTGTTGTGACTCTAAGAACTGTGATTCTTTCTGGACTGCAGCATCCTGACCACAGAGCAAGAAGCAGCCAGGCTTCCTTCTGGTGCCAACATGAACCATAAATTAAACTTGGCCAGAGTGGTTATTCAGGAATCCAGTTCTTGGCTTCATTCTAGTTTTGTCTTTGCACACTGGAAGAGTGAACACAGGCAATTCCTCTGTAATATTCCTCCCTCCTCCTTTCTGTTTACTGGAATCCTACTCAGCCTTTCAGGCCCAACTCACATTCTGCTTTCTTTATGACCTCCAGTCCACAGTGACTTCTACCTTTTCTAAGGTCACTCATTTTATACTGATCTTATCTTGCCATCTATTGTTATTTAGCATTTTAATGGGTGATTTTGTCTCCTCAAATAGATTTGTAAGTTCATGAGATCAGAGATTCATTCATTCACTCAACCTATCACTTATTAAGCACCTACTATGCACAAAACCCTACCCCAATCCCTTGTGTAGAAGTGATTGACCTTGGGGTTCTCAAAAGCTCTGCCAGGTACAGTTAGGTTCTGATAGGTTCTACCACATTAGTAAGGCTTTGACCAAGTCAGCTATCAAAAGTAATTATAGAAAGGTATCTACTTGTTCATCAGTTATTTGGCAATGGAAACCTATGAAAGAAAAAAAAATGCAAAACGATCCATAGACATGTCCCGTGGTGGGAAAGGTAGGGATATATTATATTATGCTATATTATATTATGTTATATTATATTATGTTATGTTATGTTTGCTGTTATGCTAATGTTGTTATATTAATTATATTAATTATGTTATGTTATATCAGTTATATTATATTATCATATTACATTACATTATATTATGCTATATTACATTATATTACATATCATGCTCAGCCACACCTTTTTTAGACTATTTGTAAATTTTAACTTGGCTATTCCAGTGGTATCCTGATAAATCTTTAACAAATGACTCTCCAGAAAGAAAAATCTATGCATGGCTAACTTTTAAGTTAAATCAGCATTATGAACATTTTCTCAGCAAAACAATAAATCATGATTTGTAGTGTTTGCTGATTTTCACGGAGCAAACGATCACAGTTAAAATTTACAAATTGGCTCTTACAAACCTGTACAAGATGGCTTTTGCACACCACTGGCTACCTGAGATTCCAGGTCAAAGCTTAACAAAAGAACCTACTATTAGAACAAGGGTTCTTAACCTGGAGTCTGTACATTTTTTCTTAATATTTTGATACCTGTATAATGTTTTTGTTCTTACATGTATTTTATCATATGTTTTTAAAATAATTCATGTAATCCTATGTTTTATTCTGAGAAGGTTTTTATAGACTTCACCAGCTTCCTGAAGAGTCCAAGACACACACAAAAATTAAGAATCCTTGTGTTAAGGGAACTGAATTTTATCAATCTTGCCATTCTCAGTATAAATGAAGCCAGAAGGAAGACTTAAGTTGCAGCTAAATTGTAAGATAGCTAAAAGGCATTCCTCAGACAAAGAAAGAAATTGGTAGACTTGTGAGGGGTTTTTGGATGCCCAAAATCAATAAGAAATTCTATACACCACTGGACCATCTTGTATCTTAGTTCTCACGATAAGCTTGTGAACAAAGATCATCATGAAAACTTATCAATACCATTCACAGAAGGTGAAGCAGAGAAAAGCTACAAAGAACTTGATAAAGCCTTCAATATTAAATCCCAACATTTTGATGCTTAATGATTTCATTGGAAAGGTACAAACACATGAAAATATCAGTCAGGGATAAGAAAGGAGAGAGGTCAAAACTTTACAAACTACAATGAAGTTTCATATCTCAATGTCATGAAAATTTGCTTTTTCGACAAAAGTATGGATAGGCACTGAACACTGTTAGTACCAATACCATTATCAACAACATAAAAGTAGATTATATTTTAACATACAGGAGAAGGCTCATTACTGATGTAAGAGTCATTCCTAAATCAGCCGTCTATCTACAATCAGAACACCAATTTGTTGAAGTTAATCTTCAAATTACTTATAAAGCTAGAAAAATGAATAATTAGAAAAGGATATAGCATGTAATTGACAGAACTTAATCCTGATACACTTGAGTTATTCATATTAAAATGAGTAATAAATAGTAGAAATGACACTGACACTAATAACAATTTTATAGACATTTAACCAACGTAAATCAATTGGCATGAGGAGACTGAATCTAAAAAGTTCTTTATTAGCAAATATTTGATATATTTGCTAAGTGAAAGAAATGATGTCCAAAGGTAACACTAATTTAGAAAATGAATTTATTTTCAAAATGTTATTAAGGATGATTTAGGATTATTAGAAATTCTGTCCGTAGAGGGTAAGATAAGTTTTTAATCATTTGGCAGTCATTCCAAGGGCATCTTAGGAAGAAAATAAATATGAGGAGAACAACAAGCAGAAGAAAATGGGAGATGGGGTAATCTACAAAGATTTTTATAGCAAAAAGTTTTCATCATAAAAAGATAAAAGAACTACCATTCTTGGACTCTAACATCACAGTCCCAAATGTTCTTATAGAGGATGTGTAAATGGCACTAGAAACAAAAACAATGGGAAAACCAGCTGGATTAGACCACAGATACATAATGGAGCTCCATGATGGAAGTAAACCAGAAGCAAGGGGTGTTGTGAGATAAAATCATAAGGTATCTAAAGGAAGGGGAAATATCAAAAATACAGAAAAAATTGTAAACCCCGGTACAGAGAAAAATACTATTGAAAGAGAATTAACCAGCAATATCACTTCTAGGCCTGTACCCAAAAGAGATAATAAAAATGGGAAAAGGACCCACATGTACAAAAATATTTATAGCAATTCTTTTTGTGGTGGCCAAGAATTGGAAATTGGGGAAATGTCCATCAGTTAGAGAATGACTGAACAAGTTGTGGTATATGAATGCAATGGAATATTATTATGCTATAAGAAATGATGAGCAGGAAGACTTCAGAAAAACCTGAAAAGACTTTCATGAACTGATGCTAAGTGAAATAAGCAGAACCAGGAGAACATTGTATGCGGTAACAACCACATTAAAATATGGTTGTTGATGACTAACTTTGGTAGATTTATCTCTTCTTAGCAATGTAAGAACTCCAAAAGACTCATGATGGAAAATGCTGTCCACATCCAGAAAAAGAACTATGGAATCTGAATACAGATTGAGGCATATAATTTGTTCTCTCTCTTTGTTTTTGTTTCTTCTTTCTCATGGTTCCTCCCATTGGTTCTAATTCTTCTGTACAACATGACTTATGTGAAAATAGGTTTAACATGAATGTACACGTTGAGCCAATATCAATTTGCATGTCATCTTCAGATGGGGAAAGAGGAGGAATGGGAAGAAAATCTGGAACTCAAAATCTTACAGGACTGAATATTGAAAACTAAAAATAAATAAATTTAATGTAAAAGAAAGAGAATTAACAATTACTGATATATATATATATATATGTCTACTTTCCCACCTATAAGCAATTGTTAGGAGAATCATTATTATGCACACAATGAGGGCAGCCTTGATAGTATTATTAGTAGGGAACAGGCAGGCTTTTGCAAGTCATATTCCACAGTAAATTAAATCTTTCCTATTACACAACTGACTAAAAAATGTAGAGAATGCATGATCCCATGGTAGTTGTCATTTGTTAACTGGGAAAAAAAACCCAACACAACAGTGTTTTATTTGGCAGAACAAAACTCTATCTTAGAGGTTCTATTCTAACAACTAATCACTTAATAAATGACTGTCAGTTGGTTGATTAACATAGTATCTCCCATCCATTTTTAACATCATTTAAGATTCTTTGAAAGAAATAGTTACATACATACATTTTGTATGATTGAACATGTAAAATCAATATCAAATTGCTTACCATCTCAGAGAGGTGGGAGGTGAGGGAAACAGTGAGAAAATTTGGAACTCAAAATTTTTAAAAAACAAATGTTATAACTAATATGGTAACGTGTTTTACGTGACTGAACATGTATAACCTATATCAAATTGCCTATTATCTCAGGGAAAGGAGAGAGAAAATTTGTAAGTCAAAATTTTTTCTAAATGAAAGTTAAAAGTTGTCTTTATATGTAAATGGGAAAAATAAGATACTATTTTTAAAAAAAGAAATAAATAGCAATGGATATAACCTTGTTCAATGTCCTTTTGATAAAAATAAAAAAATCAACAAAGATATAAAATAGGATATAAATGTAGTATGATTGCCAAAGACGGTCCACCTCTGTGACGGAGGAGATCCCATACAAAGCTCAAGTTGAAAAGGAATTCCCTCCCATCAATTAGAGAATGGTGGAACAAGTTGTGATATATGATTCTGATGGGATACTGTTGTGCTACAAGAAATGATGAGCAGGATGCTTTCAGAAAAACGTGGGAAGACTTATATGAACTGATGGAAACTGAAGTGAGCATGATCAGAAAACTGTACATAGTAATAGCGATATTATAAGGATGATCAACTATGAAACACTTAGCTACTCTGATCAAGACAATCATCCAAGACAGTTCCAAGATACTCATGATGAAAAAGTCTAGCCACCTTCTGAAAGAGAAGAGATGAATTTTGAATGCATATTGAAGCATACTTTTAAAAACTTCCTTTATTTTTTCTCTTTTGTCTGTGTTTTCTTTTGCAGCATGGCTAATATGGAAATATATTTCATATGATATTAAATTTCATGCCTTCTCAAGGAGGGAGAGAGAAAATTTGAAACTCAAAATTTTTGAAAATAAAAATTAAAAAATTTATTATAATTTAACATTTAAATTTAAAACAAATTTAAATTTATATAAAATTATTTAAAATATAAAAATATTTTAAGTGGTTTATACATAAATAGATAATTTAACAAACTAAATTAAAATGTATTAAAAAGTAGAAAAAGCATTCCCTATGGGTGCTGAGTGATGAGGTGCTCCAGATGCTCCTGTCTAAGGGCAAGATTATGGTGACAGCATCAAATCCAGAACATTAAAAAGCCTCCTAGAAGAGATCTATAACCACTCAAAAGATCATAGCTACTCATGTAGGAGAAACCAAGTAGATGAAGAATGTCTGACTACATTAAGACATTCAGTTAGCTGGACAACGTATAGAGATAATCTGTCAGTATATAAATGTGGGATATACAAGTATAAATGGACCACATCGTGGTCTTAGAATTAAACAGGTGGAGAGCAGGCTAAATTCCCTTTTTAAAAAGAGTACAGAGCTTCTTTAATGACTACAAACTTCTTCAAGAAACAAAAAGCTATCTTTTTAATGTCAACATCGTTACTGGTGTTGTTGTATAATTACAAGATGTGAAACACAAGTTTCCAAAACTGAAAATGAGTTCTATAAAGAGAGCAATGGAGAGTTATATGGCAGGTATGAGCAGGTTATAGAATAAACACATGAGGACCTTTGAAGATGAACAGAAGTAAATTATGTCATCATAGAAACAGGATTGAAAAGGATGGGCTTGATATAGGGTGAAGGGGGGGGCGGAGCCAAGATGGCGGCGTAGAAGCAGCAAAGCACCACAGCTCCCACACAAACACGCTAAAAAACTCATAAAATGGGAC
>CM053599.1:163061559-163091738 GCA_028646575.1 Pseudocheirus occidentalis | reverse complement strand
AATTAAAATTAAAAAAAAAATTAAAAAAAAAAGATATAGGGTGAAGGGGAGAAGTGACAGGGAAATAGGCTAAGAGTTGTTGGGGTCCTTACACTGTCAGAAGAAATTGAGGCAGGTTTTTACTAGCCATGTTACTTTAGGCAAGTCACTTAACCCCAATTGCCCTCCAAAAAGCAAAAAATTAAATTAAATTTAAAAAAGAAATTTAAAAAAGAATTGACCACATATGAACTTATGGGAAAATAAGGATAAGGGTTACAAAAGATGGGTAGACAAGCATGGGTTGAGATCTGTATCTTGGGGGATGACAAAAAAAAATCAGATCAGAATGTTTCAGTTATTTGAATATTTTAAGTTACGTGTAAGACTGTTTTTAGATCATGTCTTATGCACTTTTTTGTAACACACTCCCCTCAGTACCTTGGACAGTGCCTTCTAGTTAAGTACTGTACTAAGAGGTGATACTCTTTACCCCAGATTTCAGTCTTTTAGAGTACAGCAGCTACTCAGAGAAATTCAGATTTTCCACCCCAATAATGGAGCTAACAATCTAACATGTAGCCCTAAAGCATAGCTCAGACGAAATAGGGAGGCCTTGACTTCCAGGCAAGGAAAAGCTATCTGGGAGAAGTTAGTTATCCTTGGCCTGGAAGCTACGATTACCTCGTGGAAAAGCATGACATCAGCCCACAGTCTGGAGACTGAAAAACTTAAAACTCAGAGCTGGCTTTAAGAAACCTCTTTGATATTCTGCTCTGAAGTACTCCATTGTTCTACCTCACAGCCTGCACTCAGGTTTGCTCCATAACCACAATGCTTCTTTTCTGCTGGTCACACTTGATAGGATTTAGATATATACTAGGCCTGATACATATCTGCCCCCTCTTGTAATGATTCTGCTTGATGTGTTAGGTTTTCTTTTTGTAGGAAAAAAAAAGTCATGTTTCTCCAGGGTAGAAAAAAGACACAGAGAAAACAATTCCAAATTGTACAATTGAGTCGAATTCAGTGTGAAGCTACTAGTAGGCAAAAGGTATCTTGACTATGGCAAATCAGGTATTGGCTGCCTTTCTTAAATTCTCCTCCTTGCTCTTATAGGCTGATATGTGGGGGGAAAAATATATAACTGTTCAAATTGTCACACCTCTTCCTTACCAAGAAAAAAAATGCTCTCCTACCTTTTTGGACATAAAGGGTCAAAAAGCACTAAACTCCTTATTACTGTCAAGTGTGGCATCATCCTTCCCCTCCCATTCACCCAAGCCTACAACCTACTCTCTTTTCATCCACCTCCCAATACTGAATTCACTGTCAAGTCCTATAATTTCTACCTGTATAACATCTCTCATTTATCTCTACCTCCCCCGCCCACACACACATCCTTTCCTCCTCTGCCACTCTCTTTTCTGACACTGCAACCAACCTGGTGCAAGCCCTCAATACCTCACAGCTTCAATCAGCAGTTGGTCTCTCTGTCTCAAGTCTCTCCCCATTCCAATTCATTGTCCATTCAGCTGTCACTGTTCTTCCTAAGGCACAGTTCTAACCCTATCTTTCCCTATTCAACAAAATCCAGTGGGCTCCCTATGACCTCCAGGATCAAATATAAAAACCTTTGTTTGATTTGTAAAGTCCTTCATAACATGGTCTTCCATAACCAGGACATGTCTTACCTTTCCATTCTTTTATACCTTACTTGATCTACTCTATGAATTCCGTGATCCAATGATAATGGTGTCCTTGCTGTTCCTCAAACAAGATATTCTATCTCCTGACTCCGGCAGGTTTTGCTAACTGCCCTTCATGCCTGGAATGTTCCCTGTACTAATCTCCACTTCCCAACTTCCTTGGCTTCCTTCAAGCCTCTGCTAAAGTCTCATTTTCTAAGAAGCCTTTACTAGTTCTCTATCAATTTATGACCTTCCCTCTAACACTATCCTTAATTTATCCTGTATGTCTGTTGTTTGTACACAGTTGTTTGCATGTCAACTCTCCAATTAAACTGTGAGCTTGTTGAGAGTGGGAACTGTCTTTTGCCTTTCTTTATATCCCAGTACTTAGCACAGTTTATAAATATGAGCTTAATAAATGCCAGTTGGTTGAATGGCTTGTTATGTTCCACCAATTCTGGCTCAAATTGCCCTTTCCTTTTCTGAACCTGTTGTTGCAATCACTGCTTATATCAGTAAATGCAGCAGCTGAACATCTTAGGGTATGCTATTCTAGGTACATCTAAACAGATCAGTGAATAAAGCACCTAATGAGACTAAAAACTGAAATTCATCCTTCTGTAGGTATGGCAGGTCATTCTTTTTTCAAAAATTAATTATTTTATTTTTTGACATTCATTTCCATAAATTTTAAATTTTCTCTACCTCCCTCCACGCCCCCTTCCCCAAGATGGTGCACAATCCAATATAGGCTTTACATATACATTCCTATTAAACATATTTTCACATTAGTCATGCTGTATAGCAGAATTAGCATGAATGGGAGGGATCATGAGAAAGAATAAAACTAAACAGAACAAAGAGAGCAAATAGTATGCTTTGATCTGCATTCAGACTCCATAGTTCCTTCTCTGGATCTGGATGGCAATTTCCATCACGAGTCTTTTGGAACTGTGTTAGGTGCTTGTATTGCTGAGAAGTGCTAAGTCTATTAGTCAGTCATCACACAATGTGACTATTACTGTGCACAGTATTCTCCTAGTTCTGCTCACTTCACTCAGCATCAGTTCATATAAGTCTTTCCAGGTTTTTCTGAAGTCAACCTGTTCATCATTTCTTATAGCACAATTGCATTCCATGACGTTCATATACCCCAATTTGTTCAGTCATTCCCCAATTGATAGGCATCCCCTCAATTTCCAGTTGTTGGCTAAAACAAAAGGAGCTGCTATAAATATTTTTATACATATGGGTCCTTTCCCCATTTTTATGATCTTTTTGGGATATAGCCCTAGAAGCAGTATTGCTGGGTCAAAAAGTATGCAAATTTTTATAGCACTTTGGACACAGTTCCAAATTGCACTCCAGAATGGCTGGATCAGTTCACAACTCCACCAACAATGAATTAGTGTTCCAGTTTTCCCACATCTTCTCTAACATTTATCATTATCCTGTTTTGTCATGTTAGCCAATCTGATAGGTACCGCTGATCTGTTTTGATTTGTATTTCTCTAATCAATAATGGTAGGTTATTCTTATGCCAAACATCATCAAACTTTTACAGTAGGGACATCCACAGGAATGTCTGACTCAGTCCTTGCCTGCAGAAATGGAATTGTCTCCCCTCCCTTTGAAGAACCCCTTGAGAGTTTGATACTAGAGTGGTTTAACATTTCCTTCTCCAGTTCATTTTACAAATGAGGAAACTGAGGCAAACAGGGATAAATGACTTGCCCAGAGCCACAGCGGTAGTAAGTATCTGAGGCCAGATTTGAACTCAAGAAGATGAGTCTTCCTGACTCCAGGGCCGGCACTCCATCCACTGAGCCACCTACCTGCCCCCTATATAGGGATACTAACATATGGTTTAGGTGACTCTGTTTCTATCTGAGTTTGACAACAGTACCTAGAACATTTAGTGTGGTTCTACCTGTACACAGGAGTTCAATAAACTCTGTTAGAGTTTCTGAATCTTTCACTAGCCTCAGGCTTCATCTTTGAATCGTACATAATAACAACAAAAATAATAATAATTAACATTTATATAGCATTTACTATGTGTCAAGCACTATGTAAGCACTTTACAGATATTATCTTACTTAATCCTCATAACAACCCTGGCAGGTAGGCACTATTATCCCCATTTTACAGATAAGGAAATTGAGGCAAGCAGAAGTTAACTGACTTGCCCAGGTTCACATAGCTAGTAAGTGTATGAGGCCAGGTTTAAGCTCAGGTCTTCTTGACCTCAGAAGTAGCATTTTTATCCACCTAGCTGCCCCATAGTGTCAACATAGTTCACAACCTTTATTTAAGCACCCTACCACCAGCACTATTTTTAAGTACAGAATATGCCTTATAAAATTCCTGTCTCTGGTTCTTCACTCAGAATTCCCTGCCAGAATCCCGTTCAGTGTGTCTAAAATGACCTTCACCTAGCTTTCCCTAGCAAAATTCTCTCTCCCTGTAAAGTTGCTGCTCAGGTTCAAACTCAAGAAACATATTGACCGTGCGTGCCTTTTGAACCAGAAATACTATCACTAGGCCTATACTTGAAATGGATTTTTTTTAAGTAGGAAAAAGAATCATATGCACAAAAATATTTAGAGTAACTCTTCTTATATCAGCAAAGAACTGGAAAGTAAGAGAGTGCCCATCAATTGAGGAATGGATAAATAAACTAGGGTATATAATTTTAACAGAATACTATTCTGATATAAGAAACAATGAAAAGGACAGTTTCAGAGAAACCTTGGAAGACATATTAACTGATACAGAGTGAAATGAGCAGAACCAGGAGAACAATTTCTACAATTACGCCAACATTGCAAAGACAAACAACTCTGAATGCAATGAACAACTGTGATTCCAAAAAACAATGATGAAGCATGTGACCCATTTCCTGACATAGAAGTAATGATGAGCTCAAGATGAAGAATGAGACATATTGGGGGGGGGGGCGCTTGGTTAATGTGAAAATTTGTTTTGTTTAACTATGCATATTTTTACAAGGGTTTTGTATTTCATTTTTTTCCCCAAAGAGGTAGGTAGAGGGAAAGAAAATAAATTCATATATGTAATACAAAATAACTGCAAAAAAAGCAAAAGTAAACTGAAATGAGAGACAACAATAGTACACTAAAAAAATCATTTATCTCTGGCATCAGAGGACTTAGGTTCAGATCTTGCCCCAATACTACCATCTGATCTCTGGGAAAATCACAACCTCCTTCAGTTTCCTCATCAATAAAATGAGAAGGTTAAATTAGATGGATGGTAATTTCCTTCCAACAGTGGACTCTATGATCCTATAAAATATTTAAGAAATAAAATTCAAAAACAAAACCAAAAAAAACCATATTGGTTCAATTTAAAAAAAATTATCAGGTGCCTACTACAAGTCCTTTCCTGACCGTTGCAGTCAACATCAAGCTCCTCCTCCTTCTTTAGAAACTGTGTAGCATTTAAAAAAAAATTTAACTAAATTAACAATTTTATTCATTTGGCACACTCCTATATACTTTCTTCACTAGTTATCTTTTCACAAATATTATTCTTGTCTCCCTAACTAGACTATAAGCTCCATGAGGACAAGGACATTATATACTTCCTGTCCCCACAGGGTATGACCCAGTGCTGTACACTTTGTTCCCCCCCTTCCCCCTCTCTACGTCTCCTTCTTTCTATGTCTCCTTCTCTCTCTCTCTCTCTCTCTCTCTCTCTCTCCCCCTTTAGCCTGGCATTTAGAGCCTCCATTATCTAGCATCAACCTGCCTTTCAAGTCTTATTTGATTTACTCTAAATTCCAGACCATCAGGATTATTTAGCTGTTCCCTGATGTTATATGGTACTCTCTTACTTCTCCACAATATAATAGATAGCATTTTATATAGCATTTTAAGGTCTGCAAAACACTTTATCTTTATTATTTTATTTGAGGCTCACAACAACCCTGGAAGTTAGTTGCTAATATTATCCCTATTTTTCAGATTAAAAAATGGACACAGACAAAGGTAAGCAATGGATCATACATTTGTAAACATTCAGAGCTTATAATTGTACGAGGCAGAATTTGAACTCTGGTCTTCCTGACTTGAAGTTCAGAATGCTGTTCGCTATGCTTCCTGGTGGCCTCTTCACCTAGAAAAGCCTGGACTTCACTTTTTGCACCTCTCTGCCTCCTGAAATACTTCTCTCCTTTTAGGAATTAGCTCAGGCGTCACCCTTGAAACTGTGGCTCATTTCCCCAGCAGAAAATGATCTTTCCTTTCTCATACTGTTTTAGCGACACTTTGTCTAGATCTCTCCCTTACCGGTGTCATAATCTTCTTCATGTCATTTTGGTTTACGTATATGGCATAGCCCCCACTTGATGATTAACTTTTGTGGCCAGAACTTGTGTTGGTTTTTTTGTTTGTTTGTTTTTTGTTTTTATTTCGGTGTTTTTTAAAAATATCTTCACACCTTCAAGGTGTAACGCCTGATAAGCGTTAGCTTAATTCAAAGTGAGTTATACTTTTTGCTCTAATGAGATTATTTAAATTACTATTTAATAATTAAATAATTATCTGTAAATTAAATTAATTAATTAATTTAATTAAATTTAATTTAATTACAGATTAGTTCTTACTTGGGATATGTAGAGATGGGAAAGATCCTATTGAAGAGGTCAAAGGAATGAAGAGGGTTAAGAAATTACTTAAATGTTATTAAAAACGAGGGAGACAAAAATGTAGAAAGAACTTAGAATGATATTTTGAAAAACTATTACTAAGATTTTTTTTCTTTTGCACAGAGTAAGTGGAATGAAGTACCCTCAATTAATTGGAGATAGAGGTGGGCAAAAGGGAAGAGCATACCTCTAATGTGGTAGCTTCCTATTTTAACTAATTATTCTTGCTAATGAGATGCTAAGCTCTTGTTGTTTGGAAACTGGTGAAAAATTGCCAAGTTTCATCAGCAAACTGTAAAAACAGTGTCTTCTAAATTTGTCACCCTGGGCTGAAAGCCTGATCACCCTGCCTTAGTTGTGCCTCTGATATTTGCCAGGAATAAATCAGCAAGTATTTATTAACCACCTATCACATACCTAGGAACTGAAGACACAAATACACATAATTAAACAATCACCTATTTGCAAGAAGTTTACATACCACCTTTGCTTCATTTCAGTCTCCTTTGAGAGAGCCTTTCTGAGACGCCTTCTTCAAATGCCTTTCCCTCTACCTAACAGGTCACTGGAGTGGGTTCTCTCCAAGAACTGGGCTCTTTGGCATCAATGGGGGTCTATAAAGAATTCTACAAAGCCATCTCTGCATGGTGGCTGATCTTTATCATTTTCCAATCAACATTGGTTGTTGAGTTCTAATTGATTTTATATTATGTCCCTCACCAGAAGTGAGAAGACTGTGTTTACTAGGGCAGCACAAAGGGGGCAGTCCTCTTCTTACAGCTGTAGTTAATGCTGCTCCTAATCAGAGAGATTAGACTAAAACAATTACAACAGCTAATTAAAGAACAATGTGGTTTTTGGCATCTTTTCCCAGACTGCACAACTGGGAATTCCTAACTCAGGCAAAGCAGGGATAATTAAAAACCCAGCTCTGCTTTCCCAGCTCCGGCAGCTGGATCACTCTGATTAAACTGTGAGAGAAACACATGAAACCAACACTTTGTAGTCGATCCAATTTCACTTAAAAGGGCTTTTAACTGATTCATAAACAGGGAAACCATAAAGAGCAAATTATTTAACTAAAGCTTGGTATTCAGTCATCCCTGTTGCCTTTATTTTCCAAGCTTACCAGTCCTGGACTTCTCATGAAGGATGGGGGACATTGTGTGGCCAAATGAGATGGTCAAGTCACGGATCCAAATGTACCTTCCAAAAGAGACTGCTTTTTTTTTTTCTCACTAGGAAGTGAGCTATTAAAATGTGTCCAATTTCATTTAGTATTTCCTTTCAATTTAATCACATCCATTACAGGATGCCCTCAGTTATCAATGCTCTCCAAAATTACTTCGTGGCTATTGTGTCTATATTCACATGTGATAGAATGCTGGATTTGGAGTCTGGAGGACCCGCATTCAAATTTGGTCTCAAATGCATAACTGTATGACCTTGGGCAACTTAACCTCTCTCAGACTCAGTTTCTGTAAATAGTTCTTCTGTAAAATGGTAATAATAATAATAATAGTACCACCTACCTCCCATTGAGGTTGTGAGAATCAGAAGAGACAACATATGTAAATGTTATTGTATTAGAATATGTAATGATTATTAATATATAGTTTGCTAATGCATAATTATTTTTTAAGTGATATTATTATTACTTATATGTATTTTGTTTCCTTCTAATAGCCAGCAGTGACATTTATATAGTGCTTTAAGGTGTGTGAAGTACCTTCTAAATACTATATCATTTGATCTGCATCACCCTGGGAGGTAGAAAATATTTTTGTCTGGTTGTTGTTCAGTCACGTCCGACTCTTTGTGGTTTTCTTGGCAGAGATACTGGAGTGATTTGCTGTTTCCTTTTCCATATCATTTTACAGATGAGGAAACTAAGGCAGACAGGATTAAGTGACTGGCTCAGAGTCACACAACTGGTGAATGTCTTGGGCTGTATTTGAACTCAGGAAGATGAATCTTCTTGACTCCAGACCCAGCCCTCTATCCACTGCATCATCTATCTGCCCGAGGAACTGTTATTATCTTCATTTTATAGGTGAGGAAATGGAGGCAGACATTGAAATGACTTGCCCAGGGCCACACAGCTAGTAAATGCCTAAGGATGGAGTTGACTCCAGGCACAGGACTCTATGCACTGCATTCCAGCTACTAGAAACTGTAAGCCAAAGGACTATTTCCTTTTTTGTCCTTATAACCTTAGAATCGCCATAGAATATTGTAGGTATGTAATAAATTCGTGCTTAGCTGACCTGTTCTGCTCTTTAAAGAAGGAGAATAGATAACCCAGGTGTGCATCCAGTTCCTGGTTATTTACACACATCCACAGAGAGGAGCTAGTGTATACAATGGATAGAGTGAGTATTAGACTTGGAATCAGGAAGATGCATCTTCACGAGTTCAAATCAGTTTAAGACACTTACTAGTTGTGTGACCCTGGATAAGTCACTTAACCCTATCTACCTCAGTTTCCTCATCTGTAAAATAAGCTGAAGAAGGATGGTAAACCACTCCAGGATCTTTGCCCAAAAAACCCTAACTGGAGGCATGAAGAGTTATACATGACTGAACAACAACATACGTGAGTCTGCACACAACAATCAGGATGCAGAGAGCGGCATACTGATAAAGACAATCACAAATCTTGGAGGATCTAAAACCACCTCTGTATGGATTTTAAATGTCTTTTAATTATAACCCATTTATTTTGAAATCACATTCTCTATGTTCTATGTTACCTAGAGGGGATCCCAGCTATCCAAAACACAGACTCACAATCAGGTTAGATCAGTGGTTCTCAACCTGTGGGTCGCGACCCCCTTTCACAGGGGCTACAGGGGTTGCCTAAGACCACCAGAAAACACAAATTAAAGGGTCGCAGCATTAGGAAGGTTGAGAACCACTGGGTTAGATGATCTTGACAGAAAGGATAGAGCCCTGCACTCAGAGTTAGAGGGCCTGAATTAAAACCAGAGCTTGTGTAGGAGCAGGCTCTGACTAGCTTGCCAGAGTCAACTGTCAAATTGCACCTTGGAAATGGGTACATGCTACAAATCAAGGCTTGATTTATTACTTTGCTGATTTCTAAACTTAAGAAAGGGATGAAGAAAATATTGATAAAACAGATTGAACAAACAAAAAAACAACCACGCCTTGTAAGTTGTTAGATATTTACCAGCAAGGTATTGATTCAAACCTATTTCTGGGTTTGTGCTCTTGAGCAAATCACTTTATATCTCCAGTTTCCTCATCTAAGAAATGAAGGGACTGGACTAGATGACCCCTAAGGTCCTTTCTAGATGTAAATCTACAATCCTATGACCTCTAAGTCCCTGATGCTCTAACACTTGTATGATTCTATGACCAGGAAGAATTTGCTCTTCAGCAGATTAAGAGGCAGAGGGAATGAAACTGAAACAACAAACTTCCCAGCAGCCATTTATGAAATAGAGCATGCACTTGGAAATAAGCAATATTTGGTCACACAGATGTCAAATCATCAATCAGTCAGCCAGCAAACATTTATTCGGTGCCTGCTCTGTGCCAGGCACGCAGATGAGCGGCTAGGTGGCACAGTGGATAGAGCGCTGGGCCCGGAGGCAGGAAGACCTGAGTACAAATCTAGCCTCAGATTTTTACTAGCTGTGTAACCCCGGGCAAGTCACTTAAAATGAAGATAATGACAGCCCCTACTTCCTGGGGTGTTGTAAGGACCAAATGAGATAGTAACTGTACTGTACTTAGCACAGAGCCTGGTACGTGTTAGCTCCTTGTTAATCCCTCTGGGCCTCAGTCTTCTCATTTGGAAAATGAGGTGTTGGATTAGAGCAGAGGAATCAATCATGGAGTCTGCACACAACTGACCACAGTCCCAAATGCAGCCTGAACCAGACTAAAATGTATTGGGGGGTGGGGGGTGGGAGGAGAAGGGGAGGGCAGGCTAGGTGGCACAGTGAACAGAGCACCAGCCCTGGAGTCAAGAGGACCTGAGCTTAAATCTGGCCTCAGACACTTAACACTTAGGAGACGTGTGACCTTGGGCAAATACACACACACATATACGTAAGTGTAATTGGGAAATATTTAACAAAATAAAGAAAAATGTAATAAAACATAGATATATTACATTTTAAATCTAAATATGTAGGCCACGGGATCCTTATATATAGATGAGTGATCCCCATTTGACATCACACGACTGACATCATTAAACTACATGACATCTAAGCTTCTTTTCATGTCCTAAACCTACAGTCGTACCATTCTATGGTTAAATGAAATGTTTTTTTCTGTACACACACAGACATATACACTTGTCTCCATAGCCAAGCTCAATGCAATACTCTGCCAGAATCTTCTTAAAAGTTTGTGAGCATAAGTCAAGGCAGATTCATTTGTTGGTTCAGAACTTGGCGTGTAAATTTGTTGTCACTTTTTCCCCTTCTTTTTAGATTCAGCCTGTATAGCAGCTCCCTACGCATACAGTAACAACCACAGCACTAAACATTATGACTCGGCCAAAGACAGAAGCTTGTTGGAAGAATCCCGTGTGGGGAGTACAGATATTTTCAACTTGGCAGCTCTTTTAAGTATAATGCAATGAATGGCCTCATCCACAAATCTTTTAAACTCAGTGATAATTTATGGTGAACAGAAGACTCATGGAACATTATTTTCCCTGAGTTTCTGAAAAAGACTTTTGCCACTGAAAAGGAGGAATTGTGGATCCCTAAAGTGAAGCTGGCCAACAGGTGCAGCAGGGAGGAAGAGACCAAGAGAAGGCAGACAACACATCCTATTCCGTTGGCTCCATGACGCCATTACCAATCCCAGGAGTGGAGAAACTGCATGGTTGGCTCAGAATACTTCCTGTAATCACCTTGAAGGCCAGATCCGTCCGGGGGTAAAGCCGACAAGGGAATGAAGACAGGAACAATCCATTCTCTGGCAATATGTAGAAATACTAAAAAGTGCCACCCCTAATCCCTTTCTCCTTTCTTCCACTAGAGGCCTCTTCCTGGCAGTCATCTACATTATTACAAAGAGCAAGTCTACATGCTACAGGCTTGTATCAACAAGGGTGGAGACCATGTCCCCTCAGCATTCCACAAAATAACAATCTGATCAGTTGGCTCTAAAAAAATACAGAATGAGCCAATGTCTTCTGTTGGCCATGCACATCTAAATCCTAATCGAGTCAGTGGAAACTGTACATGGAAAACCAGATGCGGGATTTGGCTTGTGGAACCTCTTTTGCTCAGCTGCCACATCTGTTTTCTGTTAAAAGCTTTAAAAAAAAATCAGATTGTTCTACCCTGGTTATCTACAACAGATAAAAGATAGATTCTTACTGGGGGGCGGGGGAAGGGTGGTAGTAAGGGGGTGGGATTATATGTTTGACTTCTTTGCCTTCCCACCCCTATTTCAAGACCAGACAAATTTAAATTTGGTTCCAAGAAATTCTAATAATTTTCTTCAGCACACAGACACATCGTTTTAAAATGTAATTTTTTTTCAATTTGTTTGTTTTTATTCGAAACTTAAACACCAGACAAAATGGACATTTCCATAGACATAGCAGAACAGGAAAAGAGGATCATGGATGAAACCACAGCTCTCTATTACATATGGTTTGCTTTTCATTTTAAGTATATAATATAGTCTACCTCCAAAGCTTTCTAGACTGTACTTCTTTCTAGCCGGCCTATTCTCTTCTGTGCATTTTTTAAAAGGATGCTTTAATGACCGTCTTTTCTTTTGCGACATACATCTATCCCCCTCACCTTCCTTTCCCCACCCCCATTAGAAAAATAGAAAAATAAAGCCATAATCAAGCAAAACAAATTTCCCTGCTGACTGGTGAACATAATTCAGAAAGGGATGCCTATTTCACCAGATTACTTTGTAGTTTCTCCTGATCTACCCATTGTAGAAAAGACTCAATTGTATTAACCTCATGCTCCTTAGAAATGACTCTTCTCCCCACCTCTCCAAAAAATCAACAGGACGGTTGATATAGAATAATCTATCATAAACATTTATTAAGCACTTACTATTAAGAGTAAGAGATATAAAAAGGAGGAAAGAGACAGTGTTTGCCCTCAAGGAGCTTACAATCTAATGGGGGTAATGAAATATTAAGGATGAAATGCATTTTCTCCACAATTTGTAGTCTTAGAGAGTTGTCTAGAATACCTAGAGCATAAGTGACTTGCCTGGAGTCATACAGCTACTATGTGTTATAAGGCAGAAATCAAATCCGGGCCTCTCTAGATTTTAGCAGGTATTTTTAATACCCATTCCTGGCCCTAAGGCTGGCTCTCTTGTTACAATACCAAGTTGTTTTTGCAAGTGAATTAGTAAAACAAAATACTGTTTTGTCCAGAAAAAAGAAAAGAGTTACATGAAATGGATTAATCAGGGAGGACTTCTTGGATGAGGCAGCATTTGTTCTAGGCCTTAATGGTCACTGCCAGGGCCCCTCTCATTCAAATCCTTGCATATAAGCAGTAGTACAATCCAATAATCTAAAAACAGGCAGTGTGAATGATCAAGTCAAGAGTGACAAATCTAATTGCCTATGCTGGTCTATGTGCAGTCTAGTACTCCTATCTCTTCAAGCAGTCTTATTTCTTTGGACAGTCCCATTGTCAAAATGGCTAACATCCCAGCCGTGCACCTACAAACATCCTACCTGACCATAAACCAGGACTCCAATAAAGAGAAACAGGAAATGAAAGTAGAAACCAGGAAGTGCAAGAGGAACAAGAGAAGAGCCAACCACCTGAAATCAAGGAGTCAGCAAATAGTAATAAGAGTTAATATTCCAGGGAACTTTTTGAGATGAAGTGAAATTCAACCCTAATCATCACTGCCAACAAACTAATACAATAAAAATCCACATTTGGAATGGCAGGTTAAAAGCACTGGCTCATCAGTCAATTAATAATTATTTCCTTACTCAATACCTAATGCTAGGTTGCTCTTCTGATTCTTTAGAATCAACTTGAAGTCCAAAATTACTTTCTCTAAGGTTTTTACTCGTTTTGAAATACACAAGCATTCCAGCAACTGATGACTATGGTCTCCAACATCATTCAGACAGCCACCTACCCTCCTCAAACCCTTTAATGAACTTTCCCTCAGTAAACATTCCTACTAACACCCTTTTCTGGTTACCTTAACACTTCTAGCAAATAAAAGTTTATGTCCCACTGGGAAATGTTGAAAACCCTGGATTAGTGTTTTTAGACCTTTTTTAGACCTTAGATATTTTTAGACCTTTCTTGGGGCGGGGACAGGGGAACATGGCCCCCTACCCTTAATGGATCTTACAATCTGGCTGGAACATGAAGCCAAATGAAGCAGTCAGAGGTTGGACTAAGCTACGTATGCAGTTTTAATAATCCAGGATAAGCTACAAGTGTGTAGAAAAGTGGTCAAACTGAAACAGAGGGCCACTAAACCATATGTAAGAATCCCTGTGGGTCACATATTAACTTAGAACACGATACACGTTTATACATTTCTTTTTATTATTATTATTATTATTATTAATATATTGACACATTAAGATCAGATAGGAGCTACATTTTAATTTGCTTCTGGACATGCTTGGCTGGGTTAAGGTCTATGTGGTGCACATGGGTTTCATACTGTATGGGATAGAGACTGGACCTGTGATTTCCTTCCTTTGGGGAACATCCCTCTACAAAAGCAGACTAGCATTTTCTCTACAATTTGTAGTCTTAGAGAGTTGTCTAGAATACTTAGAGCAAGGGGTGGGGAACCTGTGGCCTTTAAGTCACATGTGTTGTTCTAGGTCCTTAAGTGCAGCCTTTTGACTGAATCCAAATTTTACAGAACTTTGTTCTGTAACAGATTTGGTCAAAAGGCTGCTCTTAAGGACCTAGAACACCACATGAAGCCTTAAACCCAAAAGTTCCCCACCTCCCCCACCCCACCCCCGACCTAAAGCTGAAATGACTTGCCTGGGGTAGTACAGCCAGTATGCAATTGAATCCAAGTCTCCCAAGATTTTAGCAAGCATATTTAATACCCATCCCTGGCACAAGTTTGGCTCTCCTGCTACAATACTAAGCTGCCTTTGCAAGTTGGAATGACTAAAACAAACAATACTTTCTCCGGAAAAGGAAAAGAATCATATGAAATGGATTAATCTAGGAGAACTTCATGGGGGAGGTGGCACCTTTTCTAGGCCTTAAAGAAGGATGGAATTTATACTGGTCTTCACCTTCACCCAAAGGAAAAAGTATTCCAGATGAACTATTCCTAGGCAAAGGAATAGAAATGAGAATGAATAGGGCACATATGTTCAGGGGGAAATGAGGAGACTAGCCTTGCTAAAAAGAAAAATTAAATTTGATTCAATAAACTTAGTAAGGCAGGTTACCAAATATATTTTTAGAAGATTTTTGAAAGCAAGGATTGAATTTTTTTAAATAGGTTTTCAAATTAAATTTCAATTAAGCAGAACTCCCTAATCACCAAACATTCCAGTTAATTGAGCTCTGACTATCCTTGCCTGGCAGAGATTTCTAATGGTTAGAGGAGCCAAGGTTTCCATGGATAGTTAGAGTCGCAGCTCCATTTGTTGGACAGTAATAGAATCCACACCTAGGTTTCAAGGCCTGGAGAATAGGGAGGGAGGCTCAAAGACTAATCATAAGATGCTGGCAGTGCAATCTGGATCCCATGCTGGGACATGGGAATTCCTCCCAGTCCAACCCAGGTCTCTGTCAGAGATCCACATACTTTGCGAAAGGTTAGTTTCTAAATCGGTCCAGGGAAGTCTGACCAGGCTGCATGTTACTGAACATGGCTACAAACATCACCGTCTGAGATGCCAAATCAATGCTTCAGTTTCTCTGCCTTTCAACAGGCAACACAGAATACTCTTTACTTTCCTTTTGCCATGTCACAAAATGGGAATACCAAGGACCCCTGAGGGCACACAGAAGAGGAATACCTGGTTTCCCTGGCTATCTTTAATGAAGCCCCTCCACCTGGAACAAGCCAGCTACAATAAAAAAGCACTTGGAAAAGAAAGTCACATATTCCATAATGATATGTTAGGAGGTATCATGGAATTTTATAGGGTTATATATAACACTGGCTGTAGCTGTACAAAAATTTATTATTCAGCCCTAGTAAAGAATAGAAATCTTTATAAAGTACCAAGTTGTTTTATAAAGCGCTTTAATTCACATGATCCTCTGCCTCTTGGGGAGGAAGGGGGAGGGCAGCTGCCTACAATAATCCATGTACTAATACACATTTCCTGGGGATCTTTAAACTTTCAATGTCACAAGTTTGCCAACGACTATTCAATAACCTAGTTTCAATGAGAACTTCTGAGTCTAGCTGATAGGCTATTCCAACAAGAAACAGTAATTTTCCCCTTGCAACATAATACCAGGTGTCAGAAAAGTCAACAGTTTGGCTTTTTAAAATGTGCTAAGTGTTTGGGGACATCCAGTTGGTTTTTTTTTTAATATTTTATTTTTCCCCAATTACACACAAAAACAATTTTTTAACATTTAAAAAAAATTTTTTGAGTTCCAAATTCTCCCTTTACACCTCCCCTCATTGTGAAGGCAAATAATTTGATATAGGCTATACATGTACAGTCATAGAAAACATATTTCCATATTAGTCATGTTGTAAAAAAAACAGATCCCCCTTCAAAAAAACCCAAAACAATGCAAACAAAAAATAAAGTAAAAAAATTTGTTTCAATTGTATTCAGACTTATTTGGAGTTGTATAGTATTTTTCATTATAAGTCCTTCAGAATTTTCTTAGATCATTGTATTGCTGAGAATAGCTAAGTCATTCAAAACTAATCATCTTACAATATTGCTGTTTCTGTATATAATATTCTCCTGGTTTTGTTCATTTCATTCTGCATCAGTTCATTTAAGTCTTTCCAGGTTTTTCCGAGAGCTTCCTACTCATAATTTCTTATACCACAATAGTATTCCATCACAATCATATGCCATAATTTGTTCAACCATTCCCCAACTGATGGGGAAGGGGCACCCAGTTTTAAGTTTAAATATCAAAATACTTTTGGGACACTCTGAGACCTTGGGACAATAGAGAAAGAAGGTTGCACTTGTCCATTTGTGTGACTTGAGCTGAAATTCTCACTATCTCTTATTCACAAACTGAAGTGGCCTGTAAGATCTACAATTATTTACATGAAGAGAAGAAAGTTCTCTATGCAGCATGCTGTGATATTGAGAACTGGAAAAGGGTCAAGAAGCCTGGGTCTATCACCATGAGCAATGTTGATCTTGGGCAAAGTACTTTACTTCTTCATCTGCAAAATAAAACAGTTGAATTGTAGAAATGAACAATTCTGAAAGAACTCTGATCAATTCAACGATCAACCTTGATTCCAGAGGGCTGATGACAAAGAATGTCCTCATCTCCTGACACATAAGTGACAGACAAAATATTCAGAATGAGACACATTTTTGGTTATAGCCAATAGGAGAATATTTTTTTCTCAGTACAAGGCTTTTTTTTTCTTTTTTTTCCCCAGCAGGAGAGAAGGAAAGAAAAATAAATGCTTTTTCAGTGGAAAAAAATGTTTTTTAAATGAAGGGGTTGAATTAAATGAGGTCTTAAAGCTCCTTCTAACTCTATATACTAAACTTTAATTTCTTGTGTCCCTTCCCCATCCCATTCCTCCCAACCTCAGGAACTGGGAAACAAATTCTCAAATGTTGCCAAGGAAGTACATACAAAGAACCTATTCACTAAGTACAGTAGCATTCTGTCTTTCTCATCCTCAAATATCCCAAAATGATACAGACTTCTACAAGAGAGTATGGTCATTTATCACATCTCATTTCACCCTACTGCAGCAAAGTGAACACTAATCTAGGCAAACAAGACTGATAAAAGAGATGCTGGTGTCCCAAAGGACCCAAATTCAGGGAATGTGAAGGTAAGGGCATGGTCAAAAGATGCTGAGTTTACAACCACAACCACTCCTCAAGAGCAGGGATAAATCACTATGAAAAATAGTACATTTGGCAAATGTACACATAGATAACAGCAAGTGTACAAGTTTCTAAGCACAGATTTTGCACACAAACAAGATGAATTCATATGGCACATGGATAAGTCTCCAACCCTTGGCCTGTTTCCATATTTGAAAAAGACAGAAATATCTATGCAAAAAGACAAATAATAAATCTGAAAATCGACAAATTTTCAGGTTCAGCATTCTCATTGACATCCTAAGCCATCTATGGTGTAGTGTTGCAAAAAATAATACATTTCTGAAACCAGGAGCTTTTAATGTCATTTCTGATTCTACCAAAAACTTCCTGCCTGACATGGTGAGACTTGCCCTTCGGGGATTTCAGTTTTACAAACCATAAAATGGGAATAATAGAGCTGTAACTACCAACTTGTACCAAGTGGTCAGGGAAGGGGAAGGCTAACCTGGAAGCAGAGGCAGAGAGGAAGTTCAATTCAGGACACCATAATGTTTCTATGCTACTGGATATAAGGGAGAAGGAAAGGAAATTCACCCCAGGACAAGATCAGCAGGGCTCAGACTGCCACATTGGCACTCTCAAAATTCCTCCACCAGGGAAGAAGTCCTGTGGCCCCGCACTAGTTACAGATAAAATAATGGAACACTTTCGATAATGACCATAATTTCTTTTTCTCTCAGATCTTGACAAATATATATTAGAAAGAAGGTGCAAAAAACTGAAAGACCAATTGGTAGTAATTATCACAGGGACGAGTCAAAGACCTAATTATAGTTAAACTTCAATATCACAGAGCCAATTCATTTGGAAATAATGATAACTCAGACACAGAAGACTGACCTCAACACAATTTAAGGGGAAAGGGGGTTGTTAACATGCTAATGATGTAAACAAGATTGCAAGGGGAGATACTTAAGTGAAATAACTATTTTAAAGCACTTCTGGAGCATTTGTTTATACTCAATTAATGAACTAATTATTCTTCTTTATTCATTAAAGCAAGTCCAGCAGGATTTCTCTCTGGTAGAACTGTTAGCTATTTGCATACTTGAAAGTGCTAAAATAATTTATTGGGAAAAAAGTCCCCAAACTCAGGCATTACACTCTTGTAGATAGTTCTCCTTACCAACCCCTGGCAGATAAAGATGATTAGATAAGATGAATATTGATCAAAGCACAGGTCTTGGTACATCAGAGGGTGCTGGCATGCCCCAGGCAAAAGTTCCCATTGGCCTTGGCTGTAAGAGACTGGGAAAGGATCAATCTCAATGCTCCCCCGAGGTGTGGGGGCATGTCTTGTCCATGTTCTATGCATATCTATGATCAAAACCCCAAGGATCTACATATGCTGTTTTTCCAAAATTATAACAGGATGTTCCCCAAAGACAAGTGACCAGAATGCAAGTCATCACCTCATTCACGCCAAAGCACCTCCTTCTTTGGAGAGTCATTTGATAGATTTTGCAAGTATAACAGATCAAACAGCATCTTCTTAAAGCAATGCACATGGACATATGGTATATATAATATACATATATGGTGTGTATATATATATATATGGTGTATATATGTACACACATATACATATGTACACACACATATATATATATGCTGTGTATATATATATGTACACACATATACATATGCACACACACATATACACCCAGGTCAGTAAATATGTCAACATGGCATGACAGAAATCCTTCTTCCATACCTCATTAAGCACGATAAGAAATGGAAACGGACCAGAGTGGCGGAACCTGGACTTGTGGATTGCACGCCCGTTCTTACCTACTCTGTGGTAAATCCCAGAAGGTCCTCCTCCCTTCTGTCCACTTATTCATATTTTATCCATTTCCTTTCAAGGCTTAGTTCAAGTCCCTCTCCTAAGTTAAGTCTTTGCTGATAATTCCAGGAAACACATACCTTTCTCTTCTTCACATTCATTTCTGCCCTTGCTTATTTTCCAATTTAGCCATTGATTACGCTCAATTTAGGGCAGCTAGGTGGCACAGCGCATAGAGCACTGGGCCTGGGAGTCAGGAAGACTCGTCTTTCTGAGTTCAAATCTGGTCTCAGATACTTAGTAGTGGAGTGACCCTGGGTAAGTCACTTACCCCTGTTTGCCTCAGTTTCCTCAGCTGTAAAATGAGCTAGAGAAGGAAATGGCAAACCACTCCAGTACCTTTTCCAAGATAACCTGAAAAGAGGTCATGTAAGAATTAGTCATGACTGAAGAACACCTGAACAGCTATGTTCAATTCAATTCAACAAACCGTTACTAAACATTTACTATGTACAAGGCCGCAGAAAGTCAACTGCCCTCAAAGAGTTGAGAATCTGACGAGGAGGATCAAATATTTATACAAATAAATATATCAGGTAAAATGATACAAAGGCAGCGTGTTATAAGAAAAATGAAGAGGGAGATCAGGTAGGTATCATGAAGAGAAGGATTTCAATAGGAGTGAATGGGGAGGGAACATGTTGTAGGCATGGAGATGCAAGAATGGCCATCAAGACTGAGGCACACCTAGAAACTGATACGGAATCAGGGAACTAAGAACAAAAGCTCTTTACGTTTGGACTTCTGTATATGAAATGTTTCTGAAAATTTGCATGTAAATAAATTCCACGTAAAAAGTTTTGCAAATTGAATCATTTTTCAGTGTACTTCAGAGGGGAGATGGGTATGCAATGGCTCACTTATAGACAAAGTGTACCTCCCTTCTTTACAGAGGTGAAGGACTAGAAGCGTGGAACACTGCATATATGGTCAGATTTAGCTGATGTGTTGGCTAGTTTTGTCAAACTAGTTTTTATTTCTCTCTTATTCTTTGTTATAAGGATTGGTTCTCAGGGAAAGGGACAGGAGAAAGCTGTAACTAGAAATAAAAATGACGAAAAACAAATCACATATTTTTAAAGTCAAAATTCTTATAGTGAATCTATTTCTAAATTGAACAATCATTTTACAATGTAAATCATTATTCCACAATTTATCTTTCCTAATCTTAGATGCTCATAGAGGTGAGGGCTCACATGTGGAATTCTCATGTGCAAATAAACAACTGAGTTGTGCCAAATGAGAAGTGATTCTGTCTCCTTGTAAGCAGTTTGCTTTACCGGAGACTGAATTCTATTCCAAAAGATGACCCAAAATTCAACCTTTCTTGTCCTCTGTCCTTCCTCTCCCCTCCCCCTAATCCTTAGAGGCATCCAACAGTGATGGGGAAGGGGGGGGGGGAGAAATATCAAAATCATTTTAACAAAGTAAACCAATTACACCAGAGTTTTCCCTTTCACTTCTCTCCAGGGAAAAGAGAGCTCAGATGGCTATTTATTTAACTCCCTTGTTTGTATAATCTGCTTATTTGAAAGACCAGAGCTGTGATAATAGTTCTTGAGGAGGCCACAAAGTTTTGCCTCTGCTTGCCCGAGACTGGACCTGAGTAGCTTTATCAACAACAACAGTAGATTTTATGATTTATGAAATAAATGCTCATTTTCTCATTTGATGTCCATGACAACCCTGCCAGGAAGGCAAAGTAGGGGTGAATCTTCCCCTTTTACAATTTAGGAAACTGAAACTCAAGGAATTGCCCAACATCATTCATAGTAGATGGCAGAGCTGAAATTCAAACCTAGCTTTTCTGCCTCCTACTCCAGTATGTTCTCTATTCCATCATTCTTTTCTCTGTTTGCTTTCAAGGCCTTAAAGCAAGGGTTCCTAACCTTTTTTTGTGTTTGGGGGGAGGGGAAAAGGGATGTGTGTCACAGACTGATTGATTGCTTTGACAGTCTGAAGCTAGACCTTCTCAGAATGATGATTTTTAAATGCATAAAATAAAATATATAGGATTACAAAGGAAATTCTCTCAAAATATACATATATAAAAAATGCACGTTTCCAGACCCTCTGAAAAATCTATCCATAGACCACTGGAGGTCTATGTTTAAGAACACCTGCCTAAATTCACAAAGCCCATAGACACCTGGGGAGTATATGAAATTGTAGTTTCGCTGCACACAAATGCCTCAGGATACAGAAAATAAAATTTCTCAAATGTGCTGGTAGCTTCAAACACCAGAGACCTGGGATCTTGCCTTTAAACCAGACAAAACAGGTCTTTATCTGCGGCCAGGGACACGGTCATATCAGAACAATGAGACAAGCATTTCTGTTTTCATTTGTTTTGTTCTTTATACCCTAGCACAGAGCCCTGGAAGGAAAGATTTGGGAACAGGAGTATAACAGACTCAGAAGGTGACTTCACCAAACTCCCAAATATAGAATTCAGCTAAAGTACTGGCTCCAACAAGAAGGGCATTTAGGTGATTGAGACAAGTCTTCAAGGTTCTTGAAAGTGACAGCAACATTTTACCTGCCTGTGTGCAAAAGCTCGTGGTGAGAATGTACTGTCACAGGTGATGAATGAAAGAAGCTCTGTCAGGAGGCCAGGATGAACACCCCACAGCCACAGAGTATGGAAAAGTCCTTTCAAGAAAGGAATTTCCCAGTGATTAGTGTCAGTATCCTGTGTACTCCAAAACTCCAGGCCTACAAATGAAGTGTGTCTTCTCTAGCCCTGACACCTAGGCTCCCATTGTGTTTTGGGGGGAGATACCTAGAAAGCTAGTGACTTATGGGCCCCAGGATAATTTTTTTCAGTCACATATAAATAGGCAAGTAGGTTTTAAGTTAGATTAGGCCAGACTCAATTCAGCCAGAAGCTTAGGGAACATCGCTCCTGCCATTTATTATCAATCCTCAATGACTAAGTTCTATGTGGCTGATAAATGGATTTCATCCCACAGAAAGAGTCATTTAAAGCACTTTTTAGTCATGGAGGCATGAAAACTTAGAGCTTGACTTTTTGGATCATCTAGTCCAGGGGTTGTTAAACAGGGGTCCGTGAACTTTTTTTTTTAATGTTATGATAACTGTATTTTATTAGGATTAGTTTCCTTTAAAATCTTATATTTTCTTCTATGCACTTAAAAATATTATTCTTATAAGGGTCTATAGGCTTGACCAGACAGTCCATGGGGTCCATGGTATGCACACCCACCCACCTACCCATTAAGAATTTCTAATCTAGTCTAAATTTCTTATTTTACAGGTAAGGGGGGAACTGAGGTCCAGAGAAAGAATATAACCCCCCCCCCCACGCCCCACGGCTAAACAATGAGTACCAGCAGCAGAACTGGAACTAATACTCAGGGGTTCCCTCCATTCTACAACACTAATGCTGGGTTCTGAGTGGTGATAGTGGAACAGTCCCTGAGGGAAGGATTCTTGTCTGTTTTGTCTTTGTGTCCCAGAAGTCTGGCACAGTGCTTTGAATATACTATACACTTATTAAATGCTTGTTGATGAACTGGTTGTTGGATTATTGTTGGCTAGGAACAGCAACAGTGACTTTAAAAGATTTTCAAATCTCTTATAAAAATCTCCCCCTACTTCTCGGATACGAAGAATCATAGATCTATAGAGTCAATAATAGATCTGAAAAACCACTTTGAAATTTTGTCCGATTTACTCCTTTTGTAGATGAGGAGCCTTCAATCATTTTTTTTTAAACAAGATTCACTACTAGGACCTTAACTTAAAAAGAAAAATATAGGATTTGTTTTTATATCACTTTTCCAAATATGTCCTTCTATCCCCTTCCCAGAAAACCCACTTTTGTAACAAAGAATAAAAAAGAGAGAAATAAAAACTAGTTTAGCAAAACTAACCAACATATCCACTAATTTTGACTGTATATGCATTGTTCCACATCTATAGTCCTTTACCTCTCTGTAAAGAAAGGAGATTCATTTTGTGTATAGAGAGCCATTAAATTGCCATCTCTCCCAGAGCACTGAAAAATGGAATTCAATTTGCAAGATAGTATGTAATTTTTTTTACACACAAGATTCCTGGAACATTTGCAATGCACATACAAAAGTCCAAATGTAAAGAGCTTTCATTTCATTCTCAGCTTCCTGATTTCCTTTCAGCTCTTCCTTAAAGCTGAGTGACCTAGGAAGAAAGGGGGCAAAAAGTTTCAGTAGAAACAGATGAAGGTCTAACGTCTATGGGAGGAGAGGCACTTTTAACCTAGAGTCAGGGAATAATAGTAAATTTTATATCTAAACAAGCTAAAGCCTGTCTTCTCTGGATTTAAAAAGAAAAAATATTGAATTTCTGTCCCCAGCCTTGCAAATATCACCAATACTAACTTTATTTTTTTTTAACCATTCCTTAATTTCAGCAGAAAAGGAACCATAATTCTAGGAAAAAAGTATAAAGGAGGGTATGAGTAACATGATGGTATTTTGCAAGACTGTATTAAAAGCTACAGCTTAAAAAGGGAGGTGGTCATAGAACGTAAAGGACCACCGTCACTGCTTGTTCCATCTACAAAAAAGAAACCTCCAGGTACTGTGGCCATGTTCAACTGGTTCTGTAGATAAAGCCATGCTGCCAGCTTCCTGAGCCCTCTCCCCCTTGCCACAAAGGAAGGTAGTTGCATTTCTAAGAAACTTAACAGATCAACCATGTGCTAGATCAAAATATCTGTGTTGTCCAGTTGCCTGGGGGTGTGACAGAGATTAAAAAAAAAAACATAGAAGAAAGACCAAATCAGCCTGTTGGCAGATTGTAACCACAAAAATTTCTGGGTGAGGAGGAACTGAATCTCTCTATGCCTCCCCCATTCTATCTATACCCACACCTCCCATCTTAGATCTCAGTTCCTCTGCAAATGGTGATTATCTAGTCATGAGAAAGGGAAATAAATAAATTTGTTTAAGAGCCTCTCCAAGAAGATCCAGCAGGGAAGGCAAAGAGAGCTGTAAAATGCTCCTTTATTAGGACAGTTTTTTCTGAAACTATCCTCTTTAAAATTGCTTGGTGCTGAATCTTGGGGTGCAAGGAGCTATTGACAGGGCCTGCTACTATATGCAAAAGAAGCCAAAAGGTATATTTAAAAACAGACAGAGGACCCTCCTCCAAAAGGGAAGAGGGGAAAGAAAGGAAGTGGGTGGATGGATGAGAATATGACCTAGTTAAAGAATAACTAAGGATAAGAAAAGAGATTTAAGCAAAAATTCAATTCAACTCAACAGTCCTTTATTAAGCAACTATTATGTGCAAGGAGGACACTCCCACCTAATAAGCACTCAGGTTCACAATAGATAGCTTCCTCTCTCCCGTCTCCCTTGTTCTAAATAGTTTCAGTTGCTAAGTCTTGTTGACACTATAACTATAAATTCTCTTGCATCTGTTCCCTTTTTCAGATGGCCACCATGAGAGTTCAGGCTGTCGTCACATCTCATCTAGACTTCTTGCAATAGCCCTTCTAACTGGTATCCTGTCTGTCTCTAGTTTCTCCTCTATTCACTCCATCCTCCAATCAATCAACAAGTGTTTATAAAGTGCTCACTATGTGCCAGACATCGTGCTAAATGATGAGAATCAGGAGAAAGGCTAAAACAATCCCTTCACACAACTGCCAAACCGATATATCTAAAGGATGGTTCTGCCACTGTAATCACCTGCTTAATATTCTTTAATGCAGAGGTCCCAAACACAAAATAATCTGAATGAGATTAAAACTTAATTTGGAAAGTATTTAACAAAATAAATAAAAACGCAATAGAACATGGATAATGTTAACACGTGGTTTTTCCCAATCAATATAAGGTTTCTATATTTGAGTTTGATGCCCTTGCTTTAATGGATCACAGTAATCTCTAGGATAAAATATACAGTCTTCAATTTTGCATTTCAAGCCTTTTCCTATCCAACTCTAAAGCTACTTTCCCAGATTTGTTTCTGGTTACTCCTGCACTCAAACCAAATTGCCCTATCTGCTATTCCCCATACAAGACACTGTCTCCTGCTTCTGAGTCTTTGCATAGGTCAGTAGGCCTCAAACTTTCTTGGTCTCAGAACCCCTTTATACTCTTAAAAATGACTGAGGACTCCAAAAAGCTTTGTTTATGTGTGTCATATCTATGTACATTAATCATATTAGAAATTAAAATTTGGTATCATGATAAAGGGAGGTTTGACTTTGCTGATACCCTAAACTTTGCTGATATACGGTATCCCTAAAAGGGTCTTGGAAATATCCAGGGGTCCCTGACCCACACATTTTGAGAACTACTGGCAAAAGCATAAAATAGTCTATCTCAGCAGTTCTCAACCTGTTGGTTGCAACCCCTTTGGGGGCCGAACGGGGTTGCCTAAGACCATCAGAAAACACATATTTCCGATGGTCTTAGGAACCCAGACAGTGCTCCTCTATCTGTCTCCAGGTGAGTCTGCCCACATGCCCACATACAAGTATTAATGGGTCACAGCATTACGAAGGTTGAGAACCACTGTTCTATCTGCTCACCCCTTATGAGAATCCCTAGGTCCAATTAAGACTTCAGTTCAAGTGTTAGTTCCAAGAGGCTTTTCCTAATCCTCTGAATTTTGAGCACTCAAATTCAATTCCAAATTGTATTTACTTTATGTTACTATTACCTAATGGAGAGCAGGCCCTGAAGCCACAAAGTCCAAGGTTCAAGTCTTACTTTAAAATATAATGGTGGTATAAGTCTTGGCAAGTTGCTTAATATCTCCGAGCTCCAGGTAACCAAGAATTTTGTTTTTGTTGCTCAGTCATGTCGGACTCCTTGGGGTCTTTGGGGGTTTCAAATGAGGAAACTGAGGCAAATAGAGCAAAGTGATTTGCCCCAGGGTGATACAGCTAGTAGATGTCTGAGGCTGTCTTTGAACTCAGGTCTTCCTGACTCCAGGCCCAGCACTGTGCCACCTAACTGCTCTTTTCTAAAACTACAAATTGCAAAGAAACCACTGACTTGTATTAATAGAAGAATTTCCTCAAGTTTCTCATATCATGAAATAACAGGTCTAGCCCTCATACACCTTACTTCGTAAATGTTTTCTATTTACTTATCTATACAGAAGTGGTTCCTTCTTATAGAAAGTAAACTTATGTAAGCCTCTCCAGGTGAATATGAAGACCGTTTCCTCCCCATTTCTTATAGCACAAACTGATGCTGAGTGAGAAGAGCAGAACCAGGAGAAATCTGTAACAATCGCAGACACACTGTATGTGTGAGGACCAACTTCGATAAACTAGATTCTTCTCAGCAACACACAGTTAAAAGACAACTCTGCAAGTCTCAGGATGGAAGGAGATGTCTACATTCAGAGAAAGATCCAGAAAGACCACACTTTAAATGGAGACAAGCAAACTACATGCTCTCTTTCTTTTGCATGTTTGGTTTTGTTTCTTCCTTCCTAGTGTTCACTCCATCAGTTATAACCCTTCTATACAACCAGACTAATGTCCAATGCGAAAGTATTTGTAGATCCTATACTTGATTACACGCCACCATGGCTGGGACGGAGGGGAGAAGGAGGGGAGAAAATTTGAAACTCAAGGGACTGTGGAACTGAATCTTGTCAACTAAAAGTATAAAAACAAATCAATTAAAAATATATATATAGTAACCTGAACCTAAAAAAAAAAGTAACCTTATTAGGAATCAGGGACTATTTTTTTTTTTTTGCTTTTTGTTTTGGAGGGCAATTGGGGTTAAGTGACTTGCCCAAAGTCACACGGCTAGTTTTTGTGTCAAGTGTCTGAGGCCAAATTTGAACTCACGTCCTCCTGACTTCAGGGTCAGTGCTCTATTCACTGCGCCACCTAGCTGCCCCTCAGGGACTATTTTCATTCTTGTCTTTGGATCCATAACATCTAGAACAGTAGCTGGTATACAGAAGGCATTCAATGCTTGATAAAAGGAAATATGTTAGTACTGGAGATTTAAAGATGAAAAATGACATAATCTTGTCCCCTACCCCCCCCCAGGAAATTCTACCCAACAGGATGGGCTCAGATGTATATATCAGTAAGTGTGATACAAGACTGTATATGATAGAGGTAATAGGTAAATGTGAAGGAGAGCTCACTTTGAGCTAGGGGTTAGGAAGCATAAAGGAGCCAGTGAAGGCTTCACAGAGGAGGCAGGACCAGATCTGGGCCTTGGAAAAACAATGATTTCATCAGGTAGACACAGAAGGCATTCATGGCAGAGTACATGGTGGCAGGAAAGAAGGCAAGATTGAGAAACCACTAGCTAGTACACATTTGCTTGAAATGTATAGCGTGTATGAAAGGGAATAGTGGAACAGATCAATGGAATTGATTCCAATAGTGGAATCAATCAATAGATTGATTAGTAGGTTAGAATCAGCTTCCAAGAGAGGAAGTTTATATCTGATCTTGTAAGCATAACAGGGAACAACGGAAAGTTTTTGAACATGGGAGAAAAATAACAATAATGGGAAATACCTAGTATTATATTTATATAGCATATATAAATATATAACACATATTCATACGGCACATATGAATATATAGTATGCATGTTTATTTTACTGTAAAGTTTGCAAAGCATTTCACATATATGATTTCATTTGATTTTCATAATAACTCTAAGAGGTAGGTATTATTATCCTCCTTTTACACAGAAGGAAACTGAGGTAAGCAGAGATTAAATTACTTTCCTGAGATCACATAATCAGCAAGTACCTGAAGCAGGATTCAAATTCAGATCTTTCAGTTTCCGAATCAGAAACTTATCTACTGCACCACCTAGATGCTCTCTAGGCGTAACTGGACCAAGGAGCCATACATTAGGAAGATCAACTACAGCATCAAGGATTCACTGTAGTGAAGAAGAGAGCATGATTTCAGAGATTCTAGATTTGTGGCTGTTCAAGAGTCTAAACAGGAGACAATCAGGAGTAGAGCTCAGGTGGTAGGTGGGAACAAAAGAATTGGATAACTTTTGATATGGTCGAGGGTGTTGTTAGAATCTGATCATTAAATTTTCAGTGTGAGCATTGACACTTCAGAAATCTTATAGTAATCAATACAAGGCAGTGATTGGTTTATTTGTTAATTACCTAGAAGTCTTAACAATAAGGATTAAACTAAAGTTTTCTGAGAGAGCCCCATTGTTAAACATTTAACAGCACACCCCTGGATATTATGAAGTAGATAGGACAAAAATTAGGCATCTTATTGGATGAACATAAAGGGTGAGGGAAAATAAAGACAAAAAGATTGAAGGTTTCAAGTCTGGATAAATGGAAGATGGGAAGTTGAATGCTGACTCTGACACTTAATACCTCAGTACCTTTGGACAAGTCTTTTTAACAACTCTGAGCCTTGGTTTCTCATCTGTAAAATGAATGAATTGTACTAGAAGACCCTTGAGGTCCCTTCTATCTCCTAAGCTATGACTTTGCGGGCCATCAACTGAAAAACAGGAGTTTGGCAGAAGAGGAAGTTTTGAGGGTAACTTGAGGGATGTTTTTACCAAGTAGTACTGGAATTGCTAGCACAACTTGGAGAAGTCCACCATCTAGTCAGGCACTCAGATCAGAGGATGAGGCTAAAGCAACAGAATCTGTAGCCATATCCAGTGGGGGAATCAATAAAGAGAAGTAGATAAAATCGTCAAGAGAGAAGTAAGCCAAAGGTGGAGGTTTGAGGGACACCCAAACTTAAGGAACCAAAGCAGGAAGAGTGACTAGTGAAGGACGATTAAGAGTGCACAGGGGACTTCCGGGGACAGAGCCAAGATGGCGGTATAGAAGCAGCAAGTTCCTGCAGCTCCCACACAGCCACCCTAAACACCCATAAAATATGACTCTGGACAAATTCTAGGACTCTCAAACTCACAAAAATACAGAAAACACATCTCTCGCAGAAGGCAGCTTGGCAGCAAGGGATCATCGCAGCACCCTAAAATCAAACCGCGGCAAGGTCCCAGGGCAGTCAGGAGGAGTCGAGCCAAGCTGCACCACAGCCAGTCTACAAAACAGAAGATCTACAGCCTCCAGCAACTCTACTTCTACCAAGGTGTGAAAAATAGGGATTACAGAAAGTCAGCTCAGCAGGAGGGGCTCATCCCGCAGGCCTGCAGGCCGGGAGCCAAGACCAGCCCAGCCTGAAACCACCATGTGGCCAGGCTCCAGGGCAGGCGGGAGGAGCCAAGGCTTGCAAGCCACAGCATGAGTCTACTTCAGAGAAGATCTAAAGCACTTGAAGGGATATTCACATCTACTAAGCCAGGATTAGAGGTCAGTGAAAGTGAGTGAAGCTTTCAAGCTAAATTTGGGGGAGGTAAAGCAGTTTGGCCACTCTGCCCCCAGAGCGAGGAAGCAGTGGGAGAAGGGCAGGAACTGCTTCAGAGCCCCTGGCCTGTGGATCCCACAGGGGGGCTGAGTTGATTGATCAGGGCCAAGGGCTCTTGCGTTGAGCGGCCTGGATCTGGATATTGGTCTTGGGTGGTGGTCCTGGGGAGTGCTTTCAGCAAGGCAAAGCTGGGGGGAGGCCTGCAACACCCCCCTAATAGCTCCAGCAGCTGAGAAAACCCCAGCAATTTGGAACAGAGCTTTCCCCCCTGGAAGCAGAGTATCACAAAGCTAAAAAAAACCAACCAATTGACTGGCCAACATGAGGAAAAGGAAGCAAAATAAGAACAGCAATAAAACTCTAGAATCCTTTTTTGTAGACAAAAAGGATCAAAGCATGGAATGGGAGGAAGACAGCACAGTCAGAATTCCCACACCAAATGCTTCCAAGACACTTGAAGAATTCTTAGAAGCTATACATCAACTGAAAAAGGACTTTGAAAAACAAATAAGAGAAGTAGAGGAAAAACTGGGAAGAGAAATGAGAATGATGCGAGAAAATCATGAAAA